>VBSM01000272.1:91944631-91978723 GCA_008086735.1 Cheirogaleus medius | reverse complement strand
GTATGTAACCCTAACAATATTTGTACCCCCATTATATGATGAAATAAAACAAAATAAAAAAAAACAAAAAACCCAAAAGTGATACACATTGAATAGAAATCATACTTTGAACACCAATCTGAACATTCTGCTTTTAACTTTCAGTACAGCAGTCAATAAATTACATGATATATTCAATACCTCATTATAAAATAGGCTTCCTGTTAGAATATATTGTCTAACTGTAGGCTAATGTATGTGTTTTGAACATGTTTAAGGTAGGCTAGACTAAGCTTTTATGTTCAGTAGGTTAGGTATGTTAAATGTATTTTAAACTTATGATATTTTCAACTTAGGATAGATTTATTGGGACTTAACCTCTTGATAAGTTGAGAAGAAACTGTGCAATTATCATGCTTAACAGAGTTAATACCTTGGAAAAATAATCTCTCTTCCTCATTGGTTCAACCTATATCAAGGATAGTGACAGTATGTAGAAAGCAAGCCTCTGTAGACTCTGTGAATGCAACATCTTTGCAGGCTGCTGAGATACTTTAGAAATGTTAGGATATTTTAACACCATCACTAAAATCAAGTGGTCACATTAATTTTAGAAAATACCACCTTGAAGAACAGGTAGGCATGTGACTAAGAATATGTTTCAGAATGTGTGGTTAATGGTAGATTATTAGATTGAAGGCAAGAACCAGCTCTGACAATTTTAACAGTAAAAATTCTTATTTGAAAATTAAAATATAGAGTAAGTTGTATATTAATTAATCATATATTTGCATTATAAATATTTTAAAAAGTGTTTCTATCATTTATTATATCCATTTAAAATTTTAACAAAATTATGATACCTGCAAATTATTTATTTTCTAGACTGTAGAATCGATTTTTTTGGGGGGATATATGTTACTACAAATTTGTTCAGTCCGGTTAATGATTTAGTAAACAACTGTATGAAAATAGAAATTTTCTATATTGCCTTTTAACTTATTTAATTTTTATGAATGTAACCCTTTTCTTTATGGAAACATCATTTTTGTAAGGTGCAGTACATTATTTTCTTCTTGTCATTTTATTTTTGCTTTCTCCATTATATAGAATATTTACAAGATAATGAACTGATGTACACAATAACATTAGTGTAATTTTATAACTCAGTAGATAAGCATTTAAGAATTTTCCTCTGTAATGGAAGATGGCAACAAGTTAGATAATTGTAAATTATTATATGGAAATTTGTCTTAATCAATTTGTGTTGCTATAAAAGTTCACCTGAGGCTGGGTAATTTATAAAGAAAAGAGGTTCATTTAGTTCAAAGTTCTGCAGGCTGAACAATGAGCATGGCACCAGCATCTGATTTGGGGGAAGGTTTCAGGCTGCTTCCTCTCATGGTGGAAGGTGAAAGGGAGCAGTGTGTACAAAAATCACATGGTGAGAGAAGAACAAGAGAGTCAGGGGGAGGTGCCAGGCTCTTTTTAACAACAGCTCTCGTGAGAACTAATAGAAAACTCACTCACCACGAGAGAATTTCACCAAGCCATTCATGAGGGATGCACTGCTTTCATTACCCAGATACCTCCCACTAAGCTGTACCTCCCACAATGGGGATCAAATTTCCTCAGGAGACTTGGCAGGGCCAAACAAATCATATCCAAACAATAGTAGAAATATACTGTTTTGGAAGCTAAAAATACAAAGTGATCAATTATTTTGCTGACATGACAAAAAAAGATTGAATATTAAAAATAAAAAGTTGCATATTACCCAGTATTTAAGTATACTGTTCAAAATAGCATTCAACACCATTGGTCAAACTACACAATAGGAAAGACAAAAGATCCTGCAGAGATTGCAGATGACAGCCAGGTGCACAAACTCCTCATCAAATCATCACCATCTGTGTCACTTGTGATCAAGTCTGCTTTGGCATTTGGCTTGCTAACTCTGCAAGGCTATGCATTTCTTTTTTCCCCCAATGGATTTATGGGGTACAAGTAGTTTTTCAATACATGGATGAATTGCATAGCAGTGAAGTCAGAACTTTTAGTGTACCCATCACCCAGATAATATACATTGTACCAGATAGGTAATTTTTGATTGCTCACTGCCCTCTCACCCTCCCCACTTCTGAGTCTCCAAAGTCCATTATACCACTCCGTATGACCATGTACAGCCATCGCTTAGCTCCCACTTATAAGTGAGTTTATATAGTATTTATTTTACTATTCCTGAGATACTTCACTTAGGATTATGGCTTTCAGTTCCATCTAAGTTGCTCCAAAAGATGTTCTTTCTTTCTTTTTTATGGCTGAATAGTATTCCATGGTGTGTGTATATAAATATGTGTGCATATATATGCACACACACTTTTCTTTATCTTCTTATCAGTTGATAAGATGTTAGGTTGATTCCATGCCTTTGCAATTGTGAATTGTACTGCAATATACATATGAGTGCATGTGTTTGTTTGATATAATGACTTCCTTTCCTTTGGGTAGATACGCAGTACTAGGATTGCTAGATCAAATGGTAAGTCTACTTTTAGTTCTTTGAGGAATATCCACACTGTTTTCCATAGAGGTTGTACTAATTTGTATCACCACCAACAGTGTTTAAGCACTCCCTTTTCACTATAACTGCACCAACATCTATTGTTTTCTGACTTTTTAATAATGGCCATTCTGACAGAGAGGTAAGGTGCTATCTCATTGTGGTTTTCATTTGCATTTCTCTGATGATTAGTGATGTTGAGCATTTTTTCATGTGTTTTTTGGTCACTTATCTATCTTCTTCTTCTGAAAAATGTCCATATCATTTGCCAACTTTTTAATGATTTTTTTTTCTTGCTGATTTATTTGAGTTCCTTGTAGATTCTGGACGATAGTCCTTTGTTGAATACAGAGTTTGTGAATATTTTCTCCCATTCTGTAGGATGTTTATTTTACTCTATTGGTTATTTCTTTTGCTGTGAAGACAATTTTTATTTTAATTAATTTCCACTTATTTATTTCTGTTTTTGTTGTATTTGCTTTGGGGTCTAAGTCATAAATTCTGTGCCTAGGCCAATGTCAAGAAGAGTTTTTCATACATTTTCTCTAGAATTTTTATGGAATCAGGTCTTACATTTAGGTCTTTAATCCATCCGTCTTGAGTTAATTTTTGTGTATAGCAAGAGATAGGGATCCACTTTCATTCTTCTGCATGTGGCTATTCAGTTTTTCCAGAATCATTTATTGAATAGAGCATCCTTTCCTCAGTGTATGCTTTTGTCTGCTTTGCCAAAGGTCAGTCAGTTGTAGGTATATGGTTTTATTTCTGAGTTCTCTATTATGTTCCATTAATCTATGAAACAACTTTTATGCCAATACCATGCTGTTTTGATTACTATAAGGCTATGAATCTTAATGTGCAGGTATTTTATATGGGGAAGAATAATAGATTTGAAGATGAAAATGAATGCATGACAGAGAATAAGATTCAAGAGCTACATTTATCATCCTTATAAACTCTTTTTTTCATGTTTGTAACATTTTTGAACTGTTTTCTGATTCCACACAAGACAGGAATGATGTTTCCATTTTGACTGACTGCTATGCATTATCTGTATGTTCATAAGTGATAAATGTTAATTAAGTGACTCACTTCTTAATTACCTACCAGAGAACACAAGGAGAAATTTTAAGAACAGAGAATTTAGAGATCTCCATAGTTACACGCTTATTCTGTTCTACTCCTTTCCAGAACACATCTAATCTATATATTGAAAAGTTTATTATGTTTCTTAGCTTTTTTTTCTATATTCTTTTATCTGGATCTGGAGAACTAGACTTAATGTACACTTTTGCATAATAAAATATATCTACAGAAATCTGTGATGTTGTAGCTCATTTTAACTTGAATAGAGCCAGAAATACAGATATACTTAAACTCTATATGCTATTTATTACTTTAAAAATATTTACTGAATCAACTTCAAGATAACTCAAAAATCAAAAAAGGGAGTACAGGAAAACTTAGGAAGAAACTAAAACCAAACACTTTCCAAATTCCTTGGCTTTTCTTTCTATAACTTTTCTCCCCCATTTTTGTATTTACCTTTCCTTAATTATTTTTCCCTTCTATAAGGACTTTCTTTGCTCCTTCAGACCACAGGGCAAAATAGGCCTGCCTACAAGAAACAGTACTGAGCTTGCATGTTATAATTTCAGCTAAGTGAACTGGTGAATTGGTCTTATTGCAAATCTGGGAACACACAGGATGATGAACCAGCTTGGAAAAGTGTCCATTGCTGGTTTGTCATGATTTTAAAAATGTGAGCACTTTTATCCCTGCCTCTTTTGCTGTTGCTATTTTAAATCTAGTAATGTGTACACATTTCTAAGAAAATCACCTGATTTTTGGCCTCTTCATTTCCACATGAACAAATGAGACAGGTGAGAGTCAAGTACAAACTTAAATTTTATCTTGTTTTGTTTAGTTTCTTTCAAATGGCAAATTTGGTTACTTTTTGGTTTGATGAGTGCTCAGTGCAATGTATAGGAAATGTTGGGCAGTTGCTCGAACCAGGTTGTTTTGTAAACTAATGGGAGAGATGATGAACAGTAAGTGAAAGGATGACACAGGAAACATAGGAAGAGGAGCCATGAAGAAAGAAAAAGTATTTACAAATATTTTATTTTTAGAATATAAGTGTGCTAGATAGGGTACAAGGTAACTCTTTCCTCTCTTATTGAGACTACATTATTCAAAAGGCTTTTAAATTTGGACTTTATATTGTGTTCTGAGAATATTGGGAGTTATCCCAAGACATGGGGGCAGGGGGGAATAGGCACAACCAAGATAATTAGTCACATTCACCATAAATCTATAAGGTTCTCACAGGTATACTAATAATATTCTCATTCCTCATTCTTCAACTCTTTATTAGGAAACAATTTTTAAAATCTTTAATAAAAAGTGACTACTAATACTTTAGAAATTAGTTCTATTTTCATTATGTTTTAAATGCCTCTCTATAAATTAAGGCATTTAAAAAAATCACTCCTTATTTTCCTCTGTTGACTAAAGCCTCAGAATATATGCTGAAATTATCTAAATTATCTTGTATGTATACATCAATAAACTTAAATGTTAATTCATTATATATTAGAAATACTCTATTGAACACAAAATTGTATATTTTACCTGCTGTTATAATCAGTGTATATGATAGGATGTTTCAAATACAAGAATCGTATTGAAAAAACAAAGTCTGCTTTTTAAAAATCCCTTATATTCTGATTTTATGCTGGTTGAATAATTCACTGAATGTGTTTAATTTTTCAACTAAAGCATATTCAAAAATCTGAAAAGAAAATGGACTCATTTCCATTTTAAATGTCATTGAAATGAAAATACTGTACTGAAACCCTGGATAAGTGATTTCTTTTCATAAGGTTAAATATCTGCCAAGAATATTAGCTGAGTTTTCTTAAAATTGCCCTTTAAGTGCTATTGCTGTCAAAAGACAACACAAGGAAATGAGGCTGATATTGTCTGAAAATCACAGTGTCATGACATTGAGTTGCTATGATCTTATTGCAACTGGGATGTCACCACCACTGTTTATTTTAAGCAATTTGATAACGCAATTTTTATTGCTACTCTTTAGTAATATGCTTACATACTTGAATACTGCACTATAAACTGGTAGTCTAGTGAATGAGGCATACTATAAACAGATCATTGTCACGCAATGTGTTAACTGGTGTGACAGAAATATTAGTAATGCACTTTGGAGCATGAGGAAGGAGACTACTTCCCAAAGACCAAGGGAAGTCTTCACAGAAAGACAGTAATTTGATTGAATTTTCAATGGTGAGGAGAACTTTGTTACGCAGACAATTTTCTGAGAAGAAGGGGACAGGGCAAAGGCAGGGATGTTCTAACAACTTAAGATAGTTAATTAATAGAAAGATGGTCAGTGGAGCTAACAATGAGAAAATTTACATTAAAGACCCATTTACAGCCATAAGGTCTTTATATTAGAAAAGCCATTCTTCATAATTGGTGGAATAGCTCATGATCACCAGGGGAGCTACAAACTAAACCAGAATCTTTGGGGAGAAGGTCACAGGTATACTTATTTTGAAATAATTATCCAGGAAATTCTGATGCTCATTGCTAACACATAAAATTATTAGGACAAAACATTAATTTCTAGAATATTGATATGAATTTTTAAACATAAAATTTCATGTTACAACTTCACTTTATCTATGGGCCAAACCTTATCCCACTATGACTGTGAATGTATAATGATATCAACTTGATATTTAAATAAAACTGCACTGTTTCCCACATGTATTGGTAAGAACAAGGACTCTTCTAAATGCTATATTCCTGAGACTCCTATTTTTTAAAAAAATAACTTTTTGAAGGATAATTGATATACAAAATCCACACATATTTAATGTGCACAATTTGATGTGCTTGGACATATGAAAGTACCCTTAATACCATTGCCACAATAAAGATAAAAGACATGTCCAACACCTCCCTGAGATGGAATTATTTTATTATTTTTTTTCTTTTTGGTAGAATGGAGAGAGCATCTTGCTATGTTGCCCAGGCTGATCTTGAATGCCTGCCCTCAAACAATTCTCCCACTTCAGCATCCCAAAGTGCTGGGATGACATGTGTGAGCCACTGTGCCTGGCCCAGACTGAATTCTTAATCAATGCTTTCTCTAGTTAAATATGAAAATTCAATTTTGATTAATTGATCAGTATTACATTAAATTTTAATTCAATATGTTACAAAGAAATAAAAGCAAAAATCTTGTTAAAATATATTGGTTGTGGTGTTCTACTGTATTTTCTATTTGGTTTGACTTGAATCCCAACTAATACACATATAAGCAGAGCACCAGCACCCTTTTCATGTGGTCATATCCTTTGATATCAGTTCAAAGGGCTTCAGGAAAGTTTTTAGAGATAGTTTAGATTAGTGTGAAGGGGCCTTAGACATTCTTAACTTTAACTAATTTTACAGGTGAAAAACAGGCTCTCAGAAAATGAAAACAAAAACAAAAACAAACCCTTAAACCTTTGACCTGTTTAGTTAAGAAAAAGTGTGAGTAGAACATAAACTTAGCCTTGACTAATCATGTAGTCTTTTGCCTATGAAATATGTAGTAGCCTCATATCAAAGAAATTTCTCTTTGATCATACTTTCTTAAATATCATGATATTTGTGACTTTGCCATAGCAGAAATTCTGTGAAGGACTATCACACATTTCGAAGAAGTAATTGCCAAGAAACAAACAAACCAAACTCATAAGACTTCATCAATAAAACTTGTAAAGATGGGGCATGTTATGTATATATCCTGAGGTTTTAAACTAAACTATTCTCAATGTATTTTTTTCAGTTAATGAACTTTATTTTTTAGAGAAGTTGTAAGTTCACAGTAAAATTGAGGGAAAAGTAGAATTCCCATATACCTCCTGTCCCTCTTCCCAGTACACACACACACACACACACACATACACACAACATTCCCCACAATCAACATGCTTCACACAGGGGTATTTTTTTTAGAATCAATGAACCCACATTTACACATCATTATCATGTAAAGTCCCCAGTTTACATTGGGATTCACTGTTATATATATATATATATATATATATATATATATTTTTTAGTAGAGACAGAGTCTCGCTCTTGCTCAGGCTGGCCTCCATCTCCTGAGCTCAAATGATCTGCCAGCCCACCTCGGCCTCCCAGAGTGTTAGGATTACAGGCGTGAGCCACCGTGTAGGCCCCTTTGTTTGTTTTTTAATGATTAAAATCCTTTGTATAGCTAGCTGAGTGTAGTAAGATGAAGGCTATAATACACCAACGATAAATGTATAATTTGCTACAAGAATGTATGAAAGCAATCAAAATTTTGAATCAAATTTTTAAAATTTTCAAGCACTTTAACAATTCTTAGAATTTATTCTAAGGGATAAGAGACATGGCACAATAACTTATGTACAAGCCAACATTTAAAACATTTGAAAATTAAATAAATTAAAATATCCAAAGGGAGAAAACCCTACATCTTTAACACTGATTATTTTTCAAAATAAAAATTAATGATAATTTATATAATGAGAAGGCAAATTTTAATTACTGACAGATGAATCTGAACAAAGATAGCTATGTCGACTTACTTTTTTTTAAAACAACCTTACTATGATTTACATACCATACAATTCACCCAATTAAAGTGTACAATTCAGTATTTTAAAGTATATTTGCAGATATGTGTAATCATTGTCACATTTAGAACATTTCATCATCCCAAAAAGAAACTTCATATTTTTACCAGTATTTACATTAATATTAATTAATCGAACTAACAACTTAAAAAACAAAACTAGTCTTCTTTGGTTTTAGAAGTTAATCAATTTCAAGGATCAACTCAAGGTTAAAAAACTAAATTATATAAAAAAACATAATTAATTAATTTAAATTGTAAGAATTCCAGTGCCAGTAAACTAAAGAATGGACAAGCAAATTTTTGTTAAGCACTGAAGAAACTGATTTAATGAATTCTACTAAACTTACTCATTTAGTAGATGTTAAATTCTCTTAAATATGCTAGCACAGTAATTTAACAAAATGTCTTTCAAGATAAAATCACAAATGTAAAAACAGTTACTCAATTTAATTTAAAATGCAATCATGCCTAATCTTATATTTTGGTAAGTTACAAACACTCTTAAAAATTATCCACAATTTCTAATTATGCACAAATACCTGAGACCATGGGTATGATTTATCACCCCCTTATATCTAGATTTTATTTGAAATTTGTCTAGGTTGATTGATTCCCACAAAGGGAACAATGTTATTTTATCAAGGTGTTAAATTATCCAAAGCACATATGGTTTAAGTATCAACCTGTTAGAACACTGATGGGTCAGAGAGCCTAGATTCATATGCAGCATTTAAGTAAATTTAGGCAATGTAGTGTGTGTATGTGTGAGTGTGTGTGTGTGTGTTTATGTGACCATTTTTGGAAATTGCATTTAATGGACATTCTCCCTCTGTCCTAAGGACATATGACCATAGGATATTTTTGTTGATGTCATTGCCTCTCTTCCTTTATTGCTATCCCTCACCCTCTAATAAGGATCAGGGAAGCTAATTCCATGTGGATAGCTTTCTGCTTTTGACAACAATATTTTCTAGGCAATTATGTCAAGCTTTCAAAGTTTTCCACCTGTGGGCTCTATTGTTCAAAGTCTTTGTTGCCTGGTTATTAGCATCAGCAGAAATCCCCACTTTCTCAAAAAATGTTTATCCAGAAATTGCATAGAACATAACCGACAAGGGCCATATTTTCATTGCCAGAAGCAAAATTGAAAGAATCAAGTAATATTTTGCTAAAAAAATAAAAGAAAAATATAAAATATGTTGCATTATTGCTAATGACCTCTATTATGTGTGTATGTATGTGTCATCACATAGGCTTAATTGAATTTTATAAAAATAAATATATTTCCATATGTTTATTTTATAAACCATATTGGTGAAAGAAAATGGTAATAAATCTAAAAACTGTGTGTATATATTCTAACAAAGAGAGTAAGTCATTTTAAAATTTCATATTGAAAAATCTCATTGAATGAAATCAAACCATAAGAAAACAAAAGTACAGAATATGTATTCCCTCTCCCAATATTAGCATGTTTTCCATTTATTAGTTATAGGAGAGTTTGTAATTGAAATATTTTGATAAGAAAATTTAAAACACACATGGAAAATAAACTTCAATGTCAGACACACAAAACTTTGAGAAAACTTATAGATGGCTAAACAAAAATTACATAGCTATTTCGTAGTTTTGTGATTGCTTTAGCACTGTTAGAATGATGCTCTAAGACCTATATACCATACATGATCCCAATTCCAATCTGCTTTTCCAACAGGACATCTCTCAATGGAAGGAGAACAGTATTCAAGTCATGTTTGTATCATTGCTCAGTGTTCTCCCAAAGGCATAATATTGATGTAGAAAAAGAATGGTGAGAAAGTAAACATTGATTATAGATATTAGAGGGCTGGTGAGTGATTTCAAACATTAAAGCAAATGGAAAAACATTAATTAAAAAAGTAACATACTTTCATCATACATTTTAAAATTTAAATGTACTTTCTATTGGTTTCAATACCACGAATTTTGCAAAATAAATTGTAGTGAATATTAATTAGCATGAGTTTCCTTTGGGAAGCTCTGATCAACTGTGAGTACTTTTCATACATTAAAGAATAATGTTGTTGTGTTTTTTTGCTGTGATACAGACCTATATCATTCTAATTCTTTGACACTATGCATATCATTTGAAGCTATAATTTATTTATTTTTTAAAAGTTTGTGATTATCTGAACTGCCCCACTCTCCAGCCAAATCAGATAACAACCATATTTTCCTCCTCTTAACACAGAGCTGTCTAAATCTTTAAGCTTGCAAGGCACTTTTAGGCCATAGTACAAATGGCCTAATTCACATTTAAGATTCTAATTACAGTTCTAAAACTCACTTTCTGTTTAATCACAGAGAAGTCATTTAAGTTTCATATACCTTAGGCTTGTTTATTTATTTACTATAGAAAATCCTGAAAAAGAAAATAATATTGTTTATCTGTATTTCAGAACCATTACTCACTGACTCTATGTAAATAAATCAAATATAACAGAGTGACAAAGACAGGAGAGTCCAATCAGAAAATATCTTTGTTGTTATTACCTACATTTACTTCTGGGCCAAGAACAGTCTCTTGAATGTCATAATATGCTTAATTAAAAAGACCCAGAGCAGAAATATTATAGTCATACTCTAGAATCATTCTGATACTTATTTTCATTCAATATAATACTGGAAATCCAATGGTTCACTGAACATCTACTAGGCACTTGTTAAATTCATGGCCACTGTGGTAGACGAAGTCCAAATAATGAACATTTATATTTTCCATGTTCCTTATTTGCTTTTGATTTCTACATACCATATATGGCATTTCTTAATATGTACTGTAGTCAACTGAGAGTCCACTTATAACACTTTAAGAAGTCCAGCGATTACAACATGTATATCGTTCTTGGGCATTTCATGAGCTTCTGTGAGATTCAGTATCTTAGTCTTTATATAGAAATAATTTCTTGAAATTTGTTTGACAATGTGTTCAAAGGAAATACTATAGATAAAAGCGATTATGCAATGCCAAATAGGACAAAATGATGAATGTTTCTGAGTTTTGTGACAGAGATTGTAGTCTAGTGATTTTCCAGCATTCATTTCCAATTTTTTCATTGAAATAGAATTTAAAGTTTATTGTGAGAATGTGCCCAGCCCAAAGATTGATTCTCATCCTTTAGCAACCTTAGACCAGGGAAAGATGAGGTGCTGCCGTGAGCCCTGTGTTTTCAAGTGCCTAGTCCTGGGTACTCCTGGCCACATACCTCATAGAGGGAGGGTTTTAGAGTAGAAGAGAAAGCACTCAGCCCACATCTGCCATCATACCCATGTTTTCCATCTTCCTGGAATTCCTTATTTAAAAGACCCCATGACTGTTCTCAGGGCTTATGCAGGACTTTTTTCTGGGCCTTTTCCTCTTGAGGACAATCCAATCAAGAATGTGTGCATTCCTAGGACCAAGGGAGGCCAAGAATGGCTCTTTACATAGAAAGAGGTTGGAGGCTGAACATATAATAGTAACATTCATCAGGTGTTGTAGAGGCGGGAGAGGGGAAGAGGGGTCGGGGAAATTCACACCTAATGGTGCAGTGCGCTCCATCTGGAGGATAGGCATGCTTGTAGCTCTGACTCGGGCAGTGCAAATGTAATATATGTAACCAAAGTGTTTGTGCCCCCATAATACTCGGAAAAAAATAAAGGATTTGGTCATTCCAATAGCTAAGTCATCTTGCAGTTGGCATATGTTAATTGTCATTTCCTTGAGGTTTGATAAAACAATTTTCTTCTTTGTATATATGATGATTTTAGATTTAATACTGAACATTTTGAATAATATTTTATATGCATACCCTGAAGAATGTTCTTCTTTTATTGTTTATTCATTTTGTCCATATATCTGTTTAGGTTTATAACTTAAGTTGTAGCTTGCCTTCTGTGAGTGATGGTTCTAATCTCAGTCCAGTTTTGAGAGGCTTTGCTATTCTGATTTAAATATATCATGTTCAAGTGTTACTTACTTGGGGGTTAATTGTGACTTTGTCATTGTTTATTTATTTTTCAAAACCTTTGCTAGTCTGCTTTGGGCTTGTCTTACATGTGTCATTCATGGGAAAATATGTAAATTGTATGGTGTTTCAAATATTAGTTCAATTTTCAAAGCCTTTACAGTGCTGTTCTGAAGTTTAATGCATGCTCAGGATGACTGTTAGATTTGCGTGGGCTTATATACAAATTAAGGAGTACCATTCTCCTGTTGCTCCCCCTTCTAGGATCCCTACTTTTCACTTTCTAGGAAACAGGGGGCTGTTTTTCTTATCCCTCTGTCCAGAAATATAGAGTATGCATCAGTGTTTTAGCCATCTGTGCTGTTGCTCCCCTGAGCAGCAGTGTAACTGGAGCCCACACTTAGGGCAAAGTTATGAAAGCTAAAATTAAAAAAATAATAATAATAATAACTTAGAAATTCACCCCTTTATAGATTGCTTCTTTAACTTCTAAGCCCCTTCACAATCTGCCCACTTGCACGTAACTTCTCAAAGTCCTCAGCTAATTGCCAGAATTTTAGTTTTCATCAGCAGGGGACATAGGCTGTAGTGCAGAGGGTTTGTCCAGCTACAACAGAGCTGGAACCTGGCCACTTTTCTTTATACTCAAATTAGTTGGCCAGTAGAACACCAAAAGCTCTGCTTCTTGGGAGAATTTCCCCTCACTGCTTTCTTTCACAATCATTCCTGATGGGTCTGTAGAGCAGCCTCTATTTATTTCCATCTCTAATGCGACTATGGAGCTCACCTATGCTCGTTAATCAACCACGCCTGGGCTTTTTCTTCCTTGATTGGTTGATCATAAAATGACCCTTCCTCCTATGAAACTACACTGTGTTTATCTCTCTCTTTCTAGAACATATGTTGTCTTACCAAGGGCAGCAAATTACTTGATACTTTTTACTCATCAGATAAATTTAGGGGCCTATCACATTAACGCAATTTTTAGTAGCCTGGGTCATGTCCGAGTATTCCTTCTGAAGTAAAGGACACATTACTACATTTCATAGCTTCCAAAACAAAGAAAGATATGTTAGGCTGAATAATGGGCCCCCAGGGATGCCTATGTGCCAATTTATAAAACTAGTGACTGTGTTGCTATATGGGGCAAAGGGTTTTGCAAGTATGATTAAGGTTAAGGAACTTGACATGAGAAGATTATCTTGGATTATCCTGGTGGGCCCAGTCTAATCATATGACTACAGAGAACCTTTATCATCTCTGGAGAAGAGAGAGAAATATAATGTGGAAATAGCATTGTAAAGATGCAACCTTGCTGGCTTTGAAGATGAAGGAAGGAGTCCATGAACCAAGGAATCAAGGAATGTGAACATCTTATGGAATCTGGAAAAGGCAAAAAAAAAAAAAAAGCATTCTCCCCTGAGCGTCAAGAAAGTAATGCAGCCCTGACAATGCCTTTATTGTAGGTCAGTAAGATCTGTATCACACTACTGACCAACAGAGATGTAAGGTAGTAAATTTCTGTTGTTTTAACCTTCTAAGTTTGTGACAATTTGTTATAGCTACAATAGAAAATACATACAAACCAAGGACAAGGGCTGGCAGCTCTCTTGAGTTTTTGGAGACCTCCTTTGATCCAGCCTTTTTAGACTCCTGCCCTCTCAGTGCTCTCTCAACTCCTGCAAGATTATTTATGTTGGTCAAGTTCTGTAGCTCCATTGCTGTATGGATACAGTCTTTTCTTCTGTATCTTGAGCAAGTTCAAAATTGGGTTATGCTGAGACTTAACCTTACTTTTTGGCATAGTGCAGGCATCAGCAAACATTTTTTCTGTTTAGGCTTTGTGGGCCAAGAGGAAAGTTCAAGTATTAATGAGCAGGTACTTTTTATAACCATTCAAATTTAATTTCTCTTAAATATAGCCATTAAAAATGTAAAATTTATTCTTAGATTGTACACCATACACAAAGAGGCTACAGCCAGATTTATCTTGTGAGCTATAGTTTGCCAAACCCTTGCATAGTGAGGGTGGGGAACATGGACAGTTGCAGAGGAGAGACCTCTGCATCTTGTTCACGAATGAAGGGATGCTAGTCCTAAGGAACGGGAAATGGTCACTCCTGCTGACTCATAGTATTCAGGGGCCCTAGGGATCAAAATTTTCAAGTGCACAACTGAGATGATGTCATCTCATGTTGCAAGTTCCCATTCTACCCCAACCAGGGCCTTGATCTTGGCCTAAAACATCTGCCTAGTCTGACTACCTTTGGAACTCTGCTAATTGCCTGCTAATATGGCGATTAAGACTGCAGGCTTTTTCTTAGCTTTCTTTGTTCTCCATCTGAAATTGATGAGGATGTCTTTTTAGGTTGCAAGGAAAGCCCTCTGGATTTCTCACTTAGATTTTAATTGAAAGAGTGACAAAAGCATCTAGAATATTTTTGTCCATCAATACATCTTGAACACTTCCAATTTTCTCCAATGAGAACAGCTTTCTAATATCCAATGTGTGACTAAGCCTCAAAATTCACCAATGTAATCTCATTTTTTAAAAATTCATAATGTTAATTAGGAAACATTGTGTTTCTTGAGATATAGAAAGCAGATGTCTTTGTTTTAGCCAGTCCCTGCAGGGTGCCAGGCACAGGATGTGGAGTCTTGATTGGGGCAATCCTTCACTCCAAGGGTGTAGATTAAGCTAACTACTTATAACATTTCATTCTTTCTATATTGAAGCATTTTAAAGTAAATTATAAACAACTCTTCTCCAGTAAATACTTTAGCATTTTTTCTTTTAAAAAAGATATATAACTATTACATACCCATAACAATTAAAATTTTTGCATATTTTCCATGCTAAAATATTTTCAAAATCAACACAAGTATTAATTCTTTACTAAGATATAATTTTTTTAGACCATGTTTATATTTTTCTCTCTTACTCACTCCCCAAATATATCCTGGTCAATCCAAACCAGGCTACAATTCCATATTATAGTTTGTATTTGGTAATTATACCCTTCACATTTTTATTTTCAGTCTTCAACAGGCTCTTTCCTCAGGTGGCTTTGACTTATTGAAGAATATGGTCCATGGAATTTTCTGCTTTCTAATTTGTCTGATTCTCCCTTAGAGTACTGCTTAGCTACTTTCTTTATCCCTGTAATTCTTCTAGCCTGAAAGTCAAGTCTATCATAGGGAAGAAGTCTATATAACCAATTGGGTTTGCCTACGTAAGTCAAGTATCTATTGAGTGTTTTAGGGAGATTGGTTGGTGGTATAGTGAGGCAGTAGGTAAGTGAACCCATCTCAACTTAGCAACCTTCAAACTTGTGCTAACTATGAGATGAGATGGAGCTGTTTCACTAAATTCTGTAATACTTCACAGTTACCACAAACAAACAGACACACAAAACAATGGTTCTTCTCTGCCAACTCCCACACCCAAGTCTGGCTGTAGCACAGGTAATAGTGCTCCTATTTCTAACTTTGGGATGCCCAGCTACAATGACACCTCAATCAAAAACCCATGGCTAGTACGCATTTTGAGTTGCAGAGACCACCTGGCAGGTTGAAACCATGTAGAAGGGAAGAATTTGAAGTGGCTGATAATAGTACATGTTAGCACATAAGCAAGACTTTATTGGATTATCAGAAATGCTTGGGATAATGGAAATCTGAGTATGAAACCTTAATTCCCATGAGAACATGTGGGATGTGAAGATGTTATGATTTCTACACTGTTGCTATTGTCACCTTATTTTTGTTACATATAGCAAAAGCCTGTGGAAATTCAGATGATATACACAGAAAGTGCATTTGTCCTAATGTTAAGAAGAAACAAAAATAAAAAACCAAAATAACCGTCATAATAAAATATCTTAGAAAAATAAACTTGTTGGGATGGAAAAGGTAAGTAATCTTAATGGAGTTTTAATACATTAATATAATTAATACATGAAAGCAATAAAAACATTAATATTGTAGGGTATAGATTATGTCACCCCCAAATATGCTATTTCAGCACAAAGATTATTTTTAGCTGAGGGCAACTGAGAAATAACAGATATCGAAAAAACCTCTCTGCCCTCCACTCCCTTGTTTGCCTAAAAGCAGGACATACAATTTCATTGTAAAGGTGTCTCCATCTCCTGTACCAGGGAAAAGAGAGCAACTCTTAAACTTTTAATCACTGAGGACAACATTAGACTCATATCAGCCTAGAGACAATACTGAGATAAATCTACATAACAAACTTTACTTAAATAACCCTTATCTTGCTTTTCTTCCATGTTTACCTTCCCACAGTTTGCTGCCTGTGAAAGCCTAAACCCCTTTTCTTTTGTCTTGTTCTTTCTCTACAAATTCACTGTTCTTTCTTAAGAGGCTATATAAGGTCCAAGTTCTAACCACCTCTTTGAGTTACTTATCACTGACTTTCTCCCATGTACACATTTCATGCATTAATAAATTCTGTTTCTTTTTTTCTCGTTAACCTGTCTTTTGTCAATTTAATCCCCAGTGCCTCACCTGCAGAATCTAGAAGGAAGACGAAAAGATTTTTTCCTTGTCCTACAGAATAGATGAACAAGAATCATACTGCTACTACCTCCGTTTGTTTGTTATTTCTTTCCTAGAAAGGGGAATCAGCAGTATGCTAGTCTCATGGCTTCAAATCCAACCTTCTATATGATGGTCTGTTATGCTGACAAATGGACTCAACAAAATATATTTCCCCAATTCTTTTATCAGTTTGTCTTGTATTAGATTGTATCAGTCAGGCACTAGGGAGAAAATTGAAGGTAGAATAAGGGACATGAACATCTCTTCTGTTTTCTTGCTGTTCCTGTGACACCATCAGCAACACTTTTCCATCCCAGCAACACTTTACCTTCTCCACTGGCACATCCCCCCAGTTGTGACTGTTGGTTTCAGCCTCTAACATCTTTTGGCACTTTGAAAACCAGCCTCGTTTGTATAGACTTCTTGGTACAGGCAGCAGAAAGATTGAATCCCTTTCTTAGAAGTCTGGTCCACAGCTGCAGGCGGCACCTCCCCCAAGCTTTTGTATTGTGGGAACCGTAGATTATTTTGTTTCCCTAGGCCTAACATTGATAGCTACTTTCTGTAGTTATTATTTCTGAATTATCCTCATATTTCCTTCTCAACCTATTTATATATGAAGATAGTAACCAATTATGTATATTAAAGACCCTCTACTGAAATTTCTAGTATTTTTTTCTTCACTGACATTAACTACATTATAAAGAAAAACTTGCAGGAATATGACCAAATTATAAAACCCAGAAATTTAACATTGGTATTTTTTTAGCATTTACATTTCTTTTAGTATCTGAATATTCACTGGGTACAATATGTTGAGGTTTGCATTTGCACTAATTATTTTTAATTGCATGATCTGAAATATCATTATAATTTTGTAAAACTAAGGCTAAAAGAATTATTATCTTTCTACAAGCAAAAATACCACTAAATACATTGATTTAATCATAGCTTCAAATAGGTAAAATGGGACCATAATTACTATTTAATTCAAAACAATCTTTCAGTCAGATAAAGTATTATCTATATATTACTTGCATAGAATTTGGGATTTTATTGCTTGAGTTATATGAGGGGAACTAGGATATAAAGAGGATTAGAGTGTAAGGAAATGTCCTTATTTAGAAAGGATATACACTAGTAGTTTAGGTTAAAATAGAATGTTAAGTCATATTTAATTGAATGAGTTACCTGGAGTAAATCCTTATCTTTGCTACAATTGCTGACAGGAATGATTACAAAAATTAGATTAAGTTGCTTGATAAAAGTGAGTCCAGTTGTATGTATGGTAATCATACAATCTGATTATTCAAAAAGCCTGTAATTCTGGAAAAACAAACAACATTTGGCAAACTGTATGTTTTTGTAATATAAACCTTTCAACTCAATCAAGTCAATTTATTCTTTGAATCTAGACTGTGTATAAGAACAACGTAAGAGTTGCCAAGAAGTTGTAATCAGGTAAATACTAAGAACCGTTAACCCAGAATGGTCAAAAACAATCAAATAAGATTCTAGTGAGGGTTATAACATTCTGGGAAGCTTTGGGGACTCACCGCCACCACACACACGTTCTCTCTCTCTCTCTCTCTCAAATGAAGCTTTCAAAGCAACATGGATTTTTCTTTAAATCTCTAATCATCATCTTACTAAAAAAGTGATTAAATGTCTCCTAATTTTTACTGACGCAAAACATTTACTTTCAAATTCATAGTTAGGAAGCATGGATGTTTGGAAACAACCTCTGTGCAGCATGAAAACATTTTTGATAGCAATACAAAAGTTAAGAAGTTTTTATTGAAGAATAAATGAAAACCAACAACAAAAATCAGATATTTCAGATGTGAACAAATAGTGAGGAAATTCTAAAATAATACATATTTTTAATGAGTAAAACTAAATAGGGTCATAACACTAGAGGTTTTATTATAGAGGAAATAAAAATATCATTGTACTTGCTTTTTCTTCAAAATAGCCTCAGTACCAAAATAGAGTGAATAGCTACCCCAACAAATATTAAGGATTGTAGGAATATGGCCAGCTGCAAGTGTTAACAATGAGCAGTATCTTATACTTTACTTAATAATGGGAGATTTTATATATAATCTATAAAATAAACCTTATGTATAAACATTTTACAGGATTAATATCTAATTAATCAATGCTTTTGGAAGATGTTTTGTGTTTATTCTAAGATTTAGTATCTACTCTAAAAAAGCTCCATGAACTTCCTATCTGATAACAACAGAGATGTCTTTGCTAAAGGAAAAGAGGAAAGGGGTTCCAAAGAATTATGTTTCCAAATATGTCCCTGTTAAAATTCTACTTGAAATCAGCCTTGGATTTTACTTTTATATGAGAAGACTAAAAAAAGTATTCAAAAGTAGTAACTGAGTTTTCCTAATGCCATATATCTAGGCCTAGAGAAAATTTCAAAACCTTAAATCTAATTTTAAGTACTCCTACCAGTTTAAATTGAATAACCATTTACTATCAACTATATCATAGGAAATATCCTAGGCATTCCAGAGAATTCTTGGAATTCTCCATGTTACTCAATTATCCATGTTACTCAAAGTAATTATCCATGTTACTCAAAGAGCTCATATTTCAAAATAATAATAATAATAACTGTCTATATATATATGTGTGTGTACTTGTACATATGTATTTTTCTGCTATAGATTTTCATATATAATTCCATGTATACATCTTTATAGCCCAAGCAATTATTGTACCCATTTTACACATTGGGATAAAATTAATTGGATAAAAATATATAAATGTTAAGTGAAAAAAAATCTGAACCAAAGTTTTCAGGTTCCAAGGCCAGCATTCTTTTGCCAAAGCAACAACAGCATTCCTTTTTTCCTTCTTCTTTACAGTTTTTAATAACACTTTTAAACCACTTGCTGAAAGGAAAGCAATCTCCCTTATACCTTTTGACAATGTTTATTATATATAAGTTGTCTACAATTAAATTACTATTAATGTAATAAATAGTTTCTAAGAAAAGAGAAGCTTACAAAGTTAATTAAAATCCCCATAGATCTAGGCATTTTTGCAATTTATATACCTATAATCTTCTGGGACTCGAAAAATTATAACACTCAACTGTTTAAGTAGTCATTCTAACAAAAATGTAGTGTCTAAAGGACTACACATTTAACTGTGTATAAAATGTGGCATATCATTAAATAATAAATCTCTATTGCCAGATGGTATCCCATCTGACTGCCATCAATAATGGGCACCTTTGGTGGCACCTAAGATAGCAGACCTGTTTAATTATATTGCTGTATTTGGGCATTTTCCAAGAGGGTACAAAAGCTAAAAAGTCAGCAGCTTAAAAATATAATCATGATGGCCTTCTAAATTTCCTATTTCAAGTCTTTAGAGAAATTTCTTTTTCCATGTGGATCTAAATAAAAGAGAAACTCACAAGGATTGTAGAATTTAATTTATTACTTGTTATAATAACAAATCCACAAATTGAATTCCCTATTTAAGAATTTATTTGCATCTTAATTGAATAGGAATATTTTGGTGAATAAGAATTATTAAATTGTGTGCCTATAAAGATATACAACTGTTATGTGCCCATAATAATTAAAAATAAAAACAATTAAAAACCATTTATCATTTAAAATGTAAGACTACTTAGACAACAGAAATATTTAATTTATAATTAAATGTATTAATAGTTTTGGTTTAAATTATCCTAATTTTCTACTTTAACTTTTTTAAAAATTCTCTCTATAAAGATCATTGAGAATTTAGAATTGCTTATGAAATATCCTTATACAGCTTTAAAAATATAGATTTATTTTTCTTATAAAATAACTTTTTTGATTTGGGGAGAAAAATAAAATATACATTCATTATTATCTATTAAAGTGTTTTAATGCCATCGAAAAAAGTGGGTGAAATGCAGGTAGGAGCACAAGAAATAATATTAATGAAATATAGCATGTAACTTTTAAAAATATTTTTAATAGCTTAAAATTTGCTAGTCTTCAAAAACTTTTCTGTGACTTACAGTTGATGTCATGGCTATGTGAATTTGATAAAATACTAATTTATTTTTTGTTTTAATTAGCCAACAATCTAAAGCAATTTAAATATTGTTTTCAAGTAGTGTATCTAGCCCTAATTTCACTAGGAAAAGCAAAACTGCCTATTAAATTTTCCTCTACTTAAGAACTAAAGTTACTAAGTAACAAGTAACAATATTGTCATTTAGCTCTTGAATGACAAAATTCACTCTTGTTCATATGCCATGAATAAAATTTTTAACTGGTTTTGCAGGAGCAGTGCATACAGTAAAAATATTTGAATGATTATATGAATGGTAAGCTTTATATGTAGAGAAATAAACATGATTAGTAGAAATTCTTTATACCTAAGCATTAATGAGTTATATGTGATCTCAGAGCAATGAGTACCTTGATTTCATGGGCAGGTGGCTAAACAAAGCTCAACTGAGTATTTCAAATTGCAGAGATTCAAATTCACTAGGTCATTTGTCAACATTTGCACCACAAGAATAACTCAAAGACAAAATAACTTTCACTTCGATACAACTGGGTTTACATAATTTTAAAAAATGTTGTACTTTTATCTCTCATTCTTCTATAAGTACCATTTCTATTTTCCTATGACAGCTATTATCTTGTAACAAAGTATTTGAGGCCAGAGCAAGAAGATGATCTTGAATTTGAAGCAATTTTAAGATATCAAGAACTAAGCCTGGCTTACTTTATAGAGTTTATATAATAAACCTTAGAGTAAAGATAAAACAGGATATGATAAAAGGGCATTTCCTTCTAAATATTAATAGAAACAGGAAAATCCCATTCCCTTAGGACCCAGTGGAAAACAAAAAGAAAGAATATCTTAAAATAGTCAGAAAACTTGAGGACAAGGAATCCTCACGTTTCCTATTCATCCAGTAAATGATGCATGTTCTAAAGTCCAAAACTTGGAAGATGAGAAACTGGAAGTATTTGATGCCTCCAAATAGGTATGGGGATGGTATAAGCTCTTTATTTCTAAAAGATTACAGAAAATGATTTCAGAGACTATTTACTCATTTTTCCCAAGGGTAGTACCTATAATGAATGCTTTAGGAGAGCAGTCCCCAACATTTTTGGCACCAGGAACCAGTTGCATGGAAGACAATATTTCCTTGGACAGTGGGGGCATGGGGGATGGTTTCAGGATAATTCAAGCACATTACATTTATTGTGCAGTCAAACCTCTCTGCTAATGATAATCTGTATTTGCAACCACTTCCCAGTACTAGCATCACCACCTCAGCTCTACCTTAGATCATTAGTCAGGCATTAGGTTCTCATAATGAGCCACAACCTAGATCCCTCACATGTGCAGTTTACAGTAGAGTTCGCACTCCTGTGAGAATCTAATGTCCCTGCTGATCTGACAGGAGGCGGAGCTTATGCAGTGATGGGAGTGATGGAGAGTGGATGTAGATACAGATCAAGTTTCCCTCACTGGCCTGGCCTGCTACTCCTGCTGTGTAGCCAGGTTCCTAACAGTCCACTGACTGGTACCTTTCTGTGGCCTGGGGGTTAGGGACCAGCAGCCTTAGAACATTAGTTTACAATTAACTCCCAAAAGAGTTGAGAAAGGCTACACCTAGAATAATCCATTCAATTTGGAGGTCATGAAGTCCATCTCGGCAAGAGGTTTAAATAGGAAAGGATCAGTTAGCATAGAAAAGGAAGATAATCTGAATTCTTATACACAGTTGTGTCAGGCAAAAATCTGAAAATTTCTTCCATTTCAGGGAAGGGATACATAGGCTCTAAGAGACTAAATTGGACCAGAAAAGGCCATATAAGAAGTATGATCTTCTGGTTAATAAACACAGCTTTACATAAAAGAGAAAACATAAAACCCTGGTATCAATTGGAATATGTAAATGTGGAGAACTTAGAATTGCTAGAGTTTCCCCAGAATTTAGTTTACTACATATGAAGTATGTCCCAGTTACTCTTCAGCTCTGTTTTAGAATGTCTTATCCTTCAAATTTCTCATCTTGCAAGTTTTCGATTTTAGAACTCGAGTAATTCACTGGATGAATAGGAAATGTAAATTACTAAATGATTAAGAAAACTCTTCTGTTTTATCTGAAGAATATGTTACTGTTGATCTGGAAAGAAATGGCCCATATTTCTCTAGGGAGTTATACTGAGGTAAATGGCATATGCAAATGTTTTAAAAATAATAAATTTGAAAGAAAAAAGGAAAATAAAAGGGAATAAATATTGAGAGGGAGAATATTTGTTACTCCGGAAACTGAAAAACCTTAAATGTGATGCAGACATCTCTTTCCATTTTTTCATTAATTTATGATTATCTAAAGTGCATCAGTTCTGACTTACTGATAAGATTGTGATCCAAGTAGAGGTGTATTATTCTCGTATGTCACCAGATCATGGATCACCATTGACATAACCAAAGATATACAAAAATAGAGGCAGACATGTACTACCATTGTAAAACAAGAAAACAGGATGCCATCAATGTGAAATATTTTGGAAAACAGCAAAGGTCAATTTATAGCTTCTCCTTGAGAAAATGGAATAAATTATAGGAAATAAGCAAAACACATCACACTGGTAGATGTCAATTAACACCTCCACTTTGTAAAGGTGAGGGTTAGAGGAGGTTGACAGAGCAAGCACCACTTTTATTTGCTTTTACCCAGTACTTGACAATCTTTAAAAACCATTCCACTACGTGGCCCAGGGTAACGTAGCCACAAGGGAATAAAGAAGAGCCAGTAAAACATGATTATTAAAAATCTCTGCTGCGACTGATTAGCAACATTTTCAATCTATGCAGATGTTGCACTGTGTAACATTTTAAACTTTGTAACATTTCCAAGTTTTCAATTAAAAAATAAAAAGATAGTGATACTGTCTTACCATAATGAAAAAAACAAAGGAGTAACAGTGCACTTGAGTCTTTTCTTTATATGCTTCTTTAGCCATTGGATCTCTATTTCCCTAGTTTCCATCATCAGAATGCCAGACAATATTGCAAGTGATAGCAGCCTAATCTTTGCTTCTCAACCTGAATATTATATTATAATATCTGATTTATCATCTACTCATTACTTCCTAGCCTTTAGCAGAAAAATTCATCACATGCTTGAATGTAACCAGTAAGTAAGTGGCCAGGGGTCAATTTCAGTATCAGACTCCCTATTTGACCAGATCTATTTAAAACAAGTCAAAGAAATAGAGAAATTAGTCTCACACTTTTTAAAAAACAGATAGGCTACTGCTATTTTGTGGGATTGTGGCATAGTTGCAAGATGCTTTGCCATCTCAAGACTCTGGGTATTAAATATCACTAGCACCCCCCAACTCCCATCATTGTGACAATCAAATTTGCCGTGGTTTAGAATAACTACCAGAATGGCTCATCTCAAAGAGTATAGGTTAGTTGTCAGTCCATTTTAGAACCTGGTTTAATTTTCTTGGCTGCTATCTGGAAGTCTAATTACATAGCAGAGACACATAAAGTAGTTATTGGAGAGGACATGCCACTCTACAGAATCAGCAGCTGAAGTTGGCACTTTTATCTCATTACTCACTTAGTTGGATTCCAATAAAATACTTCCTTTTTCCAAACACAATTTTTAATTGTAAATTTAAAGAAATTAAAATGAAATTAAAATAACAAAAAATAATAATATTAATATAATATCTTCTTTTGCTGTTCTCACTTTCCTTCTTAATATTGAGTTATATTGATCAAAGGCCTATGGATTACTTTACTTTTTATGACCTGAAATGTCATATGCCTTGGTTGATTCTACAAAATCCACTCACATTAATTTTCTTTCCTATCAGAACTCCCTTTTTTCATGTGGGACTGATGACATTTTAGAGGTAAAATATAGAGGCTTATATCTTACCACCAACTGATCTGCTGTGTAATTGTTCCCTTTATTAGTAGACTCTCTGCTAATTTGCTAAATATTTCAGTTTACTTGTTTGTACATAGATAGAACTCATTGTTAGGAGAAAAAAATACAATAGGAGAAAACAAGATGTTCAGATTATTTTACACAATAGAATTTCAGTGAATTTAGCGGGCATATCCATCAAGTTAAGTGTTAACTATACTAAAGATCAAAAAGATGCTTCAATTTATACAAAGTGTGAGACATTGAAAGCATTTTTATATCAACTGTGCTTAGATTTTTTTCAACAGGTACAAGCTTGAATAGTTCTTTGAATCATTTAAGTCAGTTATGACAATACAAAAAATCATAAACCATGAAAATTATTTTATTGTATAATTTGATTTTGATAATGTGTTTTTGCTTTAAACTGACATATTAAGGAGATAAAGTAGATAAATTAATTGGGTTAGAGAATAACAGTTCATGACTGTTAGTACAAATTTTACGCATGCTTGTCATTTATACTTTGAGAAACATTTAGACCTTGATTCTTCTTTTCTTTTCTTCTGTTTAATTTTCAGCTATTGTTTTGACTTTAGTAAATAGAGTGCACGTTAAAATAAGAAAAATTTTAAAAATTAGCCCTTCACATTATTTTCTTGTAAATAATTATATGAAATTTATGCAACTATTTATAATTATACAATTATATAACACTCAGCAGAGCTTAGTAAATCAGAGAAAATAAATTATACCTTAAAAGAGGGCATTAATTTACCTCGTCTTAAATTAAAAGTTTATTACAATTTTAAAATGTTTATATTCAGAAATAATTCAAGTCTATTTTCCTGACAGTGCGTAAGAACATAAAATTCCTAAAATACAATTTCATGTCTATTTCACCTTTAGAGGCTAGAATAATAGCAGTGTCTCCCAAAAGTATGATTTGGTTTCATTAGATTTTCAATAAGGGGGAGAGAAAATAAGGGGGAGAAAGGAGATGTTAAGAGGGAAGAAATTCAGTTTTGAAATAAAGTAAATGTAGCTGAGTAATATGATTTCTAGTTGATTAATTTATCTATTTTTTTCAAAACGAGATTCATCTTAAAAATTATCAAGTATTTTTTGACTTCTATGTATGTCTCATAATAGTTTTTGCTATGTCAGGTAACATATTCTCATGTTCTCGTGATTTGGACAAGGGCATTTTGGGGACCCATTATTCAGTCTATTTCATAATACCATTAATGCAAATTTAGGTAAGTTTCTTTCCAAATAGTGTTGATTACTAGAAATGTTACAAATGCAAATACATCATTAAAGGTGAATATTTGGGGAAATTATAATGTATGTGTTTTACAAAGGCATTATATAGCATATATACAATATATCATGTGTGTGTATATATATAAATGCATATATATTTTATAATATATAATACACAAGAGATATATTGTAAGAGAGCAGAAGGATTATTCAATTGCTGTTTGAAGTGGTTCAGAAAGAAAAAGTAAACCATTAGGCTGTTTCCCAAGACGTTAGATATTGGCAGTAAGTATATTAGGACATCCTTATGGGAAATGTTACTTTTATATACTAACTCTCAAGTGACAATATTTACATTAAAATTCATAATCAAATATAATTACTCAAATTTATTATTTATTTGAAATAAGAAAGCATATTAGCTTATTCTTCTTTTCCTACAAGTAAGAAATTAGTTATGAAAAAAAATCACATGTTCAATAGAAACAAAGAATTTCATCAAAATAATCATGGCGTATTGGAATGTAAATCATATTTCATTGTATGGTTACAAATATAATAGTTCTATATTTCATGTTATAATCCAGAAAAACTAAAAATTTTATTCATCTTATGACCTTCCATGAAAGACTTTGAAAAATACAAATGAAGAGAGAAACCGTAACAGTTTTTGCTGAGACTATAATTCTAGTCAAATAAGTCAAACTGCAAGTATCATTGTAATAGTATTACACACATACTGTTTTCAAAAAGTTTTACACCTACCAGAAGAGAAGAAAATAAACCTAAAGTAATTCAAGTCTATGTAATTTTAATTTTAATCATGATTATCTTACATAATCATGATTTTTTGATAAGTCAAAAACAGTTGAATATTGACAATTTCATAAGTTCACACTAATATAATGGGACACAATTCAACCCATAATAATATGTAAGTTTAAAAATATATTGATGATATAAATAAAATTAAATGCATTCACAGTAGCATAATTATAAAATACAGAAAATACATGAAAAAATAACCTTGACCCTTTAAGATAGTTATGGATAAATATAGCATTTTTAATGACTTTATAATATTGCATATTGTGGTTATATAAATAGTGCCTTACAGCTAATTTAGGTAATTTATAGTTATTTAACTACTATGTACATATATATTAATATTTTATCTGTATATTACACAAATGTGAGAAAAGTATTCGAGATTAATTATTATATAAATTCCCAGTTCCCTTATTAGCTCTTTATCTTAGTTTTCAAAAAGTCTATTGTAATTCCTTCTGATATATAAAGCCACAAGTTGAAAATAATACAATACTGTCAAAAGAATTAAGGGATTATAAATGATCCTTGGGAAATTGATAATATGTTGTCAATTTCAAATTTCATATTATTTATACATTTGGAATAATCCTCTATTGTCAAATAGTGGGCAATATGTTTTATGCCATTTTACCTGTAAACTTAGAAACAGCTTATTTAAAGAAAGAAAGGAGATGATTATACCTTAGGTAGCCACTTTTTAGCTGTCTGGTTGTTGTGAGGTGAACTAGGTTGAAAACTGTCTGCAGAAGGGAAATTGTAAGCTAGCTAGTGATTGGCAGAACTCCTTAGATTCTCTATCTAACGAGGACTAAATTTGAGATCCACCTGGAGCCACATAAATGACAGAGTAAGGCAAAGCTGAGTCCTGTATGAAAAGAAGATAGAAATTCCAGTCAATCTATGCATGACACATAGCAAGCATTTGGGAAATAATGCAGAGGAAGCCATGTAGGAGGCCACACATGCTGATAGAGCAGTATAATTTGGAGCTGTTACGGAGATGACAGTAAAGAAAGTTTATTCAAAAGACACCACTGAATTCTATATACAATGAAGAAACTGATGATGTTTTTTCTATGCTAAATGATGTTTGAGTTCTCCATGATGGTTTACTTTGCAACAATTCTGATTTAAGGTCTTCTTTAGTTTCCTTGGGACACCTACAAAACCATACCTTTTTAATTTTTGATAAGAATCGTGTCATTCTCATTTCATTTTTACTTGCAAGAGCCATAGTATCTCAATATGATAGAGGAGGTATGCCTGCAATGCTGATATGAAAACTTTTAAAAGATAAACATAGGCACATTAAAATGTTAAAGATTTTATGTGAGCAAAGAGCAATTCATGAATCAGGCAGCATCAGACCATGAGCAGTTCAGGGACTGTGGTAAGGCAATCCAAGGGGAAAATGTTTAAGAGGTGTTTATGGAAGCAAGGCAAAGAAAATATTTTATTGATTAAATTGGAAAGTCTTATGTTAGGAGTTAGTTGATGGTTTCTGATATGTTAGTGTTAAGTTTTGTTTTTCCAGGCTATGACTATTCACTCTGAACTGGGTTTTGGTTTGACTAAGTAAGAACATAGAGTACTAGAGCTGACTCAGTCTAACGGCCTCTTACTTAATTATTCTAATAATGTGAATTATTTTAACAGCATGAAAAAAATGGTTAGACAATTATAAATTCATTTCAATATAGCAGAATGATATAAACTATAGACCAAGAATTATATATAGACATAGTATAAAGTAATATACAGATAAAATATTAATATATATGTACATAATAGTTAAATAACTATAAATTACCTAAATTAGCTGTAAGGCACTATTTATATAACCACAATATGCAATATTATAAAGTCATTAAAAATGCTATATTTATCCATAACTATCTTAAAGGGTCAAGGTTATTTTTTCATGTATTTTCTGTATTTTATAATTATGCTACTGTGAATGCATTTAATTTTATTTATATCATCAATATATTTTTAAACTTACATATTATTATGGGTTGAATTGTGTTATTCCAAAACTAATATCTTCAGGACTTAACAACCAGTATCTCAGAATGTGACTTTATTTGAAGACAGGGCCATTAAACAGTTAATTTAAAAATGAGGCTGTTGGGGTGAGCCCTAATCCAATATAACTGATGTCCTTTCAGGAGGAGATTAGGACATACAAGAGAGTCACCAGGGTGCTTGTACACCAGAGAGGGACTATTTGAGGACATAGAGTTCAGCTGGCCACCTGAAAGCCAATGAGAGAGGCATCAGGTGAAACCAAACATGTGACACTGTGGTCTTGCACTTTCATTCTTCAGCACTATGAGAAATTAAAATTCTGTATTTAAATCACCCAGTCCATGGTATTTTATGATGGCAGCTCTAGCAAGCTAATGCATATGCGAATTCTTATTAATACCAAAACACTCATATATTAAAATATATAACATAGGGAGGCAGAGCAAGATGGCTGAATATAACCCTTCAGTGCTTGTCTCACTGTAAGAATATCAAATTGAAAAACTATCCATGCAAGAAAGCACCTTCATAACAACCAAAAATGTGTTGAACAATTACAGTACCTGATTTTAACATCATATCAAGGAAGACACACTGAAGAGCGCAGGATGGACAATCTTGTACTGCCTACACCACCCTTCCCCATCTCCAAGGAGGGCTCCACAGAGAGAAAATCTGTGTGCTTGGGGAAGGGAAAGTGAAGTGATTGTGGGACTCTGCATCAGAACTCAGTGCTGTTCTATCACAGTGGATCACAACACAGGGCAAAATTCTGTCAGTGGCTGTGGAGAGAACATTCAGACCAGCTCTGGCTGAAGGGGAATCCTCTGCCCCATGGGTAGGAACTTGAATTCCTACTAGCTCCACCATCAGCTGACTAAAGTAGCCTGAGGACTGGAATAAATTTGAAGGGCAGTCAGGACACAAAGACTGTAGTCCTTAGGCAAGTCCTAGTGCTGCATGGGGCTCTGAGTTTGTGGACTTTGGGGGCACATGACCCAGTGAGACACAAGCTATGAGTGGTACAGGGAGTTCCTGTGTAACCCCTCTCCAAAAGCCAGGCAGTGCAGCTTGGAGACTATTTGTTCTTGGGTAAAGAAAAGGGAACAGTACAGAGGATTTTTTCTTGCATCTTGGATACCAGCTCAGTCAAGAAAAGTATAATACCTAGTAGATTCCTGAAGCCCACTATTTTAGGGCTTTGCTCATGAATAGCATTTTGAGGCCCATCCAATGCCAGAAGGAAGCTTCCTATCCTGAAGGGAAAGACACAGTCCAGGCAGGAGTTACCATCTGCTGACTAGAGCGCTGGGCCTTGAATAAGCATCAGCAATGTAAGCAGGCAGTAGTCACCACAGTAGTCACTGGGCAAGACCAAGTACTACGCTGTTTTTAAGTGTGACCCAGTGCAATCCCAGCTGTGGTAGCCAAGGGAGTACTTGCATTAACTCTCCCTCCCCCAAATCCAGGCAGCCCAGCATGGAGAGTGATCCTTCATCTGTTTGGGGAAAAGTGAGGGAAGAGAGTGAGAGACTTTGCCTAGTAATCCAGGGAATTCTCTTGTATCTTAACCAAGCCCACCAAGGTTATAGCACCAGGAGTCTGTAAGAATCATAGTATTACTGGGCTTGAGGTGACCACTAGTGCTGATATAGCTCAGTGACTAAAGACATAGATCACAGCACACAATTCACTTTGAATACCTGGAAAGACTTCTCAAGAAGGAGGAGTACAAACAAGCTGGGCTGAGAAAGATAAGAATAAATACCTAACTTTTCAATACTCAGACATCAATAAATATCCACAAGCTTCAAGAACATCCAGGAAAACATGATCTGAACAAGTGAACCAATTAAGGCACCAGGGACCAATCCCAGAGAGATGGAGATATGTGACCTTTCACAGAGTATTCAAAATAGCTGTTTTCAGAAAGCTCAGTGAACTTTAAGACAACAAAGAAAAGGAATTTAGAAATACATTAGAGAAATTTAATGAAAGGATTGAAATAAAAAATAATCAAACAGAAATTCCGGAGCGGAAAAATTCAACTGATGATCTGAAAAATGCATCAAAATTTCTCAACAGCAGAATTGGTCAAAGAGAAGAAACAATTAGTGAGCTTGAAGATGGGCTATATGAAATTACAAAGTTAGAGGAAAATAAAGAAAAAAGAATAAAAAGGAATGAAGAAAACCTATCAGATCTTGCAAGTAGCCTCAAAAGGACAAATGAAAGGGTTGTTTGCCTTAAAAAGGAGGTAGAGAGAGATAAGGTAGAAAGTTTTACTCAAAGAAATAATATCCTTTGCTAAAGAAATCATAGCAAAAGATGTTCCATAACTAAAGGAAGGTATCAGTATTTGGGTGCAAGAAGGTCAGAGAACAGCAAGCAGGTTTATACAAAATAAGACTACCTCAAGGCATGTAATAAACTCTTTAAGGTCATAAAGAAAGGATCCTAAGAACAAACAGCAAGAGAAAAGAATAAAAAACATAAAAAAGAGCTCCAATACATCTGCAACAGACTTCGCAGTGGAAACTTTGCAGGCCAGGAGAGAGGGGAATAATATATTCAAAGTGCTGAAGAAAAAAGTTTTATTCTAGAATGTATATACTGCAAAAATATACTTGAAACATGAAGGAGAAATAAAGACTTTCCCAGAAAAACAAATGCTGAGGGATTTCATCAACCCCAGTCTTGTTCTACAAAAAATACTTAAAAGTAGTTCTTCAATCTGAAAGAAAATGACATTAATGAACAATAAGAAATCATCTGAAGTTTTAAATCTCACTGGTAACTGTAAATACATTGAATACATAGAACACTCTATCACTGTAATTGCTGTGTTTAAGTCACTCATATCTCAAGTAGGAAGACTAAAAGACAAATATATCAAAGATAATAATTATAAAAACTTTTTAAGAGAGAGTATGAAAAATATTAATAACAATAACAAAAAGTGGATAAAAGGATTTAATATGTAGAATATCTTTGTTTTCTTTTTTGCTTTTCTAAAGAAGTTAAGTTGTACTAAGTTTAAAAAAATTGGTTATAAGATTTTTCTACAAGCCTCATTTTAACCTCAAATTAAAAAGTAATCCTATGTCAGATACACAAAAAAAATTTTTTTTAAACCCAAGAAATTGAGACACATGACCAAAGAAAATCACTTTCACACAAAGGAAGACAAGAAGAAATAAAGGAATAAAGAGAAGACCACAAAACAACCAGAAATAAAAAAAACACCATAGCAATAGTAGGTCCTTTCCTATTAATAATAATATTGAATGTATTAAATAAATGAATTAAAGTATCCAATCAAAAGACATAAAGTGATGGAATGAATAAAAAATAAGACCCAACTATAGGCTGCATAAAACAAACTCATTTTATCTATAAAAACATATATAGAATGAAAAGTATTGGAAAAGATATTCTATGAAAATGGAAACAAAACAGGAGCAGGATTAGCTACATTTATATCAGACATATTTTTGAGATAAAAATGATAAAAAGAGACAAAGAAAGATATTATATAATAATAAAGGGTCAATTCAGCAAGAGGATATAACAATTGTAAATGTCTGTGCTCTCAACACTGGAGACCCAGATATATAAAGCAAATATATTTAGAGTTAAAGGGAGATATAAACCCCAATACAATAATAGCTTGAGACTTCCACACTCCACTTTCAGCATTGGACAGATGATCCAGACAGAAAATCAACAAAGAAACATCAAACTTAATCCTCACTATAGACCAACTGGACCTAATAGATATTTTCACACAACAGATGCAGAATACACATTGTTTTCCTTAGTACATGTAATGTTCTCAAGGATAGACTGTATATTAGTCCACAAAACAAGTCTTAAAATATTAAAAAAAATTGAAATGATATCAAGTGTTTTCTCTGACCACAATGGAACAAAAGTAGAAATCAATAACAAGAGGAACTTTGGAATCTATATGAACACATGTAAATGAAAACATATGGCCCACTGGTAATTCAGAAACATATTTTTAACTTCTTATGTGTTTATACATTCTAAAGAAAAGAAATATTAAAATAAAAATAATAAAAAAATCAGAAATAATAAAATCAGAAATAAATGAAATAAAATAGAAATAAAAAATACAGAAGGTCAGCAAAATGAAACGTTGGTTTTTGAATATGTAAACAAAATTGACAAATCTTTAGCTAGACTAAGAAAAAAAGAGAGAGAAGCCAAATAAATATTATCAGAGATGAAAAAAGAGACATTACAGCTTATACCACAGAAATTCAAAGGATCATTAGAGGCTACTATAAGCATATATATATATATATATAACAATAAATTGGAAAACCTAGAAGAAATAGATAAATTCCTAGGCACGTACAACCTACCAAGATTGAATCAAGAAGAAATCCAAAGCCTGAATAGACCTATAACATATAATGAAATAGAAGTAGTAATAAAAAGTGTACTGTCAAAGAAAAGTCAAAGAACCAATGGCTTTAATAATTAATTATATCAAACATTTAAAGAACTAATATTAATTCAACATGAACGATTCTAAAAAATTAAGGAGGAGCGCTTACTCCCAAAATGATTCTATGAAGTCAGTATTTTGCTAATACCAAATCCAGACAAAGACACAAAAAAAAATAGAAAACAATAGGCCAATATCTCTGATTAACATGGATGCAAAAATCATCCACAACATACAACCAAACTGAATTCAATGACATATTAAAAAGATTATTAATCATGATCAAGTGGGTTTCATCCCAGGGATGGTTCAACATATGAAAATCAATTGACGTCAACATCATATCAACTGAAGAATGGAAAAAATACCCATGATTATTACAATTGATTGAGAAAAATGATTTGATAATATTTAATACCCTTCATGATAAAACTCTCAAGAAAACAGGTGTAGAAGGAAAAAATACCTCAACATAATAAAACTCTTTTACAACGGACTCACAGATAGTCTCATGCTGAATGGGGGAAAACTGAAAGCCTTTCCTGTGAGATCTGGAACAAAACAGGGATGCCCATTCACCACTTTTGTGTGTGTGTGTGCGTGTGGTTTATTTCTTTATTATTTCCTATTTTTTTTATTTTTTATTTCAGCCTATCATGGGGCTACAAATATTATGGTTATGTATATTGCCCATGTCTCACAACCCCCCTCGAGGCAGAGCCTCAAGCATGACCATCCCCCAAACATTGCACATCT
>VBSM01000272.1:91919109-91942845 GCA_008086735.1 Cheirogaleus medius | reverse complement strand
TCCCCTAAGATCAATTCTTAAGCTGCACAATTATATGGCAAGTCTGCTACAATAGGCACCAGTTCTTCTTTGTAGGTGTGGTAAAATTCACGTGAAACCATCTGATCCAAGACTTTTCTTTTTAGGAAGGTTTTTAATTGCTATTTCTATTTCAGTACTTGATATTGGTCTGCTCAGGAATTCTATTTCTTCATGGTTGAGCCTAGGGAGGCTGTATGTTTCTAAGAAATTGTACATTTCCTCCACATTTTCCAGTTTGTGTGCATAGAGGTTTTTGTAGTATTCATAAATTATATCTTGTTTCTCCATGGCATCCGTTGCAATTTCTCCTTTATTGTTCCTGATGGAGCTTATTAGAGATTTTTCTTTTCTGCTTTTCGTTAATCTATCCAAAGGTGTGTCAATCATGTTTATTTTTTGAAAGACCAAACATTTGTTTTATTAATCTCCCTTATAGTTTCCCTATTGTCAATTTCATTTACTTCTGATTTGATCTTAATGATTTCACTTCTTCTGCTGAGTTTGGGGTCGATCTGTTCTTCTTTTTCCAACTCTTTGAAATGATTCATTAGGTTGTCTATTTGTGATCTTTTTGACTTTCGTATATAGGCATTTATCGAAATAAACTTTCCTCTCAGGACTGCTTTAGATGTGTCCCACAGGTTTTGATAACTTCTGTTGCCTTTGTCATTTAGTTCAAAGAATCTTTTGATTTCCATCTTGATTTCCTCATTTATGAAGTGATCATTTAGCAGAAGGTTGTTTAGTTTCCATGACTTTGTGTAGATATGAGAGTTTCTGTTTGTGTTGATTTCTACCTTCATTCCATTGTGATCTGAAAAGATACATGGTATAATTTCTATTTTTTTAAATTATTCAAGACATGCTTTGTTTCCTAGGATATGGTCAATCTTAGAGAATGACCCATGAGCTGATGAGAAGAACGTATATTCAGTGCTTTTGGGGTAGAATGTCCTGTAAATGTCAATCAGGCCCATTTGTTCTAGAGACCCTTTAAGTCCATTATTTCTTTGTTGATTTTCTGTTTGGAGGATCTGTCCTGTGCTGTCATCAGGGTGTTAAAGTCTCTGACTATTATGGTGTTGTTGTTTATCCATTTGTTTAGATCTAGTAGAGTTTTCTTTATGAATCTGGGTGCACCTAGGTTGGGTGCATATATATTTAGAATGGTTATGTCTTCTTGTTGAACTGAACCCTTCACCATTATATAGTGACCTTCTTTGTCTTTTATTACTTTTCTTGATTTAAAAACTAAGTTATCTATAATCAGCACTGTCACACCAGCTTTCTTTTGGCTACCGTTTGCTTGAAATATTGTTCTCCACCCCTTTACTTTAGTCTAACTGCATCCTTGCAGGTTAGATGTGTTTCCTGAAGGCAGCAGATACTTGGCTTGTACTTTTTTATCCATTCAGCCATCCTATGTCTCTTGAGTGGGGAGTTTGAGCCATTCACATTTATTGAGATAACTGAAAGGTTGGGCAGATTCCCGTTTATTATGTTGGGTTGAACTTTGTTGCTTTGTTTTCTCTCTTGAGCCATTGTGGTATCTCGGCTTTGATCTTTAGCTTTTGAGTAGATTTACATTCGTGAGTGTTTATTGTGCTGATCCGTGGGTAACACTGTTTTGAGTACTTCTTGGAGAGCTTGTCTTGTCTTGGTGAATTCCCTCAGTCTTTGCTTATCTGAGAATGTCTTGATTTCTCCTTTGTAGACAAACCTTAGTTTTGCAGGGAATAAGATTCTAGGTTGAGCATTATTCTGTTTCACAAGAGTGAGAATGGGGCCCCAGTCTCTCTCTCCTTACTTGTAAAGCTTCAGTAGAGAAGTCTGTCGTTATTCAGATTGGCTTTCCTTTTTATGTTACTTGCTTCTTTCATCTTACAGCTCGCAGAAGAGCCTCTTTAGTTGATATTATGGTCAGTCTAATGACTGCATGTAGTGACATCTTCTTGTTTGCATTGAATCTCCTAGGGGTCCTTTGAGCTTCTTGAACTCATATATCGAGATTTTTACCAAGGCCTGGGAAATTTTCCTCTATTATATCTTCATATAGCTTATCCAACCCTTGAGTGTTTTCATCTTCCCATTCTGGTAACCCTATAACTCTCACATTAGGTTTCTTCACATAATCCCACATCTCTTGTAGGCTTTGCTCTTTTCTCTTGTTTCTCTGCTCTATCTTTATGACTAATTTATTTAATTGGAAGATGTTATCTTCAATCTCTGAGATTCTTTCTTCTGTTTGATCTACCCTGTTCTTGAGGCTTTCCACTGTGTTCTGTAGTTCCCTGAATTGATTCTTCATTTCCAGGAGTTCTGTTAGAGTTTTCTTCATTGTTTCAATTTCTTTAGTGAATTTTTGTTCCATGTCCTGGGAACTTTTTGGATTTTCTTTGTGTTGGTTATCCAGTTGTTCTTGCAAGTCATTGAATTTTCTTACAATCCATGCTCAAAATTCTTCTTCTGTCATTTTAGTGATCTGATTTTGGTTCCTGTCCATTTCTAAGGGGCTGGGGTTCCTCTTTGGTGGTGTGCTTTCCATTTGGATCTTCATATTTCCAGAGTTCCTTTGATGCTTTCTTCCCATGTGTATCAGTTCTTGCTTCTTTTAGGATTTTGTTCGGATAATGACATGCCCTGTTTAGTCTCTGAGCCAGTAGGTGGTGTTTGTTGGTGAGATTCGACCACACCCTGTATGATGAGTCAGTAGATGCCGTAAAAAGGCATACCCAATATCCTCCCTGTCAGTAGGTGATGCTTGCTTGGAGGAGCAGGCTACACTGTTGTTTTTGGGTCCTGTAACCAGCTCTTTTTCCTCTGGAGAGGCACTCTAGTGCCTCAGGTGGTGGGTTGGGCCCTGGGATTTCCAGGTGTGTCTTTATTCTCCACCTCAGTGAGGGCTGGACTGGGAATGAGTCTGGGTGGAGCTGGGTTGGGTAAGCCTGCCCTCGAGCACCACAAATGCTGTTAGCAGGGGTCAAAGTCCTGTTCTCTGCTTCCGGGAAAAGCTATCAGGGATGGGCTGGGATGGCCCCACTCAGTCAGAAAGTCTACGTGTGTGGGGGTGGGGCTGTTTGAGACCTGCAGTGTGGAGCAGGCCTTGCTCCTTTCCACCCTCCTCAAATCTGCGGCTTCTCCTGGGCCTCTGGCAGCAGGCCAGACGTCATGCCAACAGGTCTCTCTTGGCTGTGATGTGGGCCAGGAGCTTCCCTGCACAGGATCACAGCCTGGGATGGGCATACGGCCCCCCTTTGGGAACAGGGTTGCCCTCAAGCACGCTGATCTGTCCCTGAAGGCACACATGCCTTAGTAGGCTCCTTCCAAATATTCTTTCTGTGCCCCGGGCAATGTGAGACCTGGGTGCTTGGGTTCTGGTCCACAGGTCTGACTTCTGGGCACCAGAGTTCAATCCCTGACCCCACCAGGGAGAGGAGTGCCAGTCCTAATTCCCCCACGGGGAGCTCAAGCTGGGTCCATGTCTCTCAGCCTCAGAGTCTGCCCCGTTCTGCCAGAATCACTGGGCCAACAGCACCTGGGAGGGCTGGCAGGTAGGGAGCTCCCCATCTGAGTACCCGTCTGTCAGCTGTAGTGCCCCAAAAGGGAAGGTCCCATTCCCTGGAGATGCCTCTGGTTGGTGGCTATATTGTCTCTCTTGGCAGTCGCAGATAGGGATGGGGGAGGGGAGAGTGTAGCAATATGGCACCTGCCACGCAGTCAGGTCTGTGCACATGGAGGTTCCCCGAGGGAGTTGGGAGCCTGGTGCCGTGTCCGCTACAGGCTTACTGCTCGCTGGCGGCGGCCCTCTCTGGACTGGTGTCTGCAGGTCTCTCCAACCGCTGGGGAGCTCGCCAGTAGTCCAAGATACAAGGGAGGGGGAAATTAACCATTCTACCTACCCTTGCTGCTAGTCTGCAAACTGCTCGCTTGGGAGGTCTCTTCTCCCAGTTCTCCTCCGCAACCTCCTCTCATGGAGTCTCCCGTAGTCTCCAGTACCCCTCCTTCCACTCCCATCCAATGTATGGTCATCTGCTTGCTTCTTTCTTCTAATATCTTCTAGGAGCTGTCTTTTCTGCAGAGACACTCTGTCTGGCGGTGTTTCTCGTCTGCCATCTTGCTCTGCCCTAGACTCCTTTCTAATGTCATGTGCTAACAGTCTTTTTTAATAGACATTCAAGATTTCTTCCTTCTCCCCTCTTTTGTTCTTTTTACCACTGCATTTTGTTTATCCATATTAAATTTGGTTTTCTGCTGGTCATTTTTTTTCTTTTAATTTTGCCTAGCTCATTTGTGTAATTTTACTTGGAAATCTATATATGACTTTTGAGATGAAGAAAATAATAAAACTAAAAACATAATTAACTATGATATCTATGATAAGTACTAAATATAAATATACTGCCATATTTTTAGTGGAAAAGTATAAAAAGAAGAATTATAGTTCTTATTATTGAGTTTATGTATTTCTCCTAAGGATAAGGTTTTCATTAAAAAACTAAAAATAAAATGCATTATTTCTAAATTATTGAGCATTACATATGATAGATTTTAGATTTAAATTCATAAGGAATTCTGAAATCTAATAACTGCACATATAAATTAATTTTTTCCAGTTTCTCCTATTATTAGAATATGCACACACAATGCATATATAAATCATTAATTTGATATTAAAAACTGTCATTCCAGAATGTAACTGTATAATTTATTCTATTAAAATTTGGTGATTGATTACTATAATTAGATGGCTGTTAAAAAAAGCTACTTGAACAAATTATAGAAGAAAAGAGCATCCTTAATCAGAATTAACTTGAAATAAAATTAAAATAAAATAAAACTCACCTTTTAATTCCAACTTTATAATTGATTGAGTTATCTTATTTGGCAACATTGGGTCCTTTCCCATTAATCAGGAACACTCAAACATCCAGTGGAAAGAGCCAATAAAATTCCAAACTGTTAATGATATTGAATTATTCAGCTAGCAACTTGCAAGATGTATTTCTAGGTCAAAATGCATTTACCAATGTCTCATTACCCATTTTCATTGAAAAATGAAAACTAGAAGTCCATAATAATATCTCACAATTTTCTGAATAATCACTGATAGATTAAATATTTATTTGTAAATACATATTTGCATTATAACTATATAAAGTTAGACTTTTAAGTGTGCTACAGATTCTCTCTATTAGAATATTCAATTACCAGAATATATACTTAGTCAAACACTGTATATAAACTGAACTGGGAGCATGAGGTGTTTGAGCACCATGACCTATTGACTTGATAGCTGTAGTAACAAGCTAAATCTCTGGCAAATATAGAATATGTTTAATAAATGTTGCACAATGATATTTTATGACAATTCTAAGCAACAAAAGAATAGATGGAAGTAATTTAGTAATAATAACAGTTGCAGCCATGTATTGAACACATATTATTCCCTATAGTCTTAGTTAGGGGCTATATATACAGATATCTGTAACTATGTATCTATCCATCATCTATTATGTATTATCTATGATTTACTTTCTGTCAACAACCCTGATAAGAGACATTTATAATCTGTATTTTTTAAATGAGGCTCTAGGAGATTAAGTAATTGCTACATGATCCCACATTTATACATGTTAGAATTAGAACTCTGACTCAAATCTCTTTGACCACAATTATACGTTCTTTCTGTGTACCGTCTTATATTTATTTCCAAATGCTATTTTCTGTTTCTTGGAATTATTCATTGAGAGTTATTAATTCTTAATGCTTCCCTTTATTTGTTTGTCAATATTGTAGTTATTACTTCTTAAGTTACAAACTCTCTTGCCACTGGATATGAAGTGAGTGAAATTCAACTCTGTAATCCCAATTCTAAATATATTATATTGCCACAAAATGCCATATTGAAAGTGCTACTACTTTTGAATTTTAGGCAATTCATCTTGCTGGTGTTCAAACTGAACTTGCTTGTTGTTGAACAAATGCTTAACTGAAAAGTAAAAAATCTTTCACATTAACAAAAATCTCTACAGTGGCCATAAATCTCAAATTCATAACTAGGTTTTTAAACATTTCTACAGGAAAAAATTTGATCCTGTTAAGAGATATATGTTTATATATTTCACATACGTCCACACATGCATATACACACATGGAAACATACTTGGTATTTTTAAAACTTCTTTATTTCTTTTTGAATAGTTATAAAAATAATAATGACTGAGATAGAATACCATTCCATCTGAAATTGTATTTTCAATAAAGCAGAGAAATAAGAAATGTTTTTTTCTTTTCAGCATGTATGAAAATAAATTAAACCTAAGGACAGTATGCATATATCATAGAGAACATTATGTTCTTTTTGATAAAACATACATGTAATTACCAAATATTAATTAAAAATAATAATAAATGATAGTCATGCACTGCATAACAGTGCTCCAGTCAAGGGTGGACAGCACATAAGATAGAAGGCAGGGCCAGGCATGATGTCTCACACCTGTAAACCTAGCACTCTGGGAGACTGAGGGAAAAGGATCACTTGAGGTCAGGAGTTCGAGATCAGCCTGAACAAGAGAAAGACCCTGTCTCTACAAAAAATAGAAAAATTAGCTGCGGTGGTAAATTTAGAAATATAACATCTGTAGTCTGTAGGCACACCTCTCTAGTCTTAGCTACTCAGAAGGCTGAGGCAGGAGGATTGTTTAAGGTCAGGAGTTTGAGGTTACAGTGAGTTATGATGATGCCACTGCACCCTGGCTGGGGTGACAGAGTGAGACACTGTCTCAAAAAAAATTAAAGAAAATATAGTAGGTGGTTCCATAAGATTATAATACCATATTTTTACTGTATCTTTTCTACATTTAGATATGTTTAGATATATAAATACCATTGTGTTACAATTGCCTACAGTATTTAGTACAGTAACATACTGTGTAGGGTTGTAGCCTAGAAGCCATAGGCTGTACCACATAGCCTAGGTGTATAGTAGTCTATACCATCTAGGTTTGAGTAAGCACAATCTATGATTCTCACACAATGACACGATTGTCTAATGACACATTTCTCAGAACATACCTCTATTGTTAAGCAATGCATGACTATATCTATAAAACAATTGTATGTATATATAAAACTAGCAACAAAATTACTTTTACATTTCTCATTTCTTAACAAAGATCTATGAGTAAAATGCCCAATTCACCACGTTACTCAAGTCTAGCTGGATCCTCCAATTTCCTACCATACTAAATATTTTCTTTCTAGGAGGAACAAAAATGATTAAAAATGAGATAGGTATTGGGTAACCTAATTAACCAGAATTCCCTCTGCCTTTCTAGTAAAGTTTTGGTGTTATGTTCATAAAAAGACCACACTGTGAAGAACTACCTAAAATACTTCTTCGATGTTCATTATTAGTTTTTTTCCTGATGATAGTCACTTCCCTCTGGTTTGCCATTCATCCGTTTCTAAATATACTCAAATTAGTGCAACATTCTATCTTTCTTTTCCTTACAAAGGATTGCATTGTCTCTTGTCTATAGTTGTTCCTAGAACATTCATAAAATTTTAAGATAATAAGGCAAACATAATTTTAGAAAACTTTTCTAAGAATGGACATATAAATATTTCTTTATTTCTTTCTTTCTTTTTTTTTTTTTTGAGACAGAGTCTCACTCTGTTGCCCTGGCTAGAGTGCCGTGGCGTCAGCCTAGCTCACAGCAACCTCAGACTCCTGGGCTCAGGCGATCCTTCTGCCTCAGCCTCTCGAGTAGCTGGGACTACAGACGTGCGCCACCATGCCCGGCTAATTTTTTTCTATATTTTAGTTGGCCAATTAATTTCTTTCTATTTTTTAGTAGAGATGGGGTCTCACTCTTGCTCAGGCTGGTCTCGAACTCCTGAGCTCAAATGATCCGCCCACCTCGGCCTCCTAGAGTGCTAGGATTACAGGCGTGAGCCACCGCGCCCGGCCTATTTAAATATTATAAATATCTCTGGTATAGTAGCTTGAACAGTAATAAATCTAATCCACAGCTTTCCACCAATCTGTTTTGCTGTTGCTGTTATTGTGGTTGTTAAAGAAAGCCTCCAATATTATATTATAAATTCTGAGGCACCTAAAAACAAAGGTCAAATTTCAATAAAATTAATACTTTTAAAATACAGATCACTGGATAATTTAGTATTTCTAGTCTTCCATATTTCATGTAATAAAATAATACTTGATAAAAATGTTAATTTTTGAGTGGGATGTTGGGAATTGGGAATTGCATTCCCCCAGGTTAGCTTTATATTAATTTATTTTCTCAATATTATTTGCCTAGTGCACTCAAAGCCCAGACCTATTGATGGTGACTACTCTTTTAAACAAATTCGTATACATTTGATTTTGATAATATTTCTTGCACTTTTCCTGGAGCCTCTGCTTTGCTAAGATATTTTTGTCATGTTGTGGTCAAAATCAGGTCATAGTTTTTGGAGTATAGGGCTGATAAGATATGATATAGGCTAAAATAGGGAGACTAATCAATCATTTTTTTTGACATGAGGGCAGTGATAAACTTGGATAACACTTTCAGATTATTTTATCCCCTTTATTAGTTAAAATCTTTGATGAGAACCTTTGAAGTATAAGGAAAATGGATACATATAAACAAATTTGTTAGTAACCTTTTATTAGTAACAATTTAGTTAGTAACAGTTTTATTTTACAGAAGTATGCTAGAAATTATTAAATGAGGCTGGGAGTGGTGGCTCATGTCTGTAATCCTAGCATGTTGGGAGGTCAAGGCAGGAGGATTGCTTGAGGTCAGGAGTTGGAGAGGAGCCTGAACAAGAATGAAACCCCATCTCTACAAAAAATTTTTAAAAGTAGAAAAATTAGCTGGGCATGGTGGCCGTAGTTACTCCAGAGGCGGAGACAGGAGGATTGCTTGAGCCAGGAGTTTGAGGTTGTTGTGAGTAAGCTATGATGACACTACTGCATTCTAGCCAGGGCAGCAGAGACCCTGTCTCAAAACAAAAATGAAAACAAACAAACAAAAAAGGGCATTGTTAAATGATAAAATGTCATACACTTCAGGGCTTCATATCTGCTAGTTCTTCTTTATCTTAATTTCCATCTAAGATAATGACTGAGGTATGAATTAAATTTCAGTAGCTTGAAACTAATTCTATATTTGTGCATTACCATAAATCTCAATTAGTGAAAAATAATTACAAACAAAATAGTTTAACACATTGTCTTAGAAGAATATATTTTGAAAAAGAATGAGTAATATTTACCCAAATATTTTCATATTTTTGTGTGTTTTACAGTCAAAACAAGGAAAGGAAATTTTATATATCCACATATATGTGTGTGTGTATATATATATATATATTTTATTTTTTACCTTTTCCTACAACTTTCTCTACAAAATTCCCTTTCAGAGTAACTAAATACAACTGCTTGCTAACTGTTAAAGGGACTAGGAGGTAGGGCCAAATCTCACAGGAAATAAACAAGAGAAAAGAAGGCATTTCAGTGGACAGGATAGAAAAGTGTGCTGAGCATTCTGAAGCAGTTTACCACTTTGAAAAACTGGAAGGAAATAAATCCGTCCACAACAGAACTAAAATGTTTGCTCCCGTATTCTACTCCACATCAAATCCTGATTTGATCCATCATTTTCTTTGTCCACTGTTCTTCAGCCAGCTGCTGCTTTCACGCCAAAGCAGAATTCGAGGTCTGTAACTTTCAGATATCTTGCCAGCTCTATAATGTAATATTTTCAGCATCACATAGATGTCAACTCTTCACTTTGTTTGTTCTTTCCCCTTTTATCATCAGAACAGCTCAGATGCTGACTTTAGCAGCAGAAATGCATACACCATGTGTTTAGTCCTGATAATGACTATCAATGTTTAATTATATTTTAAATTTATAATGGAAAGAAATTATTAATGAATTGTGATCAACATGCTATGTGAAATCTGTAACAACTTGGTGCTGACAATGTTGTTGAATTTTATGACAAAGTTACCAGATTGAAAATTAGTCATGCATGCCCAGAAAATTTACACAGCTCTTTGCCCAACACAAAAGATGTTAGTCGTTTTTTTTTTTTTACATTTGCATATGATTCCTTACTCTGCCCTGAATTAGCTTCCTGACCTTGGTCAAGTCTTTTCTCTGGAACCTCAGTTTTCCCTGTTTTAAAAGCAACATGAAATTTGATTGTATAATTTTTAGTGTCTTCCAGGTTTGTTATTCTGTGTTTCTGTGACTGAATAAAGAGACAAAAGGGTGTAATAACATAGACATAAAATAGACATGCTATACACATGGTAATATTTGGCATAAATGTGTTTGTTTCATTGCTGATTTTGTGTGTTTATATGCCAAATTTGTATAAGGGATAATTTTGAGCATTACAAATAGCAAACATATGAAAGATTTATGCAGATACAATATGTCATAAAACATGCCTTGTATTATTGACAGACATATCTTCAGTAAACAACAGTGAGGAAATTTGCTCTGTGTTGACTATTTCTTCAAATCTTCATTTTAATTGAAAAAAAATAAGCACAAAAATTCTCTTTTCTTATTGACACTAATTAAGTTTAAAGATCTGATTTATTTCTGATATCAGTGGACAATTTAATACTACACAGGAACTGTAATTTAATTTTTCATGGCTGTAATGCAATTAATAATTGCAAATTCCATGGTGATTTACTTTTTTAAAAGTTGCATTTAGAGAATTTATTTGCGTTTTTCTGGTACTTTATGCATTTGTCCAAAATTGATTAGTTATGTAAACTAATATATTCTTAAATTAGCAAAATCACAATTATTTGAATCATGGGTCACCCTAATAACATAATACATTCTAAATTTTTAAGATGAACAATGATAAAATATATTCAATCAACAAATGCTTATTTTTTACCTCTAAAACCTCTTCACTTCTTGATATTTAATTGCTATGTGTTTCATTTGCTCTTTGTTTCATTAGTTATCCCTTGCTTTTTTTAAGTTGAATCAAATATTGTTTATTGTTCCATTTTATTTCTTCTAATGACTTTTTTAGCAAAGCCTATTTGTGTTATTTTAATGATGATTCCTTCAGGGATTTCAATATGGTTCTGTATTTTGTCTTTGTCAGACGATTTCTATTACTTCATCATTATTTGAATGATGATGACAATCTACCACTGATTATTGCATTTAAAACTTTTTTGTACTTATTTTTATATTGTTATGTCTACAAATATTATAAAATATATACTTATATTTTATTTGTTTTGCTTTAAACAGTGAGTAGTCTTTAAGGAGACGTAATTATATATATAGATCACATTTTCTCAACCTTGTCACTATGACATTTGGCCTAAATGATTCTTTGTTGTTATTGAGGGCTATCCTGTGCATCGTGGGATGTTCAATGACATCCCTGGTCTCTACTCACTGGATGCTAATAGTACCTATCCCCACTCCCACCCAGCCATGATAATAATAATGTCTCCAGACATTGTCAAATGTCCTCTAGTGGGAGGGAGACAAAATTACCCTCATCCTTGGTTGCAAACCACTTACACAGAACAAAGATCATTTATATTTACTAACATATTTCATCTTTCTGGTGTTCTCTATTGCTGGGTTTCTATGTGATATCATTTCTTTATGCCTATAGAACATTTGTAAAGCAGTTCTTATACCAGTTTACTAAAGACAACTTCTTTCAGTTTTGTCTCTCTGATAATGCCTTTACTTATAGGTTGACAGCTCGTTTTTGCCACTAACAAAAAAAACTTGGCATAAAAATATAAAGATATATCACATTCCTTACCAACAATGGAGCAGTGGTCTGTTACAAATTGGATGTGCAAATAAAACATCTGTTATTTAAAACAGAAGAGGAAAAGAGCTTAAAAGAATGTCTGAGAAAATCAGTGTCTCAGTGTGAATATGAGAGGTGCTCTAGGGGAGATTCCACTGCAGCTGTTTCTAAGATTGAGTGACGGGAATGATGGCGTGGGAAATGATAAAACTCCTCATATCTATCTCTTTTTTATTTTAATTTTTTTCTTTTTATTTCCATCTATCTAGTTATTGCAGGGCAAGTGTTTTACTTTCTTGTGCTAGTAGCAGGAGGCATCACTGTATATGACATGGCAACTACAGCACTGGATTTGACTGTATGTACTACAAATGGAACCTCAGAGGTGGAACTAACCTCACCCTTTATTGCTATATTAAGGCTAATTGTGAAGTGATCCCACTATTAAGCGTCAGGGACATTCTAGTAATTTTTACCTGTCAAATCCTATGACATCACACTGAAAATGTGGGGAAAGAAAAAGTCTTGATGTAAGTAATGTTATTGTCTCCAGTGTTAGATAGTATTTCTAAACCAGAATATTCCACTGGAGGAAGAAGATATGGGTTAAAATGATTAGAATAGGAACAGGGGAAATGTGATGGAAAATGGAAAGAGGATGCACAAATGGATAGTGATGCCAAGGGGAAAAAGTAGTAGCTCTTTACCTGAAAGAGTAGGTAGAAAAAATTATTTTATTCTTAGGAATTTGTCTCACATGTAGCACCAACATACAGCAGATACTGGGAGAGGCTACCTGACCTATTTTGTCTGCAGAAGAGAAATTAGACAATTGCTCATTTTAGGCCTTGCTCAAAGAGTACATCTGGATAATCTGGAGCATAATTATGAAATGTATCACTTAGCTGACTGTCAGAAAATTGGAGCTATCATTTGGTTTATGATTTACAATCTTTATTACCTTTTGCAATATTGTGATTTATAATAAGAAATATATATTTGTGTGTGTGTGCGTGCGTGCATGTGTGTGTGTGTATTTGGTCTTGGTCCCCATTTCCTGGCACACAGCTCCTAAATCCATTGGAACTTTCTGGATGATAGGAAAACTTTTTGTCCTAATAAGGCCACTCTCGACAGGCTCTTGGATAGCTTCAGGATGAGTGCTGGTTCCCGCGGTAACCAACCATGTGATTAAAGAGTTGGACTTTTCATCTTCACACCCTGATCTCTAGGGAGGAGAAAGTGTCTGCAGGTGAGTTGATCACTAATAGTCAATGATTTAATCAACCATTCCTATGTAATAAGACCCCCAGAAAAATCCAAAAGGACTGGGTTGGAAGAGCTTCTGGACTGCTGAACACATGGAGTGCCTGGATGGTGCTCACCCAGGGAGAACATGGAAATTCTATGCCCCTTTCCCCTGTAACTTCCCCTATGCATCTCTGTCATCTGGCTGTTCATCTGTATCCTTTGTAATATCCTTTATAATATGTAGGTAAATATAGGTTATATGATTACCTGAGTTCTGTCCAGTGCTCTTGCAAATTAATCAACCCCAAGGAAGAGGATGTGGAAACTACCGATTTGTAGCCAGTGTTGTTCAGAATATAAGTCACAACCTGGCACTCATAACTGGAATCTGAAGTGGGGACAGTCTTGTCAGACTGAACCCATAACCTGTGGAATCTGGCTCTAACTTGAAGTAGATGGTGTCAGAACTGAATTGAATTGTAGGACACCAACTTGGTGTCTGCTGGAGAACTGATTGATGTGTAGAAAAAAACAAACATACATCTGGTGTCAGAAGTGAAGGATCGTGTTAAGTGTGAGTAGTGTGTGAGTTAAAAAAAAATCACTTTGATTTTTCCTATATCTCAAACACCTTTGAATCTCACAGGATAGATGCTGCTGAACAAATTGATGTGTAGGTATGAATTAATGTGTTCTGATGCTAATACCGTTACCTACGTGTGATTGAAAGCAGATTGCTGTCATCTTCCCAGTACATTGGAGATTGCTTTGCTCTTTTGACAATGATAAATGTGAATTTGGGTGCAGTGACTCTAAAAAGCTGCCATGGGAACTTGCGTAGGCTCAAGAGGATTAGGCTGAGTGGAGCTGGGAGTCATGTATCCTTTATGGGTTGGAAAGGGCTACTTATTTGAAGCCTTGTGGCATTCGAAGACGGAACTGTAAATGGAGGCAAAATATAATTGACAGTTTAATGGGACAAACAACATTTTGTGGGGCAAACAATGTACCCAAATTACAACCAAGTTATAACCATGTACCAACATATGGCAGCAATATATGTGTTGGCAGCAATATATATAGCCTGACCACACCAGGCTATATACAATTTGGATAAATTGTCAAATTTGTCAAATTAATCATTTAATTACACCCAAGTCACTTTGGGTGTTCTTAGCCATGCAAAAGGGAACATTAATAGATGTGTTTTGTTGATGGATATGATCCCCTCCCCTGTGAGGACAATTTTGATATTATTTTCCCCTCTGGTCTCAATGTGAATAGACATTTTAGTACTATTGCTTCCCTTTAGAAAGATTTTTTTTTTCTAAAATACGTCTCCTAGTCTAAACCAATAAAGCACAATAAAGAGGTTTTAATTCCTTCAGGAAATATATTAGGTTTATATTTAATACTTAAAAACAGAATACTTAAGTATTCTTAATAACACCCAATTTTAAGGAAAGTGGCTGTAAGAAACAATCTACATTCTCATTCTTGTCCTGAAATACTAGATTGTAATGCAAAGGGGTGAGGATTAGATCATAGAGATTATCTTTAACGAGAAAAAATAAGTAGAAAGGGCAAAAGAAGGCTTTTATGAGCTGTCAGCTTTATTCTATTGGTGGAATGGGAAAGTACCCTAGTGATTTCAGAATCCTGAAGTTAAGTCACTAGGTATTCATAGGCACTGAATTGGAGGAAACTGCCTTGGGCTAATTGCCATGTGTTGTGTTAAAGCTAATAGAATTTTACACTAAGTGCCTGATGAAGCTTGTTTAAGTAATGGATTTTCCTTTAGGCCATTAGAAATCCTGAGATACTTTTTAATACTGAGATACTTTTACCTAAATAGGAGAGAGAGTGAGAAAAGGATAGGGAAAGAGAGAAAAAAGGAATGTAAAATTCATGACTAAGAAAAGAAGTCAAAGCCTGGGTAAAGGGAATAAGAAAAAAATGTTACTTTGGTTTCCCCTAACAATAAGCTAGAAGAGCTTTATCTATGTTGTAAAAGGCAGATTGCATATATGTTTTATTATTTTAATACCATGTGTCACTATTTCTTTTATAATTGCATTCCACTCAAACAGTATTTTTATTTTATAAAGTTATTTAATATTTTTCATCTAAAACATAGTTTTTTCTAAATGACTTAAGACTCTCCTACTCTTCATATTAAAGAAATAACAATCAGATACATTTTAAAATAAATAATCTAAATGCTTATTTACAAAGTATATTAAAAATTATATAAGCTATAATAATTTCTTGTACATGTAATTTTAGATGTGTCTATCTAGATTAAAAATATTTTCTTCAATATATCTGATTAAGGCATTTTTAACTACTTTTCTATTATTATGGTTTAAGTTTTTGATCCCATATTAAATATAAAGCTCTTTGTTATATAAATCAAAAAGTCAACCATATTTATTAAGAGAATAGGCAACCCAGAGAGTGGTAAAAGATATATGTTTATATATATTTTTTTAAAAAAAACAAATGACTCATATCTCAAACATATGTAAAGAACTCCTACAAATCCATAAAAGAAAAATAGAGTAAAACCCCTCCCTTCTACAAAGAAAGGCAAAATACTTAACAGGCACTTCAGAAAATAGAATGTCAGACTGGCCAATGAAATATTTGTATCCAATGTACCATTATGGAAACAGAAATTAAAACTGCAATGATATAATACCAATATACTACCGTTACACATTCAGGACAGTTGTCTAGGTGGCCTCACATCAATCCAGTTTCCCTCCACCCCACCCCCAGCTTTTCTCACACATAGGTCGCAAGAATAACAAGGTTATTGGTTCTGGTAGCTTTGTAAAATGTCAATTGAGCTGTACTTAACTGTATTTCTTAAATTTCCTTCTCTCTGTGTTCTCAGTTATGATAGACCACAAGAGATATTTTTCATGATATTTGGAGTCAGAAGAGAAGCAGCAGCCTGTTTGTTTCTTGCTCTCAGAAATCCAGGCAGGCACCATAGTACCTCACACATTATTGCTTTATCAGCTAGCTTATCTACTTGCTGTGGGAGAGCAGCTGGGTCTTCAAATGGTCCAGCTGCCCCTGTATTCCTCTTCAGACTTTCTAACTCCTGAGCCAGTATGATGGTTAATTCTAGGAGAAATGGTATCAACTTCTCCTGCAGGACATGTACAGCAGGAAGGTTGGAGGGAGTAACGATTGACACAGATCCTTGTGTACCTTTGTGGGGTCCAGCGTATGCCTGTGGATTCCAGCCTGCCATAGCACCCCTGCTGGATAACCATCTTCCCTTCTTGACTACCCACAATGTGGACTCCAACCTCCAGCATCAGACATGAAGAATAGAGCCTTACAGAGAGAAGAAAAGAGCCTTACAGAGAGGGGCAAACCAGCTCCCTCAATCGCAAAAGGTCAAATCTCTATAATGAATCACTCTATCTGATTGAACAATGTCAGATGCATTGATCGAGTGTGCTGCTTTAATCAGTGCATTTGTTACGCAGGTGTGTTCAGTTTTTGAAAATACACCTGGTTATACATTTATGATTTGTATACTTTTCTCTCTAAATAATTTAATAATGGATTGTTAGCTAGTTATGAAAACTTATTCAGAATAAAATGTCAGCCTTCAAAACTATTCATTTGCATGAGACCAAGGAAAGTGGAAAAATACACTTGAAAAATTGTTATCATCAGATAGGCTTTAATTAATCATGAGAGCTATGTAGCAATCTTTATAGGAATAAAAGTGTTTTATACCTCCATGTGTGTATATATATATATATATATGTGAGTGTGTGTGTATGTATGTGTTTATATACACATACATATATGTGTTTATATGTGTGTGTTTATATACACATACATATATTATACACACACACACATATATATAAAAGATCTCTATAATTAAATGCTTGTTCACTGGATTGTTACTGAAATCGTTGTAAATTGAGTGTATCTATTGTAACTGAATATTTATTTTCAGAATCAAAATTTACAATATATTTAATGAAGTTGGCTTGTATTCTTAAATATGCAATTAAAACAACAAGGTTCTAAAGAGGACTTTTAGATTAGCAATAAAGAATGTAAATACCTTGAGGTCAGTATTATCATTCCAGCAGTCTTGGTACCATGAGGCTACATACATCAGCAAGAACGAATAGGTAAAGGATGTGGAGGGAAAGGAGGGAATAGAGCTAGAGAAGAAACTGAGCAAGTTGGCAGAGCTTGCCCATGATGTAAGTAGTACATTTCTACAATGCCCTGACAGACTGAGATATTTATTCAGGAAATAATAATCATGAAGATCCAATCTGTGTGTTTATTATTTTAGAAATTTCCAGAGGTAACGAAGGCTTGAAATCATATAATAATTTGGAGGGGGAGTAAAGTCAAAAGCAAAGAAGGGGAGAAGGGAAATGCTCATGAGGAAATTAGAGAGCATTGTGTCAATTCAGAGAATGGTCAACCAGCGATAGGATGTGAGGCTTAGAAGCATGACCTAACCTGCTGAAGAAAAATTCCAGCAGAAAGCTAATATATTTTGGAGTCCCTACCATGAACCAGATAGTTTATATGGGTTAACTCTTTAATGCTTGCAATTTCCTCATAAGATGTTCTTTTTCCTAATCCCACTCCTAATACATATACACTTAACTATACAGCTGTGGAAACAGAAATTCAGATGTGTTGGAGAACCAGTCCAAATTACTCTAGGTAAAGAAATGTAGCAAGTCCTCAAATCCAGTTTAACGTGACTTTGATGATCATGTTCTTTTCACTGCAGAACGTTGCTTTCCTGACACCAGGTAAGTTTCAAAGCAAGTACCCACAGAGAGTATTACAAAGAAAATCCAGGCAAAATCTGCCTATATGCCCTGGATCAGCTGCTTCATTGCTAGAAAAAAAATATGCATGTCCTACTTTAAAAGCAGAAAGTCTCAGCACCTGGGGCTTCTGTTGTACTTCTTGATCTAATCATGATTATTGCTGCAAAGGACATCACATACTGCACCAGGGCAGGAGGGAACCTCAGAGATTAATAGCCAAAGGTAGGGATTTTTTTCCAGTAATTTTGAAATTTTCATACCTTTCACTATAGAGTACAATAGAAAATATATTATCTGTAGTAAAAATTGGTCATTTGGCATTAAATCATATCTCATATTTTAAGAGCTGGCTTTATTTCCAGGTTGGGGCAAAGGAATCATCATGTAGTTTCTTATATTTTATGCTTTCTTCCCTGAATTAAATGGATTGTGCCTCCTTCACATTTCTTCAGAGCTGCATTTTAAGTGCAAACTTTTTTTTTTGCTCTAGTACAAAAGCTGTTTTTTGATAAACAATTATTGATATATTTTACTTTATTGTTTAACCATTTTTCCTCTGTTATCTTAGAAGTGTATGAATTCAAAGTTGAACTCTTAGAAACTAATGAATAGAGTTTTAATTAAGAACTTGAGTTCAGGAGTCAGACTGAATGGAAACCCAGGCTCCACCAATCACTAGCTGTTGGACTTTGAACATCTAATTAATTTACGTGAGATTCAGAGGTAAAGATGAAGTTTTTCTCACAGGGCTGTGTAGGAAGTAAAAGAACAAACATGTATGATTGGGCAAAATTAACAATTACTTTGGTTGGAGATAGATGGCTGCTTTCCTAATAGTTTGGTCCACTTTTCCTTTCTTATGGAGCTCAGCTTTGTTTAAATAGCAATGTGACTAAACCAAGGGTACAGATCATGACTGGTTTAAGATCCTAATGGTGAATTCATTCTTCTTTATTACTCCAAAGGTTGATATGTGATCCAGTGCTGGTGAGGGAATGTAAGAGAAAAGGTGATAGGAGGAATTATGAGAAATAATATTCTCAATGGTAAAAGAGAGACTTAAAGGGAAAGAATCCTCTTTAATCTCTTTCCCTTTCATTCCTGATCGGACTACTGTCCAATGAGAACTCAAGTCTGTTTAATGAGAATCCAAGTCTTGGAAATGCAATAGAAAAACCTCCAAGGATAAAAAGAAAGGCAAAATAAAAGGCCTGAGTCTTTAATGAGTTTGTTGAGTCACCAAAACAGCACCAAGAGTGCCCACCTTCGGACATCGTGAGCTATACACATCCTGTGTGTTAAAGTAAGACATTTTTATATTCACTATTTGTTGTGTTTTTATGTTACTTACATCAAGTACAGGCTAATGGATACAACTTCCAATTCTATGTCTATACAATACATTTTAAAATCTTGGAATATTTTTAGAGGCCTATCCTTTTTCAGTTAACAGGCAACTAGCACGAGGAAATAACAACAACAAAAATCAATACAAAATAATACGCTTATCAGTATAAAAATTCTGCATCAAAACCACTCATTTCTTAAAACAAAGAACCAGTTCATTAACTTGATTATTATATATTTATAAGATTATTTTAGAATAAAATTGTTCATATTTTGGTTTGGCACATCAATACTATTTTCAAAAAATATTGATTTGGCATTTTTTGGCCCATTTTTTTTAAAAAGAAAAAAATGGGACATTCAGATCAAATTTACATATCTCTTTAACAGACCTGTCACCTGTCCTTCCTTAAATTCCTGCAGTTAAATTTTATTTAACATAAACAACGTGCCAGTACCATGCTAATTACATTAGATATATTATGCCATTTAAATCACACAACACTAGGAGATTTATATTTTTTTATTATTCACATATCTATAGACAAGGAAACTAACATCTACAGATGATAAGTAACGTACCCAAAGTCACTGAGCTAATCAGCAGTAAATCAGGAAGCACAGGCTTCCAAACTGACCACAAAGCTTATGATCTGAAAGAGTACATATTACCTTGATATTGCTAGGGCAAATCAATTCCCTCCTTTATGCTATAAAGTATATTTAGAAATCAGAGAGTAAAAGGGGTACACTAAGATTTTAAAAACAGTTTATACTGAATGAGCAGCCATTTCACAAAGGAGAAATGCAAATAACCAGTATGTCTGTTAAAAAATGTTCACTGTCACTAATAATAAAAAATATATCCTCTCAAATCCTGCTGTTGATAAAAAGAAAAAAATATAAAAGAAAAAAATATGGAATTAATACTAATTAATAACAATACCATATTTTGTTTTCCTTACTACACATTTTATAATTCCAGTGAACGGTTGCAATAAAATGTGCTCTCCGATACATGACTAGAGTGATTATAAATTGGAATGAATTTTCTGGAGTGCAATTTTGCAATACCATGAGAAACTATAAAAATTTTACAAGTAATTGTTCTTCTAGAAATCCTTTTTCAGGAAGTAATCAGAGCTATTCTCAGACTTGGTATATACCAAGATACTCACTAGTAGAAGTACAAATAAGTACAACATGGCATATCTATATACTTTAATATGTTACTTAAATGTATTTTTATATCCAATGATATTGCTCACAGTTTACTAAATAAAGCAAAATTTTAAAAATGGGATATAATTCTATTTATATTTTTGTGATATGCTGTCAATATTCTGAGTTGTGTATACCTACGGGGCAGGGGAGATAGAGAATATTTATCAACAAACTCAGTTGTACAAAGAATAACATTTTATTTTTCTTTAGTTCAACCTAATTTATTTCTCTAAACCCTGTATTTTACAGCAAGACATTAATCTTGACCTCAGCTCTTTTTGTGGACTCTTTTTTGGGGTCATGCCACATACCTGGGGACCTCACACAGTGTGAAGGGGTTGTGACAGAGGAGTAGGATTGATGTGTGGTTGAGGACTGACACAACATGAAAAGTCCCCAAATGTCCTCAGTTGATGTGGCCTCTGACTTTATTCTCTCATTGGAGAGGCAAGTCCATAACTCCATCTCTACTGCCCTTTTTCCAATTTTGGATGTTGAAAGAGGTCAAGGAGCAAGATTGTCCTTTATCAGGTTATACATTTTTTGCTAACTATAAGAAGAATTTCACTTCATTGTTATTGTTTGTTACTTTATTTTAGAAATTTAGAATTTAAGACAGGGTCCTTAAGGGTAATTATACAAATAATTTTTTTTCCTAGATATTCTGAGAAGTCAGAGAAATAAATCTATTAAAAAAAACTTTATTGTCCTTTTTATTTCTTCTGCTATCCCCTAGATTGTTTTGTTTAGTGTTAACTAAAACTACACTTTTAGTTCATTTTAGTTTTAACTGTAGTACTTCAAAACTCTCATCAGTGTTCTGTGGTGTTTCTGAGCTGTGAATTCTTAGAGTCCATTTCATGTCTCTATATCAAATGATGCAACAAAATTATGAGCATAAATATGTACGGGCATGGAATATCACCTATATAATCTTTCCTTGACTATGGATTTATTTTGCATATTCCCCCCTTAGACCTTTTTTTTTTTTAGTGGATAGGAACTTTAAAAACTGAAAACACAGGTAATGATTTCTCACTCAAAGACTTATACTATCTGGCTAATAGAAAGTTTACTTCAGGTTTTCTTCTATACCTTCCAAAATATGCCATAGTTCTGATCTTTGGTCATTTGCCTTTCTCCCTTCCTGGATCAGTTCTATAGATGGTTCTACCCTGTACCCACAGTTTTAAAGCTCAGGGTACAATTGCTGGAGCCTCCAGCACTATCTAAGAATGCCCCTTACCTTTCCTTGTACTCACTGATGAGGAGAGATCAACAAACACGAATGAGCCTGTGATGGTTTTACTTTCCCCAAAGGCTGCTTAAAAGGACTAGCAAACACAGTCCATAACTTTGTGATTGTGGGAGCTCTGAGAGTTATACCCCATATTTATACAGAGAGAGAAGACAGGAGAGACAAGAAATTAATTGCTCAATCTTCCTTCCCTCCCTTTCACATACTATGGACTGTTCTGAAATGGAGTTGTTCAAAGCAATCTCGTGGGAGATGCCCCCAAGTGTCACAGCAACCAGTTGTGTTTTGATGCTAAGCTGTCACCAGCTTGGTAATGCATCACTTTGTATTTGCTCTTCCTCCTACCCTATTGGACTCCCTTTGCCCCCTCACTCTTATTTTCCCAGCAATACCCCTTGACAAATAATTATTGGCATATAAGCTGCCTCAGGCTCTGTTGTTTGTGGAACTCATGTAACGGTGTCTATTCTCCATGAGCTTTGCTACCTTCTGCATGCAGATGCAGAGAAGTAGGATACAAGTTGTCTCTGCTGCGGAGATACATAAATCTTCCTCTTTTCTCCCTTTTCCCCAGATTCTTGCTCTATATATCTGTTTCTACTTCCCCCTCTGGGACCTATGTCTTTTGTTCAGAAGACAGAATTTCTGTATACCAATTGATTCAATGAACAACCTGCAGGAATAAGGAAAAGGAGAAGGAAGGAAAACAATGATTTATATTTCAACATTTTTTTTGCTGAAAACGTGTAAACAAATTGAGACACATAAAGGAGAAGAAGTAGGATTAAAGGACAAAGAAAACATAGTCATTTTAAAATAGTCTCTTGTAGCTAGTAGAAGTTAACATTGTTCACCTTTTTAAATAATTGCCACCTATTATATTAGTTATGTGACAATAATGTTAAAATATCACTGATTTTGCTACATTGTTTTGCTATGTTACAAGGAACAAACTGATGAAGAAAGAAAATAAGCCATAGACTCTTAATTATGAAGAAAATTACAATGAAATGAAGAGAATACATAGAATTATACATGAAACAACAAAGAATGAATAAAGACATAGGGAGGAAAGTGCTGGAGTGTGGAATGCTAAGCGTTAAATGTATACTCATTCCCAATAGTTAACATTAGGGCAGTTACTTATCTCCTCATAATAGAACATCTGTTAAAATAGATATTATGTAGTTTGTCCAATCAAAAGTATTTACTTACAATAAATCTAATCTCTCTGATGTTCAAACAACCAACAATTTGGAACAGATTGTATGCTCTATAGAGATACATTTAGTAACCCTCTTTTGTTTATGTGTATGTTTTAACATGAGGCATCATAGTGCCCTTGGGAACAGGGGAAAGTTATACTAAAAATAACCTGGTGATTGCAGACACATATGACTAGAACAAATCACTGGAATTTACTTCTCTAGAGAGATCACTTCTCTAAAGAGAACACGTATTGGTGTGCATTAGGATAAAATGCCGCAACAGGACTACTCACTAGGAAAGATAGAAAATTTGGGCTTTACTTGGGCTTAGAATAAACACCTGAATCTCAGGGATAGAGGCTATTTTGTACATAACTTAAGATTGCCCTGAGAAGCTTTCCATGACTCTGAGGCAAAGCCAAATAACTGGGCACATCAACTACAAGTATGTTCTCTTTGGGGTTCAATCATGGGAAACCATTAGATAACTGAACCTCAGAGGTTCACATAACAAGTGTGTCAATGCAGCAGTACCAACCAGTCTGGAACAATGAAACACCACTGGAACCAATAGTGAAATGACTATTATGCTATTCACCTGGGCTTTGCAATGGCACTTGGATAGTGTCCCTACCTCTTTTTTTTCTTTTAATTTCAGCATATTATGGGGGTACAAATATTACCGTTGTGTATATTGCCCATACCCTCCCTCTCCCCTCGAGGCAGAGCCTCAAGCATGACCATCCCCCAAACGTTGC
>VBSM01000272.1:91892530-91919009 GCA_008086735.1 Cheirogaleus medius | reverse complement strand
TTCTGTTCATGTCCTTTGCCCACTTTTTGATAGGGTTGTTTGATTTTTCCTTGGACTTCAAGAGGAAAATTTTGGAATTCTTCTAATAGGACAGATTTATTGTAATGAGGGTGGACAATTTGCCATTAGTGCTTAATGAGAAAAAAAAATCAATAACAGAGAAGTGACCATCTTTAAACCGTGATTTAATGAAGCAAGTCAAGAAAGTCAAAGTGGATGCATTTGCAACGATTATGCTTTTTAAATCTGTGTGTTCTACTCCTGCGTCGTCCACACAACATCTATCAGATACATTTTCTGTAATAGATTTCAATAATTATTGATTGAATTACTTGAGATAATATTTAATATGAATTTTAAAAAGAAAGAGATGTTTACTGAAAAAAATCACCAGATCATAGAATAGAATGCTGAAGATAAGAAAGAATACCTGTTATCTCATAACCTAAAGCTAATAATTCCTAATAGTTCCTTTATTTCTTGTGTCACTTTATTTTTACTTAAGAACTACATTTGAGAGAGGATAATTGAAATATATAACACTTATGTTTATTTGCAACATATATAATTAACCTCTTTTATGTGAGAAACAGTTGATTAATAGTCTGCAGATCATATCTATTTTCTTAAATATTCCTTTAAAATTCAATAAATTTGGCTTATGAATAGGTTATTTGAAGTCAGTTCTCTCTGGGGATATCAGTTTGTCAGGACAGCTATAACAAAGTTCCACAGACTTTGGGGAACTAAAGCAACAGAAATTTATTTTCTTGCAATTCTGGAGGCTAGAAGTGCAAGATCCAGATGTCAACAGGGTGGGTTTCTCCTGAGGTCTCTCTTCTTGGCTTGTAGATGGCTGTCTTCTCTGTTTGTCTTCCCCGGTTCTATCCTGGTCTGCATCCTAATTTCCTTTTCTTATAAGGACAACAGTCATATTTGATTAGAACCTCACGGGCTCATTTTAACTTAATTACCCTTTTAAAGACTCTATCTCCACATATGACTGCATTCTGAGGACGTGGGGGTTAAGATTTTAACACATGCATGTTGAAGGTACACAATTCAGCCCATGACACTGGGATAAACTTCTGGCTTCACAATTAATGGACTATGTGACCTTAGGCAGATTACTTCATCTCCCTAATCTAAGTTTCATTATGTGCATGTTTGATATAAGTAGAATGAGACATCATGTTATAAGGAGGAAATGATAAAACACATATAAGTCACTTCGTAATGTACTTGAAATATGCAAAATAGTCATAGGTATTAGAGAGATACACCCTTCTCAGAGGGGTGCACCTTTCAGTGCATGGGTGGCTTTAATCAGAATAATATGTGTAAGCATCTACACAGAAGAGTAGGAACACTTTAACATGAGAACTCATAGTATCATTATGCTCATTTGTTTCCACGTTATTGTCCTTTTTATCAAGACTCTCATATTACTGAGAAGGGAGGATTCAGGATTGATATATTGTCATTTGTCTGAAGCATAATGGGATCAAGGATTATATCCATCTTTTCCACCACTGTAACTGGAACATCTGGTATGTTGCACAACAGGTATTCAGTAAATAACTATTGAGTAATTTAATACATTTCCTTGTTTCATATCCTTAATGGATAGGAATAGAAATATGTAAATATTCCTTTAAAAGATATTCAATTTAAAGTGCTCCACACTGTAAGTGTCCAATAATATTCTTTGTTCTATTTGGTATTAATATGACCTGAAAAACAACATTTCCATCAAAATAGTTTGAACAGTCTTAAAAAAATAAATTAGGCAAATTTGCTAATGTTTATCCAAGTATTCCCCTGTGGACAGAAACTTAGTGATTTGAATCTTTGAATCTTCAGGGCCTACATCCCAAATCATTCCCAATCTGGAGACTGATGCAGATATTGAAATCTTTGGAGATACCAATTATTATAATAGTCATTGAGACTGAAATCTTGGGGTATGCCAGTTAGTCATTGAGACTGAATACTCATTGTAAATGATTTAATTGGTTGATAATTATTTTCTTTATATTTTTGCATTGCCTTTAGAGAGACATTATCTCACATAAATTTCAATAGTTTTTAATCCCAGTAGGAGTTATTCTTACTGTAAATTGATATATTCCATCTTAATGCTGGATTTCTTTTAATTTCTTATAAGCTTGGCTTATATGAGTTTTCCTCTTAGAAAGTAACTCATTCTCAGTGTTGACAAAATCATGCATTTGATTCTGTAAGGCTGAAAATCAACCATAAGTAATCAATAAAGTCATTTAAATAATATATACCTTATTTAAGGTTTCTTGTGAGATTTCCTTGTTGATATCTCCATTAAACTTACTAAATCTGTTATTAAAGAGAGCTAAATTTTTCTTCGTTTTTAAAAAACAATTTTCTGCAATTCTTTACATGTTTTTGTCAATTCATAACTACTTTTATATAAATTAATCCTACTTTATTAAATTAGATTAATTTTAGAAAATTAGATGACATGTGATATATATTATAAAAATATCAAAATAAATAATTGATCTTGGAGAGATCAGAGATAATACAGAGAATAGATAAAATTTGGATAATTTTAATTAATACTGCCAATACCTTTTTTGGCACTGCAAGTGTGATTTTAACATTACAGAGTACCCAGTGTGTATAAAATATAAACTATATATAAAATTTGTTCTAATCTTCTTAAAATTTTTCAAGAAAATATGATGTTGTCCACTTTTCTGATGAAGTAACAGAAATTCAAAATTTAAGTAACCAGTTTATGTTCATACAGCTATTTAGGATAAAACTGCAATCTAAACCTTAGTTTTTCCAGCTCTATGGCTTATCAAACTTTGTTCTTTTCAAAGTAATGTATGCTATTGTCCACTAGACACATGTATTTTGAGAGCTTTAAGTTATTAAAAGCTTATAATATTTGTACCTACTTCAAGTAAATTCTGTAAATTTTGCCCTCCCTATCCACAGGTTCTACATCCATGGATTCAACGAACTGAAGATCAAAAATATTCAGAAAAAACAACAACACTACAACAATAAAAATAATATTAAAACTATTAAATATAACAATTTACATAGACTTTGCATTGTATTAGATGTGATAAGGTATTATAATTAATCTAAAGATAATTTAAAGCACATGGGAGGATGTGCATAGGTTATATGTAAATAACATGACATTTTATACAGGGATTTAAGCTTCTCTGAATTTTGGTAACCATGATGGTCCTGGAACAAATTTCTCATGGATATCAAGGGGTGGCTATGATCTCATGAACCAAACAAATGAGTTGGCATTTAATTTTATTCACCTCCAAAGCATTAATGAACTTTATATTTTAGATAAACAATATAAATATTTTCTGAAGAGAATTCCCACTGAATGCCTAATTTCCTTCCCAAGAGAATTTTATGCCTCTATGTTTCAAACATAATTTGGTATATCTGCTTCCAGTGCCATTGATTGTATTCTCATTTTAATATTGAAAAATTTATCTTTTCATTGCCTATGTCATTATTGAAGATCTCCAAAGATTTGAAATAATCACTACTTTACCATCTGATGTGGAAGACTGATGACAAATATTTACTTCTCTCCCTCCTTATAATCCAAGGTATCGAAAAATAATCGAAGCATTTTGTTGTAAGGAAAGGGACAACAATGAACCAGAGTAATTAATTCATTTCTGAAAGGTCTAAGGCAGGTGAGTTCATAGTGAGTGATATATCACACCGTAATTAATCTCAACAGGAACAAAGAATTGAGAAAGTGAGTGGAGGTAGAATTATTTCTTCCCTATCAAACCATGGAAACACTCCGATCTTGAAGTCAGTAGGTCCAGGTAGTCAATCGGAATGGGCTGGTTAAATTTCTCAGTAGTAACAAAAAGAATGGCGCCAGTGACACTGGACTACAGGTTAAAGCAGGTATTTCCTTTCTAAAGACTTTGAATAGGATTGAATTTATAGTGTGGGTATTGGCACTTAAGACTTAAGCTGCTTATTTGGGGAAGACAGGGTGAGAATTGAAGAAAGCATGAATCTGTGCTCCCAGAGCAAACATCATAAAGTGAAACCAATCTGCTGGTACATCTCTCAGAGGTAAAGGTCAAGCTTTATATTTAAGGAAGAGGGAAAAAGGGAAATGGAGTTTCACAACAAAATTCTGACCAAGCCTTTTTGGTAACGAAGCCATTGTTTTTCATTTTAAAATGTGAAAAGATAAATAATTGTATGCATGAGAGAAAATTCAACAACACAGAATATAAGCTTATAGGAGCCTAAAATAATACAGGAAACAGGTAAAATTTTCATGATTCTAATTAGAGTTCTAGAAATATTCATGAAACATCTAAAAATAGTAGAATACTTTGGGGAAAGGATAATTAGAGAATATAATGGCATCTTTGGAAGTTAATATAGGATTGTTACAGTAAGATCTCTAGTTGAGAAGCTGGAAGTAAGCTCCTAGAAACATTCTCACAATGCATAGTAAATGGGGAAAAATTTACAACATTTGAAAAAAATATGAAATTAGATGGTGGAGCACTATGAAGTTTACAAATTTTCTGAATAGATGATTCTGAAAAAGATTAAAAAATAAGAAAATTGGAAGAAAGAGTATAAGAAACAAAAAATGTGCAGAGTGAAAAATCCCCCAAAACCTTCAGATTGAAAGATCTTACTGACTTCTAAACAGCATAAATCATAAAAAATGATAGAGATTTTGACACATATTTTTCCAGAAAATTTAGAAAACCAAAGATAATTTTTTTAAAAAAGTAACAGTTCTACAAAAGATAAAATACCGATATTCTACCTGATTTTTCATCAATACTAGCTTTTAGAAAACAATGGAATAATATCTTCAAAAATTTTTGCAGAAACATGATATTGAAGCCAAATCTGTACCCTGATAAGTAATCATTCAAAATATGAGAGCAAAAGCAAGGTATTTTCATATGCAAGCAATTAGAAAATTGATGTAGTCTTTGTTGATTCTGAGACAAAGAAATGAGAGAGAGAGAGAGAGAGAGAAATATAATCTATCAAATGAAAATGAAATCCAAGAAAGAGGATTACAAAAGGTGATGTAATTCAGAAATACAAGGAAAGAAAGGCCTTTAGAAAAAAGGCTCTACACAAGGACAAAGAGTCCCAGGTTGGAAGAAAAACATATTCAAGTAAAGAATAAGTATGTTGTTGTTGATATTGTATTTAATTAAAAGAATGTATCTCAGACATTGCTATTGTCCCCCTTACATCTTCTCTTTTTCTCCTATAATAATAGAAGTTTTACCTCAGCACATGATAGTCAAGCAAAACACTATGTTTATTAGTTTCCTTGTAACAAACTGTGGTCATATAATTAATTTTTGCTCAATAGATGACAAAAGAAGTAATAGTGATAATAGTATTAAGTAATTTTACTGTGCTTATTATTTTAAATGCTTTAAAAATGGTAACTCATTTAACTTTCACATTATCTATATATAGTATGTACTGTTATTATGTAAATTTTACAGAAGAGTTTTAACATCTTGCAAAAGTTAACACTGAAATTACTGCAATTATATTATGTATGCAACTTCTTGGTGCTATATTTGAAAGGAAAGGCTCATACCCTCTTCTTTATCCCATATTCCCTCACTCTCAAGATTGGAATGTGGATACTGTATTAATAGAACAGAGGTGGGGAACATTTGTATGTTGGAAGCCCTCATTAATTTAGCTATAATCAAATAGGCCACATTCAAGAAACTTCAATTAGATATACTTTAAAATGTACATTATTTTATAATAATCTACTATGTAGGTAATAATTTCAAAAAATGAAAGCTATTTATTAATTTTAAAGTTAACTCACCTTTTAATGACTTTATTGTATCTGCTTTTTGGTGGAAAGCATTTGAATATTGGGTTGCAGCACAGCACAATTCAGATGATCCTCTAGATAGGTATCAGTCATTTGTGACCTTACGAGTATCTTGATTTGGATTAGGTTAGAGAATGTAGATTCACAGCAGTATGTGATTGAAAAGCAAGAAAACATTTTTTGGGCATGTTGCCGAAGGCATGGGCATTCTGCTGCATTTTTTCATATTTTAATTGGATCTTTCTTAGCATCGATGACTTTAAAAAGTCATCTCCTGAGAGCTCAATCAATTCCATCTCTATGTAGTTTCTTAGGTGCCTTGGTGACATCAGCTAGGTGAGGTGGAAATGCTAATTTGAATGTGATATCAAGATTCTCAAAGTCAGTGAACTTTTTATTGCATTCTCCAAATATTTAGGTCATTAAATATGAAATGTCCAATTTCAAATCAAAAGTATAGTTTATTATATCTCAAATAAGAAGAAGTACAATTAATCAAAGTATGTGCCTAAATTATTGACACAGTGTTGCCACTTTAATGGTAATTTGTATATGACAGCAGAGAAGAAGCTCAGAGAGTGACTGGTGATGAAATTATGAAAGGCGTTTTCCACAGCTTGTTGAGAATGGAATATTTCTTCTTGCAAGACGTGGTCCAAAACATGGAGGAAGTGGTAGCAAGTTGGTGCAAGGTCTGGTGAATATGGTGGATAGCAGAATTTTCAAGTCTAGCTTCCATAGTGTAATCAGCATGGTTTGTGTGACATGTGGTCAAGCGTTGCCTTGCAAGAGGACTGGCCTAACTCTATTGACCAATCTCAGCTGCTTATTCACAAGCATCCTCATCATTTCATCCAATTGACTGCAGTAGACACCAGTTTTAATGGATTGACCAGGTTTCATGTAGCTGTAGTGGATAATACGAGCACTGGACCACTAAACAGACACCAAAACCATTCTTGGATGAATATTCAGTTTTGAACTGTGTTTCTGCACTTCATCTTTATCCAATCATTGTACTGAATGCTTGAGATTGTCAAAAAGAATCCATTTTTCATCACATGTAACAACACCATGTAGAAATGGTTTGCCTTTATGTCAAGACAGCAAAGAAAGGCAAGCTTTAGGACCATTTCTTTTCTGAAACTTGTTTAATTCATGCAGAACCTATGATTTCAGCTTCTTTGCCTTGCTGATTTGTTTCAAATGGTCCAATATTGTTGGAATAGTAATGTCAAACCTGCTGCTACTTCACGTGTAAGTTGAGATGGATTAGCTTCCACTACAGCTTTCAGACACCTAATTCCACCTGGGTCTCAGGTTGCTCACGCAGCTCATTTTCAAGATTAAAATCATCAGAATGGAACTTCTCAAACCATTGACATATGGTGCGTTCAGTAGCCACATCCTTCCCAAACACGTAGTTGATATTTTGATCTGTCTGCTCTGCATCAGTTCCATGACAGAACTCATATTTGAAAATAACATCAATTTTTGACTTATCCATGGTTTCACAAATATTGTTCTAAGAAAAATTTGAAAGATAATCACAAGCCAAAAAGTACATTTGCAAGACTGAGGATGTGCCTTCACAATAAAAGTAAAACAAGAAGGGTCCAAGTGAAATGTCAGAGATGTCAACTGTCAAACATAGTACTGAAGGAAATCTGATATTTCGTACTTAATAATCTAAATATTTAGTGTATAACAGCTGTGTACTCTTCAAATGATTTGCATATATCACCCTATTCATCAATGACCTTGGATAATTGGGGAAATCGTTCATCCTAAATTTCCTTTTGAAGAAGTCTTTTGAAAATCATAGCACCTATCCCTGCTATAGCCAATGCACTTTAGAATGAAATGGCAAATCCACAGTGAATACCTCATAGTTCAACTTTAGCATGTTACAAAACTGACCGTGCCATGTTGCAGTTGCACAAATATAGTTAACAATACTTATAACTTGTTGCAAAGTGTCACTTAACAAACTAGCTTTATCACAGAGATTTTGCTGATGAAGATACAATTTAAAGAAGTGAGAGCATCTGAATCTGTTAATGCTTTTTTTATCTGTGCAATAAACCCTTCATATTTTCCTGTAATGGAAGGTGCACTGTCTGTACATACACTCACTAAATTTACCAAATTCAGTCCAACTTCCTGACATTTATCTTGAAAGTTGTTGAAGATATCTATTCACTGTGTTCTGTTCACAAGAGTGCCCAAAATGAGTAACTCTTTGTAGTAATGAAAATATTTTGTTATGACCTGAATGAAGTATAAAACCTTTGCTGAGTCAGTAGTATCAGTTGATTCATCCAAAGCTATTGAAAAATATATATTTTCTTTTTGAAGTATTGCACGAAGTTGTTCTGTTAAGCTGAAGGCTAATTCATGCTGCCAATCAGTTATAGTTCTCCTTGAAAGAGGCAATTCCTTGTACTTTGAAAAGCTATCAGGGTCTAAGCATCCTACAACTTTGACAATGCTTTCTTTCACAATTTCTACATCACTGAATGGCTTCCCTTTTTTCCCGAGTATATAACTTACTTTATAAGTTACTTCAGTGGCATTATTTCCAGGTCTTACTGCTGCCTGAAAGAATTGTTTTTGCTTTTGCTTTTTTTTTTTTCATTTCTGCAATATAATCTTTCATGCATCTCCCTCTAATCTAAAATCTTTGTGGTCCTTATGAGTGTTATAATGCTGATGAGTGTTGAATTTCTTTAATGTTGTTATTGCAATATCACAGCACAAGCAAATCACCTTATCTTTAGCAGAAACAAGATAATATTGCAATTTCCAATCCTCATTAAAAAATCTGTTTTCTTCCTTCAGTGTTCTCTTCTTTGACATGATGTGCTGTTATGCAGACAGAATTAAAAAATACTGTTAAGCTGTGTAACTATTCACAAATTCCATTTCAGACAGAAACACAGTGCACCATTGTCAAAAGTTGATAACAGACTAGCATACTCAACCCCAAGAAACTCTCACCAACCGCCCTGTGTGGTAATGGTGCCAATCTGGTAGGGGAATTTAGAACTAAATAATGAGTATAGCAGGCATTAATTTAGACCTTATGGCTTACTAATGTTCTAATTGTGCCAGTCAATCTGGGAGGATTATTTCATTGAAACTTATTTCACTGTTTGGTATTTTAAATACATTTATTTAAAAAATAAGATTAAAATATAAAAGACAAATAAAAATATATTAATAAAAATAAAGGATTTGTTCTGTAAAATTTGGATTCAGTCATAAGGCCACACTTAAGGCCACAGGTTCCCCACCCCTGTTACAGTGTCTGGTATAGCTATCTTAGACCACAAGATGCAAACATAATGATGAAGAAGGAATAAGATTAAGACAAAAAGGGCCCAAGTTGCTAAGATCATGAAGTGGCATATTAGTCTTCTTTCTGTAATAGTAGAATATTAGCTACTATATATAGTTATTGTGTGATGGTGTTAAAAAACTGGACGTTAGCAATATAATAATGATATATGATTGTTCTGTCAACAACAAAGAAAAACAATTAGAAATCTCAGAAAAAAATGTTCAAGAATTATGGTGCAAATATAAAACAAATAAAAATATGGACTTAATTTGAAATATATGGAATGTAACCACATGAGAGGGAAATCTGTCCTTCACATTTAGAAACTATCCCTATTTGCATCAAAGAGCATATTTGAATGACAAAATATACATTATGTTTACTTTTCTACAGGTCCAATCACACTCTTTCTGTAATGAGTAATAATGTTATGGAATTTTTTTTGTCTAAACTTAACCTATAAACACAGAATAAGGACAATGTGTTATAAAATGTACATAAAAATTAAAATTATACAAAATAAAAAACACAAAATGTAAAAGAAAAAAAACAAAAGAAACAACTAGAAGAATTTGGAAGTTAGAGAAGCCTACTAGATATTAAGTAGTTTAAAAATGCAAATTTCTTACTTAAAAAAAGACAAGATATACATACCTCTTTGCAGTTGATTTAACAAGAGAAAGAGGCATAAATATACAAGAGATTAAATAAAGCAAATTAAGAAAAATCTTGTAGAGATGTTTAAGAAGGGGAAATAGGGCTTTTGTTATAATTCCCTTTTTTCATAATAGTTAATTCATTTTTTCAATAGTTAATTAAAACTGATATTAACAAATCAAGAAATAGAGTTTATGATGTAGGGAATTAACAGATGAACTAATAAACTGAGAAAGTTAAAATTTTTTGTTTCCAGGCAGTGTCACTGAGGATGAAGGAGACACAAAACTTTCACAATATCTCTTTTTTATTACATAAATGTATTTATGTTATAATAAAATACAGTCATCTTTTGCTTAATGATAGCATTACATTCTGAGAAATGTGTTATTAGGCAATTTATTTGTTGTGCGAACATCACAGATTTTACTTACTCAAGGTGACTTTTTCAAAATTTATATATATGTTTTCATTTGGAAAACCAAATGTCCAAGCACCATTACTAAATATCAATGATTTCCCCTGCTTGATCTGCAATGCCAGTATCAAATGCCATATATCAGGTTTCTATATATGCTTCATTATAATCTTATGGGACCACTGTCATATATGCAGTCAGTCATTGACCAAAATAGTGTTATGTGCTGTATGACTATAGTTTATGTCTCAGGCACATCATATTTTCAATTGTTCTACTTGGTAAGAAGTTTCTACCAAGATAGAGTGCAGTGTCTTTACCTGAGGTTTGTTTCTCTAATTTTGAAAAATTATAACTCACTCTTAATTGTTCAGTCAAAAGGAACCAAACCATTTAAGGCATCTCTTTAGATTACACGAAGGGATCTTATTATGTGTCAGCTACTGAATTTCTCAAACTTTAATGTTCAGATAAATAGCTCAATTTTGTTAAGATAAGCAGCAATATCCTTGGTATACTTTTAATTTTGTGAGTGATATAAATTAAAAAGTAACAGATATTTGTATAATCATTGATGGTACATGATGAAATATGCCTCTATAGTCCACATGTAGTATTTATAAAACAGTTAAACTTCAGCAATTGTAAATATTTAAGATGAAATGTGCCACCTGATAATTTACAGGTAGGCCTAAACTAGTGTCATTATAATTTTTAAAAAACATTTATTGAAGTGTAATGTGCCTGTGCATAATCACTTGTATACTGTTATAGACTGAATTGTGTCCTCCCAAAAGTCATATGTTGAAGCTGTCATCCCCAGTGTGATTGTATATGGAGATAAGGCCTTTAAGGAGATGATGAAGTTTAAATGGGATCATAAGGGTGGGACTCTAATCCAAAAGAACTGGTTCATTATAAGAAGGGGAAAAGATAGCCTGAGTATGACCACAAAGGAAAGCCATGTGAGGACATATCTAAAAGATAGTTATCTACAAGTCAAAGAGAGTGGCACCTCCAGAAAACAACCCTACAAGTATCTTGATCTTGAACTTCCAGCCCTTAAAACTGTGAGAAAATAAATTTCTGCTGTTTAAGTCATCCAGTTTCTGGTATTCTGTTGTGGCAGCCCTAGCAGTCCACTATATATACTAAATGGGTAGCTTGATGGATTTTAGTCAATCCTTTAAAGGGAAAGTTTGTAAGGCTTATATTTGTTGTTGAATTTTACAATAGCTAGAGTCCTTTATCCAGAGAAAATAATTATTATAAAATTATGATTCCTAAGATTTCAAATAAATTCAATATATGATAGAAAATATAAAACGTATGTATGTTATATTGAAATAACATAGAAAAATTATTTGACAAATTATTGTATACCCTGGAAAAGCTAAGCTTTTTAAAAACAATAGATAGGACTATAGCATTTTATTTTAAAAAGTAAGTGTTCAATTTTCTGGTTGAGGTGGAAGGGTTGACCATGTGAACAAACTCCAATCTCTTCAATTTGTGAAACTTAAACATAATGGCATTCCAGAGAGCAAAAAATGAGGAGACTGATTTAGGCTAGTTTCAAAAACTTTCTGTAAAGTAGATATTTTTCAGTATTATAAGCCTGAAAGTTACAAAGAAAAGAAGAAAGACAAATCCTATGTGATACCAAATAGGGGAGTTAGCAGCAATCAGGGTCGGCAGATGAACAGGAAAAGAAGACCAATACTTATCAACTGCAGCCCTTGAAATTTTGAAGTAGGTTGCCATTTATTTGCTTTGCTAACATAAAAAGTTTACTTTCAATAAGCTGGTTTGTGCAGGCCACATATAAAACAGAAAATTTTTTGAGTCATTACTTATGGAACTAGGGAAAAAAAACAATTTTCAATTCCTGTTTCCAAAGAAATAAACAAAAGTGTTATGATATGTAATAGTATAAATAAAATTTTATGAATGTTTTCCTTTTGTTATGAAAAACAGGAAATAGAAGAGAAAAATCTCCACCTTCTCAACAGATAACAGTTTTCTCACTTTTTTTCTGAGATACTTCTTTATGCCTAAACCCTGAATCAGTTGTAACTCTTGATATCAAGAGACCTTTTCCTCTCAACCAACTTATCTTTAGTTTCCCTATTGGTTGGATAACATGTACCAAAACTTTAGCCACTTAAATAGTCCTTTACTTACACTAATTTTTATATTGCCATTTGTCTTTATAGTCCCTTTTCTAATTATCTTTTAATCTTTAAATGGTAGTAATCAACATACACTTCTACAACAAACAATATCTTCTATAAAAGAAAATGTTTGTACTTATGAAAGTGTTGGTTATGTTAAAGTTAGGAGAATTTATCTTAAAAAAAGAGGAAAGCTGTTTTGTAATGATCATATTAAATGCATTAAAAATAGAAATGATAACATTATCTAATTAGTTTACTGGCATATGTATTTCCATATTATATAAATGTAGGAAATAAATTAACCCATCACCCAGGGAAGAAGAAACCTCTCGACTAACAGCAAAAAAATGTATTTCAATTAAGACACCCACAATAATCTGTTACTGAGATGAATAAACTCAAATTCACTAGACAAACCCAGACCACCACTTATTATTGTGAACTTTTACTGCAATCTAAAGGATCAATGAAATAAAAAGTTGGTTCTTTGAAAAGATAAACAAAATCAATAGACCTCTTGCTAGATTAACCAGAAATAGAAGAGAAAGGATCCAAATGAATTCAATCAGAAATGAAAAAGGATATATTATAAATGGTACCACAGAAATACAAAATATCATCTGTAGACACTGCAAAAATCTCTACACATATAAACTAAAAAAAGTTGAGGAAATGAGCAAATTTTTGGAAACACACAAATTCCCAAGACTTAATCTAGAAGAAATAGAACTCCTGAGCAGACCAATAACAAGCGGAAGATTTTTGAGTACAGTTTCAATCTCACTAACAAAAATAAGCACCCAAACAGATGTATTCACATCTTAAGTCTACCAGTCCTACAAAGAAGAGGTGGTACCTATACTGCAGAAATTATTCCATAACATCAAGAAGGAGGGAATCCTCCCCAACTTATTCTATGAAGCCAGTATCACCTTGATACCAAAAGCCAGAAAAGGATACAACAAAGAAAAGAACATTACAGACCAATATCCCTCATGAATATAGATGTAAAAATTCTCAATAAAATACTAGCAAACCAAATCCAAGGAATATTCTTAACCAAGGAGGTAAAATAGCTCTTCAAAGAGAACTATGAAATACCAAGGAAAGAAATCACAGATTACACACACAAATGGAAAAAAAAAAACATATTATGCTCAAGGACCTGTAGAATCGTTCCAATTTTAGTATATGTGCTGCCGAAGCGAGCACGGACCTGTAGAATCAACATTGGTAAAATATCCATACTACCCCAAGTGATTTACAGATTCTATACAATCCCCCCATAAAAATGCCAACATAATATTTCACAGACCTAAAACAATTAATTTTACACTTTGTTTGGAACCGGAAAAGATCCTAAATAGCCAAAGCATTTTTAAGCAAAAAGAAAATATCTGGAGGCAACACCACCCTAGACTTTAAACTATAATACAAGACTTAAGCAACCCAAATAGCATGGGATTGATTCAACACTAGAGACAGAAGAATTGAATAGAACAGAGGACCCAGATATAAAACCATCTACATATATTCCACTGATCTTTGACAAAGCAGGGAAAATATATACTGGAGAAAAGAAGCCCTATTCAAAACGTGGTGCTAGGAAAATTAGATACCTATATGCAGAGAAATAGAACAGGACTCCTATCTCTCACTACTCACAAAAATTAATTCAAGGTGGATAAAAGACTTAAATGTGAGACATGAAATCATCAGAATTCTAGAAGAAAATGTTAGAAAAACTCTTCTATATATCAGGCTAGGCAAAGAATTTATGACTGAGCCCTCAAAGGCAATTATAGAAACAACAAAAATTAAAAAATAAATATGACTTGATTAAATTAGAAAGCTTCTGCACAGTTAAGGAAATAATCAACAGAGAAAATAGGCAGTCTACAAGTATGGAGAAAATATTTGCAAAGTATACATCTGATAAAAGGCTAATATCAAAAATCTGCAAAGAACTCAAGGAAATCAGCAAGAAAAACAAAAACATTAAGAAGTGGGCAAAAGATATGAATAGAAGTTTTTCAAAAGAAAATAGACAAATGGCCAAAAACACATGCAAAAATGCTCAATGTCACTAATCATCAGAGAAATGCAAATTAAAACCACAATGATATATCATCTTATGCCTTTTATAATGACTTTTATTAAAAAGTCCAAAAATAATAGATGCTGACATGGATGCAGAAAGGAATGCTTATACACTGTTGGTGAGACTGAAAATTAATACAGCCTCTATGGAAAACAGTATGGAGATTTCTCAAAGAACTAAAAGGAGACCTACCATTTGATCCAGAAATCCCACTACTGGGTATCTACCCAAAGGAAAAAAAGTTGTTTTATCAAAAAGACACCTGCACTTGTAAAATTTCTGTTCATATCTTTTGCCCACTTTTTAATGTTCATTGCAGCAAAATTCACAATTTCAAAGATGTGGAATCAATCCAAGTGCCCATCAATTCATGAGTGGATTAATAAAATGTGGTATATTTATGCCATGGAGTACTACTCAGCCATTAAAAAGGATGAATTAATGCCTTTTACAACAATTTGGATGAAACTGTGGGCCATTATCCTAAGTGAAGTATCTCAGAATGGAAAAACAAGCACCACATGTACTCTCTAATAAGTTGGAACTAATATATGTGTACAGAGGAAGTAAACGTCATTGAAAATCAACTGAGGGGAGGGGACAGGAGCAAAGTGGCAAAAACCTACCCAACTGTTACAATAAACACTATTCAGGTGAGGGGCACACTTTTAGCCCTGACACAAGCATTACAAATGGTATCCATGTAATAAAAATATTTGTACCCCCTTAAAATTTTGAAATACAAAAAGAGAATCAAGTTTTGAATCATGGCACTGCATTCAGTTGTCATGATTTTATCCTTCTTTGGTATTGAAGAGCTCCTTAAACTTCTCTTGATTTTTATGCCTTGACAGAAGTTGGTTATGTTACTATTTCAGTTTGTTTTTTTGTAGAATGTCCCTTAAGTAGTGCTTCCTTATACATAGTTTCTGATTATGCATCTTTGCATAAATGCCAGCGAAGTGATGTTGGGTTCTTTTGAATACATTCTATCAGAAAACTATGCAGTTTCAAATTTTTCCATTGCTGGTAATATTTACTTTAATCACCAGATTAAGATAGTGTCTACTAGGATTCTTCAGTGTCAAGTTACTATCATTTTCTATGTAATTAATAATTATTTTATGTAGATAAAGTTTAAAACTATGTAAATATCAATTTTCTCAGAAAATATTTTTCTCGATCTTTCGTTTATTTATAGAAGACATCTCATTTAAACCAGACATATGATTTTCTATTTTATTCAATGGATTATAATCTATTATTGTTGCCCCTCTGTATCTATGAGGGATTAGTTTCAGGACATCCCTCAGGTACAAAAAAATCCATCGTTATCAAGTCCTTGATAGAAAACGACATAATATTAATATATAAGAGCCGTTTGGAAAGTATCCAGCTATGTAATATGAAAAACGTTATATGAAATTGCTGGATACTTTCCAGACAGCCCTCATGCAATATTGACATATAACCTAGGCACATCCTCCTGTATACTTCAACTCATCTCTAGATTATTAATAATATCTAATACTATGTAAATGTTATATAAATATTTGTTATACTAGTTTTTTTATCTGAAGTTGATTGATTGCATGGATGTAGAACTCATGGATACAGATGGCCAACTGTATTTATCTTGAAGTTCAAGTTGCCCTAAATTTGGCCAGTGGTAGCTTTTTCAAGCTGACTTCTTTGTCCTCTCAATACATCCTCATAACTATTTTAGTACATTCTTACCTATAAAATGATGTTTCCAGTATCACCTTGTACTTTTCCTATCCCAGAATTAGAATCAGCCATTTCTCTAGGGAGCCTTTCCTTTGGTGGAAAATGGCATATAGAAGCTAAGATAGGCTGTAGATAGACTCAGTTCTATTGTACTTTTGCTTCACTTAGACCCTCTCTAGGAACAGTAAAGGTTATATGTATGTGTGTGTATAGGTATATGAACACACAAATTTGATCCACAAATCTACACAATTACCTCCAATTTGATAATTACTGCATATATGTAGGTATTCTAAACTCTCACATATGTACTAGTCAAATCCTTCAATCATTTAGGAAAAATATTTGGAACAAGTTTTATTTAGTTCAAGATAGAAAAATGATAATTATAATACACATTCATTAGTTGAAAGCACATAAGTTGCAGGGAGGAGTTAACTAATTTCTTCATATTTATAGCCATTTACTTAATCACAGCTTTTAAATACATACACATATAGTTACTATGTATTTTATTATATATTTAATTTATATATTCTTGCCCATGAAGAATCAGTAAAATACTGGTATACAATGCTTGATTCAGTTTATAATGGGTTAGTGTAACAAACCTCAAAAATCAAACATATACAATGATAGAAAATTGTAGCACCAATTTTTTTCTTTTTTATGTCTTCGTCATTTGAAGCTTCTTCCACTTTGTTTGCTTTCTGAGAGAAAATACACAATTTTATATAATGTTTGTTTCATTTTACATAGATATTGTGTTCAATGAAGGAACTGATTATTATCTTCTAGTACTTTTCTGTAATTCTTTAACAACAAATCCAATGTTTTAAAACTATAATTATATTCTAATTTGATTTAAATAAAGCAATCTGAATGCAGTTTTCATTTCTTCCCCTAGGGATAAAAAAGTACAAAGAAGCGTTTAGTAATGATGTAGTTCCCAGGGCTATCATATTTGTAGTTTGGTTTAACATTCAGTCTCGTTATGATTTTATATGCCATGGTGTTTTCAAATATCAGAAAGAGTATTAATAATTATGGTAAATATTTTAAGAATCTATTCAAATTGGTCCTTTTAAGAAAAATATAGAATGCTAACCAATGCTTCTATGCTAATAGAAGTCCAAATACTAAAATAAACTTAAAACTCTGTTACACATTCTCTAAGCCTTATAAGTTTAGAAATGACAATGGTGCTTCTCTTATGGATTTTATGAAGTTGAGATAATATTAATTCATATATGTCTAATTCCCAAGGGTAGTTTAAATTTGCACATTGTTTTCACATATTTAGGCAATTTTCACAATTATTGAAAATGTCTTACTGCTGCCAGAATTATTATTCTAAAATACTTTATGGTTAACCCATCTTGCTCATCTCCACTTGCAAAACCCTTACTCTGTCAAAAATGCCTTCTCAAATTTCACTTCCTCTGGGAATTCTTGGTAATCTCTCTTATTTGAACTCCCTCTCAATAACTCATAGTTTAGCAATCAGCTATTCTTTAATGAGATGGACAAGTAGTATGTGATAACTTTACCATATTTCATTACTCAAGAATTTTTAGTTTTATCACTTATTTCCTCAACTGAGCCTTATAACTTGGATTTTCAAAAAAAAAATTAATCTACTCCGTGTCTTTGCCTGATATTAAGGAAGGAAACGTGTGCTTTAATGGAATTCATATAGATATATGCTTGGCCAAAAGTTGAAATAAAGCATAATAAAGTCTCTGTAAGTATTCTTATTCCACTAGCTCCTCTATCTACAAAAGGCATCCTCTACAAAGCGACTGAAAGTGCTACCCCACAATACTAATATCAACTCCAAATATTAACAGAAGCTCAAGAAGACAAAATATTTTCTGATTGTGGTTTAAATAATTCTATAGCACATTTCATTCCAATCTCAAAATTCCATCTCAAAACTATGGCTTCTTGAATCCTGTGGTAAATAGGAAGAAAGTAAAGGACAAACTAGGGTAAATAGAGGATCGTAGTAAAGAATTTCATGTAAAAAGAATTTACTTTGATGTTTGAAAGAACTAGGGATACTAAATTATATGAATGAATTCTGAACTCATACACACTCTATAATATGACAGAAAGTTGTTGAATTATAACTATTTTTGCTATTTCAATAGGCAAGTATTGATATGTGCTAGAAAGAGACATACAATATTCAGAAAACATACTGCAAATTAAAGTAGCAAAACTTGTAAAAATTATACTACGTCTCTTTATTTTCCATGCGCTATCATAATCAAATAGATTCTGTGGAGGGGGGATATATCTCTGTGTGTGGAGGCAGGGGGACAGAGAGAAATGTTTTTTGTGTAATTTATTTTCCAAATGATATTGTGATATTTAACATCTCCGACCCAAATTTTAGAATGAGTTTAACTTCTGTTATTTGTATGGCAATTGAAACAGAATTACCATTATGACCTAAAAATGTGAGCACTCATTTATTTCCCATTTTCTCTTTATCTATTTGGAACTTCAGTGAAAACTAGATGTCATTTTAAAACCCATAATTATAAAGCTAAATTGTCAACCAACTCAATATGATGTCTGAGTATACATGGAGAAAGTGTAATTAAGGAAAAAGGAATTTTTAAAAAGTTTCCTATTCTTTCAATAACTTTGTCTAACTTAACAATTTATAATAAAATATTTCATCAATGAAAAATATTAACTGGTGGAAATATTCAATATATATCACCTGATATCTTTAGTTAAACATAATCAAATATGTAATTATTTTTTGTTCATCACTAGTTTTCACTATTGTGAAAAATAGAACTAAAATAGCACCAGTACTTATTATTATCAATAAAATGTGTCATTTCAATTTGAGTTTAGTTAATCATTGTTGATTAGGTAAGTTTTAAGAGTTTTGAAGTTTTCTAATTTTACCCTGGAATTTATTTAATAGTTTATAAAAACTATGCTAATAGTGTTTATAAAGTAAGCAAACTACTGTGTTCCTTAGTTATGATTTGTGAATATTTGAAACATAAATATTTTTAAGATTCATGTGGCTAAGAAATGAATATATACTTAAAGAAGCAAAACATAAATATAAGGATAATATTTCAATATTATATATTTATTAAGAACACATTATTATGCCTAAAACTAAGTATTATACTTATTTTCCAAACCAATAAAAAGAGGAATAATATCTTGTGGTAGAATAATTTTATTTTTATTATTCTCTTATGTCACTGGCAAATCTTATTGCATAGCATAACATATATGTTTCTGTATAGGTTCTTGCCAACACTTGAATCTCTCAATTTATAACCATGATCACTCAATGAAAACTGTTCATGATTTTGCAAATTTTAAAACTACAGAGAGTTTAAAAAATAATACAGTACAATGAACTCTAGTATTCCTTTTACTTAGATTAGCCAGTTGTTGATATTTTTCATCTCTAGTTCTTTGTGAAAATATCTTTACTTTTTTCCCTTGAACCATTTAAAGGAAGTTAAAGACATCATGATACTTTATTCCTAAATATTCCTAAAGAAAAGAACATTCTTCTATATAACTATAATAACGTTAACATATTTAACACTAATTTAATAAAATCAGCAACTTTGGAAAAGCTTATTTCCAAATTGCTGCCAAATGTCTTATCTTTTTATTTTCTTTCATTTGTTTTGAGTTTTTCTCTCTAAATCTAGAACATTTCTACATTTCTGTTTTTCATGATCTTAGATTGTTAAACATTCGAGGCCAGTTGCCCTGTAGAATGTCCCCATTCTGATTTTTAAAATTTTTTTTTAGTGACTGTATTCCAGGCAGAGCTTACTTTGTTTGTGCTCCGCACAGGCAATGTGTATGCCTTATTACAACACATCAGGAGAATACAGAATGCCATTTTTCTTAAAAAATAAAGTGTCATTTTTCTCACTACTTGTCATATGAAATTCAATCACTTAGTTAAATTGGTAAGTAGATATTTCTATTGTTAACATATAGGCTTGGGTTCTTTCTGTAATCAGTAAGTCATCTGTGGAATATTAATTTGAGTTCATGTGAATATATTCTCTTCTCTTGAAATTTTACCTAATGATTTTAGCATCTATTAATGTCCCTTTCTTGAATCAAAGTTAAATTGGTGATATAATATGGTTGCTGTTCCACTTAGGTACCTTTTGGTTTTTAGAGACAGGATCTTGCTCTGTCACCCAGGCTGAAGTGCAGTGCTGAGATCATAGCTCACTGAAGCCTCGAACTCCTAGGCTCAAGGGAACTTCTTGCATCAGACTCCCAGTACCTAGGGCTATAGGCCTGCACCACCGTGCTTGGATCCTCTTCTGAATACTTTGATTATGAATTTACCCATTTTTTTTTGCAACATTTCAGATTGCCTGGTTGCTTCTATTAATGTTCATTGCATGCTGATTCTGGGCATTCCTTTACCTTTAAACCAAACCTTGTCTTTGTGCTCCATTGACAAACATCCAATTGCTGACAGCACATCTCCAATGGGCTCTCTCATGGTTTTCTGCAGTCAATGTGGCAAACGCTGAACCCAAAATTTTCTTCCCCAATCCCATTTCAGTTTACCTGTCTAGGTTAATTTCAGAAGCCTTATATATTCTTCTAAATAAAAAATTTAGGAGTAATCTTCAATTTCTCTAGCTCCTTCAGACCGTATAATCAATCATGCAAAACAATTTTCAAATTTTATTATCTAAAAATTTCTCACAACCATCTGCTAGTTGTCCTCCCCTCTGAGACCACTTTAATTAAAAAATTACTTGTAATCAAGCATGTTATAATTATCTTTTCACTTTCCTCTCTGCCTTCTTTTCATTCTCCACTAGCTGTCAAATTTTTCTTTTCTAAAAATTGAATGTGATCATATTACTTTTATGTAAAACAAAACAAAACAACAACATCACATACTCATATAAAACCAACCTGCCAACAAACACCCTATACCTTTCTGTGTTTGGTAGATAACCAATTAAATTGTATTAAGACTACTTAGCATGGCATGCTTGGTGTTGTGGCTTTTACCTTGTTTATAAGTTCTTCTCCCACTCTTCTTCTGTCACATCTTATATTATTGACTTGCTAAAACAGCTGCAGATTTGTTGTATGTCATGCTGTCTTATATCCCTTACCCTTGCACAAACTATTCCCTGTGAAGCCTCATCACAGTGGGAATGGACGCACACACATACTTACTGACCCCTTCTGCAACAAAAATGTATTACATAAATTCTAGTCCCAGAGAACTCCTATGATTCTTCAAGGTTTCTCTAAAGAGTTTTTTCACATATGTAGGTGGGTGTGATGCTCCTCCTTCAGATAAGCCATCAGTGTACTTTTTACATATTTCCTAAATGTAATGACAATTTTAATCTTGCTTTTTCCAAAATGTTTCTCCTCCATAGCCCATTTTGGTTCCTTTGAGAATTGTTCCTTACTCCATGTTGTCTCTAAGTGGATGCAGTTGTCAATCACAGACCTTCCATCAATACTTCATGGCAATTAATTACAGAATTTTTTGGACAGATCCTTGGTTTACTGTTGTCATCTGACCAAAAACAAGCCTTATATGGATCTTCTTGAAATTTTCTTCAAGAGCTAGCATTTGTATCTGTGACATAATATTATACACTTGACTCCAACCAGGTATATATCAGCATATGAACAATGTTGGCCAGTATTTAAAGACAGGGCAATAACAACATAAATGAGAAATAATCAGAACTTACATATGGAAATAGAGTTCTGACAACAACAATTGAGCCTTTGGATAAGGCTGACTGAAGCTAGACATCCTCATGTACCACGGAGTTACATTAGCTAATAAATTTCTTTTTTTACAGATACCCAGTACCATCATCATTTGTAATAGAAAGAGGATTGACTAATGGATTAATATCTCTAATATTTCACTTCGAAGCTTACTCCCATTATTTTTTCATATAATTCTCCCATAAAAGACTAGGCCTTATATAAGTCAAAGTTCTCCGGAGTAAAAAAAACAATAGTAATGTGTCTATCTAGATTTATTATGATGTATTGGATCACATGGTTACTTATGAAGGCCAAAAAAATGTCCCATTATATGCTGTCTGCAAATTGGAAACCCAGGAAGGCCATGAGTGATATAGTTCAAAGGCCTGAGAGCTGGAGGGCTCAGGTACAGATTCCACATCAAGTCTGTCTGAGGGTTGAAAACCAGGAGTAACAAGGACAGGAGAAAATTAATGTTTCAGCTCAGTCAGAGGTCCTCAAAAGATTGGATGTTGTCCGTTCATATCCGGAAGGGTCATCTGCTTTATTCAGGTTACCAATTCAAATGTTAATCTAGTCTACAAACACTTGTATGGACAAACTCAGAAATAATGTTTAATCAGATATCTAAGCATCCTGTGCCCCGGAAACACATAAAATTAACCACCGTGGGCCTCTACTGTGACTAATACAATGCCAGTCCCATATTTGGAACTTATGAAATGTTCATAGGAAAAAGTAAGCAAAGATTATAATACGGACCATCTAAATTAGGATGTAGGTTTTTTTTTAATGCATACTTCAAAAGTGAGGTGGAAGAAAAACAGAGAAGAATAACTGGTAAAAAGAGAAATTTTCCAAATTGACTTCATAAAAGTTGTTTTGAATGCTAAAGATGAATATAATATTCAAGGAACGCTGTGTATAACTCTTTGCTTATAAATTTGAATATATACATATTTGACTTCTACTAAATTTAATTTACCAGGTTTGGATGAAGAAATGATAGAAAACTGAATGAAAAAACCATTGAAGCCATTTAAATATTATTAAAAAAATAAACACCAAGACCAAGAATTTTATGGAAGAATTTCTACAGAAGAATTTTAAACTCTTTAGGACCAAATGATCCCTAATTTACATAAACCTTTTCAAAGAGCAAATGAGCAATTAAAAAAAGTAAAGCTACCAATTAAATTGTATAACCTTGATAGCCCAGAGTATGGCAGTATGTTAAATGTAAACTATAAACTAATCTTACTTACAAGTAATAATTCAGCAATACCAAGTAAACTTTAGAACATATATTTTTGGTATTAAATTAAAAAGTATTACGATCAAGATGTATTTTCCCAGGAATGTAAGAATAGTTTGATATCATAATGTCAACTAGTATAAAATATCATATTAACTAAATAGACATAGAACTTATAAATAGAAATAGAAAATATTCTACTAAGACAGCCCTTACTCATGATAAAAAAAACTATCACAGAATTAGAATAAATTGATCTTGGTCGGATACCAAAGTATAAACCATAGAAGAAAAGAATAGTTTGATTATATTGCAATTAAAACATTTTGAAAAAGAAAAAGACAACAAATGTAAATGAATAAATCACAGACTGGGAGAACTTATTTTCAATTTTCTATCAAAAAATGTATACAGAATAATACACTTCAAACCAATAACAATAAAACAAATAAGCCAAATAGAAAGATGAACAAATGAGAAGAATTCACAGAACAGTTAATAAATGTGCTAAAATAAAGTATATGCAATACTGAATCTCATCATTAAAGAACACAAATTAAAAGAGGGCAAGGCATTTTGGAGGAAGGAAAAAAGCATTTCAATCTCTTCAAAGCTACATGATGTTAAGCCTCAGACAACATCAAGTGTTATTAAGCAGTGAGAATTCACATGCCCTGCTAGAAGTGTGAATCTATACAATTTTACTAGAGATATATACCTATTATATTTAATTTCTTAAAAAATCTAATCTGAATTTCATATAAAATTGAGATTTGATAAACCTGGTAAGTAGAAGTATGAATGTTTTCTATTTTTTTTTACTGCAAATAAAATTATTTGAAAATGAAAAGGAAAAACTCATTTCAGATTAATATTGGCTTTAATAACCAAAAGGCCTATTTCAAAAGATGAGATGATAGTAGAAGGAGTCTCTAGATAGTTACATTTCTAGTAGTCAGTCAAGCACTTAGCTCCAAGGGATGAAGCTACCTCAGTACAGAGTTATAATCAATGATTGTGGAGGGAGAGAGAGGGATCGTCATTGAAGGGGTGGAGAGATGACACAGGCCAAACAAGTTCATAGGCTTGCAGCCAAGCAGTCACTGTTGAGATAAGATTCTCTTCCCAGTGAAGAACTGGTAAAGCACAGCAGGAAATGAAATTTCGAATTTGGGACTAAATAGAATACTATAGCTCTGTCTCCATGTAAAGACTCAGAAAAATAACCTGGAGCTACTACAGCACACTTTTTATAGAGCCTGAGGTTGTTCCTACTTTCTACTGGGAATAAGGCTACTAGTATAGTCATGTCCTCTAAAAACATTTCAGTCAATGCCAGACTGCATATATGGCAGTGGTCCCATGAGATTATAATATCATATTTTTATTGCACATTTTCTATGTTTAGATATGTTTCAATACACAAATACTTTACAATTGCCTTCAGTATTCAGTACAGTAACATGCTGTATAGGTTTGTAACCTAGAAGCGATAGGTTATGACATCTAGCCTAGGTGCATAGTAGGCTACACCAACTAGATTTTTATAAGTACATTTTATGATGTTTGCACAACAGTGAAATCGCCTAATTACACATTTTTCATAAAGTATCCCCATCGTTAAGCCATGCATAGCTGTATATACCCAGGCCTGGATTTGATGGTTCAGAGTAAGGGAGGATATTTCTACAAGTCAACTATTCTTAGACTTCACAGGTCTTGACTATAGTTAGAACTTTACAGAAACAAAGAGATTATGCTAAGTCATAGAAAAGAGAAGAATTGAGTTTCTATATAATCTAATTACAGTTAAAATGTTTATATAGCTGACAATTATTTTGGTAAATGACATCAATATTTTAGGTTGTATATTTTTGAAGAAGTAATATTTTAATCAAAGTATTATGAACTCTAAAGGAAAATAAAATTGTATAATTCTTGTAAATATATATTTAACATGCATGTGTGTATGCCAATGAACAATTTGAAATTGTATTTTTATTTAGCTCATGAATATCACATTTTCAATAAACTTATATTGTCTCATAATGGTTCCAAATAAAATAACTTCAGACTTTCCTGTCTTCTACAGACATTCACTTCTTTTTACCTCTGAAGAAAGAGAGCAGACTGTTTCATTCTTTGATTTGAGAGTCAAAGAAATATGAATTAATTCAAAACTGACTTTGCCTGAAATGCCTTTGAAATAATATTATTAAAATCATATGGTATATGATGTGGATGAATTGAACAGATCAGATATAACACTTTTATATTTCTAATAATTCCAGTCTGTACAGATTCCAAGCTCATTGTGATAAAACTTTTAAAAATCACCTAGAATAATAAATCTAATAGATTTTAGATTCTACAGGATTATTTTTCAATATAATATAATTTCTAAAACTGGAAACTCTACAGTGGAATTTATTAGGCCTGCTATAAGAATACTAATGTAATGTTCATTTTTGTAATACTTTTAACTTCTGAATAATATTCATTTCACTAGATGATTCAGCCTATTCTTTCAATAAACCATGTTTTCTTGTCAAGCCTTTGATTAATCATACTAATGTACTGCCAGGTCTATAAGTTAATGACACAATATGTGTGTGTGTGCATTCACACTTGGGTGTATTCACCAATACACTAAAATATCTAAAATAAGTGTTGTGGCAGATTTTATGTTTTATGTTTTTCTATATATTTAGTATATCTATATATTTAGCTATTTTGGATAAAGTAGGACAAAGGAAACCATTAATGGGTTGATTGTGTCCCTCCCAACAAAGGATATGTTGGAGTCCTAATCCCTAGTACCACAGAATGTGACCTTATTTGGTGATAGGGTATTTGTAAGGGTAATCAAGTTAAAATGAGATCATTGGTTAGGGCCCTAAACCAATAAGACTTGTGTCTTTATAAAAAGGGAGATTTAGACAGAGAGAAACATGTATCATAAAGGGAAGACTATGTGAAGAGACATGAGGAACAGACAGCCAAGTATATACAAGCCAAGGGGAAAGCCTTGGAAGAGATCTTCCTTCCTAGCCCTCAGAAGGAGACAAATTTGCTGATACCTTGATTTCAGACTTCCAGAGCTGTGAGACAATAAATGTCAGTTCTTTTTTT
>VBSM01000272.1:91863288-91892430 GCA_008086735.1 Cheirogaleus medius | reverse complement strand
CCTCCCAGAGTGCTAGGATTACAGGCGTGAGCCACCGCGCCCGGCCCTAAATGTCAGTTCTTTAAGCCACACTGGTACTTTTTACAGCAGCCCAAGCAAACTAGGGAAATCTAGAGAAACTTAGGAAAACAAAACAGAACATTATTTGTTCCTTTCCTTTACATCTGAAATATCTTTTAAGATTTTCGTATATGTTGAAAATGCAATAACTATTTTCTAATAATTATAGGATGTATGTCAAATCAATTTATTTACACAATTTTATTGCTCAGCAAAAAGTTGAGAAGTTAGACATAAAACTCATGCTTTAATTATTTATTTTTAAATGTATAAATGACACCCTACTGGCTACATTTGGGAGACAAAATTATTATCCGAGAACATTATTTGTACTCAACAAAAGCGTGAAATTTCCTCAACCTTTTCTTCCTTGTAATATGTATTCTTTTAAATATCTACTGTTCATTATGTCATTATGAAAAGACAGTCAAGATATATACAGGGCAATCTAAGATTTAGTCCATGGTGAAAATTTAATAACTGACCAGTTTTTCTTCTTTGATTTATTCTGACAAATCTTTCAAGAAAAATTGCCTTTATGATCAAAGAAAAACTTAAAATAATAATTTTCATAAATCAAAAGCAGTTGGATAAGTACTTTTTCTATGATATATATGTACAGTCTTGAGTATGTAATGAGTTATACCTTTATATTTCTGTAAAATCTTACTGAAGAATAAGGTCCAATATGTCATTTGAATAGGAGCAGACTTCGAAGGGTCTAAATATTTAATATATGATTGTAGCCCTCCACTGTTATTTCAAAACTTTAAAAAAAATTATATATATCATAAGTGAAGGGAATCCTAACCAAGTTGTTTGTAATTGTCCCACCATGATAATTAGAATGCTGAAGCTACTTTAAAAACTAAATACTAAACTTTTCTCTAGTGTTTTTTGGCTGTTCTTTATTGTTGGCACAAAAAGCCTGATACAGTTAGTCTAGTAATTATATATACATATAAATATATATATACATATATATATAAAACACTACAGCTTATTGAGTACATTAGAGAAAGGAAAATTTCTCAAAATACAATTACAACAAAGTGAAATTATGTCTCATAAAGTTCTACCTTTCAAGAATTGTTGTCATAAATTCCAATATTTAATATATAATTATCTATTTTAGTAGACTTTGATAATACATTCAAGCATATTTATAGCATGGGTTTAAGAATTTTTACATATTCTAATAACATTCAAAATCAAAATTTACATATATTAAAATTCTTCAAAAATAGGAAAAAATTAAGAAGTTATTTAGCTTTTTACTGAGAAATTTCATTTCTCGTAGGTACCACTGACTCATGTCTTACAGATAACAGCTCCTTTCAGCCTTTTATTTCTTCTATAATTGCTCTTGAGGAACAAATTCTTAAGCTATTATTGAATAATGCATTATTCTTTAATATAATATTTATTGAATATTTGATTGGATTAGTTGACAATAGACTGAGACAAGAATTAGAGAATAAGTATGTGTCTAATTATATATTTTTAAATGATAATTATAGAAATGTAGAAATTAAAAGTACTATAAAGGTTATCAAGTCCAAACAAGAATGATGAGTTGAGGGAAGGCTATTAGTAACAAACTAATTAATTTGGCACCAGTCTCTTCTTATATGTTCCTTGAGTGTATATGCTGAAATACATTTCCATTTGAATACAAAGCAAATTCCCGTTTATCCAGAATGGAGAGGAAATAGTTTCCTCATTTTAAATCAAAGATGCTGATTATTTTTTATTTATATTCAGAGGAGAATATGCTAACCAGTAAATGATGCATAAGTTTCAGAATCTTTGACTTGGTCAGGCCTCTATGAGTATAAGCATTTGCCTGAAGTTATGGAATATTCTAGATGAGAAGGTAAGTAGGTTGCAATCAGAAAGCATTTCTATGCAAGTGTTTCTGACAGACTGTAGTATTAGATGTGGTTTTTATTTCTGGTTTTAAATAAATATTTTACTTTCATACCAAAATTTTACTTTTGTAATTATATATCCATATTCCTTAAAAAAAGACATCCCCAAAGTATGAAAACTTCAGTATCCACTTGCTGCATCTGCTCTGGATTATCTGGTATCTCTATATTTTTAAAAATAATTGGATTGAAAAATGTTTTATTCTCAAATTATTTAAGCTAGTAAGCACAATTTAATTCCCTATTATTACTCATTAAATATTTTTAAACTTTCCATACCATTTGGAATGTGAATATAAATATCATAGTAACATACTAAAAATTTTAAAAAGGTGAAAACATGTTTGTGATCTGTGATGAATTCACACAGCCAAGAATTTAAAAACACATGCACACACACAATGATTAACTATTTAATCCAGTTCTTCATAGATTAGTATATAATAGAATGGTGAGATTATTTTAATGCTAATAGTATAATTGAAGGAAATCTGTATGTTGTGGGGGAGGAAGTAACACTTTCCGTAATCAGATTGAGGAATTCAACTTAAAATTGTGCTGTTGATTGTCATTGAAATTTACATAATTACATTTGTTAATGAGTATTGCAAACCTAAAAGAAAAATGAATAATAATAGTACATGCACAATGCTTAAAATCCATCATTTGAATCACACTGGGACACACATGAAATAAGAGTGAAGTACATTTATAATTTTCTTAATATATTCAGCACATCAGAATCCTTAATGAGCAAGAAATCTTTTCCCAAGTTCTGCAGATTCTATAATTAAGAAAGTATAAATTGCAAGGGTAAGCACATGCTGTAGTATACCTAACATATATTTAACAAGAAGCACTTCAGTCAATTATAATTTCTCTTTTTTTCATGGTCCCAATGCTGAATATAAAAAAGCCAGCCAAATGGTTGGCTATTTTTTGGGTAAATGTTCATGAATCTGTGTATGTGTGTGTATATGTGCACATATGTGCACGTGTGTGTTTTGTGTGCATTTTTCATCTATGCAAATACTTAATGACTTATGGAATTTCCCTCTGCTAATATTTAAAAAGAAGACAAAATCATGAGCACATTATAGTGTATTTACTTTTAGTTTTCATTTGCCAAGGCAAACTGCTTTGACTATAGCAATAATAAATTTAAATGTTTTTCTGTTTCATAATTCTTGTATTTTCTTCCAAGGGTTTTAGCTCAGCAAGAAACTATCTGCAGCAATAGAATGCAAAAAATATATGTGATTTATTCATCAGTTAGAGAAGAATTGTCATCATATATTTTTGATGTGACAGCTATTCTCTTTCTCTTTCTTACTAGCAAAGCCCCAATTTTTCCAGTATTTACATTACATGCATGTGATTCATAGATAAATCCTAATTATTTAAGTCAGTCATGAAAGTCCTGTTTTGCTGAAGTTACCAGGTTTATGGGATGGGTTCGTTATCCATTTCTGGCCAACGATATGTGATGGAGGTCTGCCAGGGGGTGATATGTCTCTATAAAAGGTTTCCTAACTTTTTAAAAAATACAAGGAGTGTACAGTCTTTTTCTACCAGAAATTTTTATGTGCTGATGTGGCATCTTGCAACCATAAGGGAAAACAGCCTGATGATCAAAGCTATACCCTGAGAATGAGACACTAGAAAGATGAAAAGCAGTTCTATCAGTGGCATGATGTTGACAAAATGCCTAATTAATAAACTGAATTATAATATAAATATCTTAGAACTTGTTATATGTAACAATAAAAGTTGCCATTGTTTAAACTACTTTAGTTTGCATTTTCTGCTACACGTAAATGAAGGTTTTCTAATTGAAATACCTACATATGCTCAAGTGAGTTTGTGCACACGTGTGTACAGTTAACTTACTGTGCCACTTCTCTTCTGTTTGTTTCTATGTATTCATTCTCTACCCTTCTCCAGTTTTTAAACAAATAAAAATATCCAGAAATAATTTTATTCAAAATAAATCATGAAAAATATTTCTTTATAAAATCAGAAAAACCAATCACATATATTTGAGTTTATGACGTTTTTGGACCTGAGAATAACTAAAGGATTATTGAACAAAACTCTTACTAATTCAAAAAAATCAAGTTGTGAAGCAATAGTAGTTACTATAACAATAACTAATAAATATTTTCATTTATGGATAAAGACAGTGTGATTCAGAAACAAGGAAAGTGGAAAATAAAAAATATTTTTTTCTAGGTCCTTGTCTATTAGTGGTAAAGCCCTGACATTTAAAGAATTCAAACAAAAAAGAATTACCTAATGCTTTGTAGCAAAGTGATTAAACTCTAGGGTCTCTACAAACTGTAAGGTAAGACCTTTCTTCCTGACCTGAATGGAGGGCAATCAATAAACATGATGCCTAGGGACAAAGATCACTAGACTTAAGTACCCTTTCCCATTTATGCTGTCATTTATGCAAGAACACCTACTCTAATTTGCTAGATGGACCCAGTTAACTCTATCTTTAAGTATAGTTGAAGAGCCAATTTTCCAAACCATGGGGAAAAATCAATTTATATTCATAGAACAGGATCAGCTAATAAAGTGTTTTCCGTCTGGTAGATGTTATGAGTTAAGTACTCTATTACGTGTACCTCATTAAGTGCCACCACCTTAAATGTCATTTAGGTAAGTAGTGATATTGGAAATCCTTCAAAATATAAAATAGCTGTATGTGGCTCATAAGCTGAGTCTGGTAAATGCTAACATCTTTGCTGAATCTGCAAAAACGCTGATGCATTTGATCTAATTTTAAAGAAAAGATGTTCTATATCTATGTTTTAGGTGTAGTTCTACTAAACAGAGCGATAAGTTAAATGACTATGTGAGAGCATTCTTTTGATTTTTGAAATTTGCTCCATTGTTTGTAAAATGCCTACTTAACTCTGTTTTCAGAATTTCAGTCTGTAAGTCTCCAATGAATGTTTTATCTTGCTAGAAGAATGAGAGAGAGTAAATAAAAACTTAAACATTATCCAAATATTTATATATCCCATAGAGGCAGCATGTTATGAATATGTTATATATATTTAAGTTAATTTTGAAGCAAGACAATAACTTGAAATATTAAATTTTTTTTCTTTTCCAGACCATGTAGCTTGTAGGCAACCTAATCCTGAGTCATCACAGGGTTAGGCCAAAAAGAGGAAAGCTTGGCATGATAGAAAGAATACGGACTCCTAAGCCTTAGAGTTGAAGCAAGTAAGTCGGCAGTGTTCACATTACTTGCAAGAGAAGGATAATTCAAACTGGAGCTAAAGGAGAAATAAAAATCACTGTTAACTTTTGACTTGCAAAAGAAACTCCTGAGAATTAAAAGGGAAAAACTGAAGGAAACAAGCATTCAGTTTATGTCATATGGTTCTAGGGAGATAAATGAAGGACTTCTTGGGTAGGAAGAAGATAGGGGCTGGCTCTACAATCTGGAGACAGAGACAAGAAGACTATGTCTAGAAACACTGTAAACACCCTGTATAGCCAGTGCCCCCCAATACAAGTAATGTCTTATTATTAAAACTCATGTTAACTGTGAAGTGTGTATCTTACATCAATAGCTTCCTGTAATTTGATTTTAAGTTTTCTGCCACAATAATGTCTTGTCAATGCCCCAGAAAATGACTGCAACCCGTCTGAACTGCTGTAACTAGACATACAGTTTGAATAACCCAGTCACTCAAATCTTCATACTTAATTTAATCCAAATTAAATGTTTAGATACCTGATACACAAAAAAGTAAAGGCAGTGTAGAAGGGAAGATCTTGGCATTAATACTGAGTGGATCCGAGTGATGGTAAATCCTTCCTTCAAATAAAATATTTCCCCAACATATTTGTATTTTAATCTTCATCTTAAAATATGTTTATTTTCCAATTATTTAATAATACTATTTTTAATATTGAAAAATGTAAAATACTTATAAAAGTAAATATGAACTCTTTTAAACAAAATCATGTTTTAGATTTCATAAGAAAATTAGCCATAGTACCAATGCATTTATAATTCAGAATGGATTTTGTAAGTTAAAACTTTCAACCAAGCCCATGTGTAAATACATTGTAATGATAGACAAAAAAGAAAACATATCTGTATGGAAAATTAAAATTTAACTTCTTTTGAAATAAGAAACAAAGATTGAGAGCTTAAACTATTGGCTTGCTGGATTTATGGTTCAAAGATTGTTCTAATTTGATTTGCTAATAAATAAAAAACTAAAATTGTTCTGAAATTACATCCCAAAAAAGACATGCATTCTCAAATTAAGATTATCAATTCAGATTTAGATGTGTTGTAGCAATGCTAAGGAACATTAATAACAAGAAAACATTAAAAACATAACAGTGCTAAGATATACTACTTAAAGTGAAACTCAACATACAAACAGAAAGAAATGTTACCATCCACAGTACTCAGCTGAAGGACTACTGAATGATGTATGTCAGCGAGAAAAGTGAACCCATAGAAAAAGATCACAAAGTAAGAAAAATGGGCATATACATTGATAATTGAGTTGATAATCTTGCTAGTTTGTTTCTACAGATACAATAAATATTTGTTGAAATGGATTTTAAGTGTCCTAGACCAAGAATGCCTGTTAGTCTTTGGTCAGGACAAATTCACCAGTATGGAAGCAGAAGGGCCTGAATACTGTTGGTTATCTGTCCTGCATATTATGGAATATAATGGTAGTCAAGGATTTGTGAGATCCCTGGCATCCTGCTCAAGGCCCCAGAAGGAAAAACAGACCAAAAGCTGCATGCCCAATCTGCCAATAGCAGAGACCACATTATTCCATAATTATACTTCCATTCCCCTAGAGAGGAATAAGCTGAACCATTGGAAAGCTGTTACTAGCATGCTATCTATAACTTGATTGGAGATTTTCTACCAGAAAAATGGTGGATGATTTTCTTGCTTTCCTTGACATCCATCCGCCAAATTTATCTGAGTTTCATTTTAGTGTCATAGTCTCATCTTTCTTCAAAGAACCTATGAAAATGAGGTTTTAAAACCCACAATTATATTTGTTGAGGAAATGTGGTTGAGGCCATTGCACTTTGTCATTCATTGTCACTGATGTAAAGACCCACAAAAGAAAAAAAAAATCTGAAATAGTTCCAGGAAAGCTTAGTTTCCCCAGAGGAACATAATGTTCTTCTTACTCTATGAGCAATGAAATTATTATCAATGCTTTGCTGAACATTTTTATTTATGCTGCCAGTAAGCTAAGATTCAAATATGTGAGTCTATCTCTTCAGGTGTATAACTGCTATTCCAAATGGTGCTTTATGCCTTGTTTTGCTCTTCCATCACTCTTTTTTTCCTATATAAACTCTTTAAATCATTTGTGGCATAAATTTGGAGTAATGACTAGTTAGTTTTCTTTTCAATTCACTAATTCAAAGGGGAGACAATTAAAACTCCCATCTCAAAATAGGGTCTTCTTGAGAAGGCGTTCAAGATGTTAGGCAACAGCTTTGGGTGGTGGAACTTTGCAGATGTTAAAACCTCATGAGCATAGTGAGTTGGTTATTGTAGCTTCTTCTGGGTGAATCAAGCCAAGAAAACTCTGATATAAGCAAGGCCTTGAGAATCTGAGGCATCCCACAAATGGTGTCATGTACAATATCCAAACAACAACTCATATAAAATATTTTTAAGTCAGCATATATTTTATCTCCCCCAAATGATTGTTTCATCCTAACTTACTTCCATTTACATAAATTTGGAAATTATGTATAAAATTGTATTCCTATTTTTTCGTCTGTGTCACCTTTCAATTGTCCTTTTACAGTGTCTCATTTCCTGTTCAGCTTCAACACCATCACCACATATGCAAGTACCAATGTTCTGCTTCGCTTCCAGATTATTGCAGTAGCCCCATGACATATATCCCACCCAGGATCTCTTCCAGCTTGACTTCATACTATGTATTGTTTCCAGAGCCAGCTTTTAAAAATCAGTGCCAAATCATTTTTATGCAACTAGGAAAATTTCCAATGGTGGCCCATTGCATCTAGTCAGATTTCTTCAGTCTTTCAGTCAAGGGCCTCCATAATACGGCTGTAAATGCCTTTATGACAATATCTCCTACCACTTTTCTTTCCCACACGTGCTCTTTCTGTTACTGGTATATGGACCTTCTCTCTTTTTCTTGAAGAAATTAAACTTGTTCCTGGCCCATCTTGCAGCAGATTCTTGCACATTCTTTTTCTTCCCCTGGAAAATTATTCCATCAGGGATCAACGTGGATCCATCCCTCGCACTTTTTCAGATACGTCCTAAACTGTTTTGTTATCTGAGGTTATATATGTTTGTATTTGTTTACTTTCTGTGCCTACCCATTGGAGCTTTGTGTTCTCTATTGTATTACAAGCCTCTGGAAGGTACATGATTCATTGTAGATGCTTAATAAATAGATGTTACTAATACTGTTTCCAGACTTACCTCTTTCTGACTCCGTTCATGCCATTTATTTTCAGAAAAATCCACAGACCCTGCTTGTTCTCATTTTAACAAGCCCTACACTTTCTTACATTTACGTCTTTGTCATATTTTACTCTATCTATGGTTGTCTTCCCCAGGCATCACATCTAATTGAAATCACTTTAATTCCTCAAGTCACATTTCTTGATGAAAATTTTTCTGATTCTTTTCACCATTGTCACCATATATTCTCATAATTTTCAATAAGCATAAATCCCTCCATGACATATCATATTATTCATTATTTTACAGTTATTTCTGACCTTTCTACATGCCATTTAGGAGATTATAAATTTCTTGGTAACAATGCCAAACATTAAACTTGGTTATAATTCTTGGAGCTTCTCAGACAAATGATAGTACTAAAACGAATCTAAAATGGGCATAAGTTAGAAAGGATATAGCTGTTCAACTTGCAATATTATTTTTAAGCACTATTAGAATATATTAAATTGATATTTTATGTTAATCTGAAGATTCTTTGAAAGTTGACTATTTGACAAATTATTAAGTACATATTAATGTGCACTAAATCTGAACTAGACATTGTAAAATATACATGCACACACTCACAAATTCATAACCCATATGATAGGCAGAATAATGTCCTCAAACTCCCAAACATGCTCAGGGTCTAATCCTTGGAAATTTTGAATATGTTACATATGGCAAAAGGGATTCGGTTAGGGATCTTAAAATAGGGAGATTATCCTGGATTACTGAGGTGCAACCAAATTAATCACATGATTTCTTAAAAGCAGAGAATTCTCTCCAGCTGGGAGCAGGAGATATGAGGCAGGAGGAGAGATCAGAGAGATTTAAAGCATGAGAGGAACCCAAGCCACTACTGCTGACTTTGAAGATGAAAGTTGCATTGAGCCAGGGAAGTCGAGAGGCTTCTAGAAGTGGAAAATTACCCTCTGCTGATAACCACCAAAGGTCTGACAACTCCATGAAACTGAAATCTGACCAGAACTTGAATCTGTTTGGAAGCACATTCATATACAGAGTCTCCAGGAAGGACGGTAGCCCTGCTGATACTTTGATTTCAGACTTGTAAGAAGGTGAGCAAAAGACCCAGCTGAGCTATACTATACCTGGACTTCTGACTCACAGTAACTGAGATAATAAATTTGTGTTCTATTAAATTGATAATATTATGGTAATTTGTTACTGCAGAGATACAAAAGTAGTAGATCTAATAGACCTTACCTTCCTTTTTTTTTAAATTTCAAGATGTTAAGGGTGTACAAATGTCTTTGCTACACGGATATGTTATATAATGCTGAAGTCTGGGCTTTCAGTGGCCTGGTCCCCAGAAAAGTGTTTGTTGTACCCTCTAGGTAACTTTTTATCCTTCACTTCCTTCCTGACCTCTGCCCTTCTTTGTTTCCAAAGATTTTTACATCTGTTTGTGCTCCTGTTACCCATAATTTAGCTTTCACTTATTAGTGAGTGCATGTGGTATTTGTTTTTTTCCATTCCTGAGATACTTCATTAGGATAATCACCTCCAGTTCCACCCATGTTGCTGCAAAGGACATTATTTCATTCCTTTTTATGGCTGAGTAATACTCTACTCTGTGTGTGTGTGTGTGTGTGTGTATATATATATATATCACATTTTCTTTACCAACTTATGAATTGTTGGGCACTTAGGTTGATCCATATCCTTGTAGTTGTGAATCATGTTGAAATAAACATTTGAGTGCAGCTGTCTTTTTGATATAATGACTTCTTTTCTTCTGGGTAGATACCCAGTAGTAGGATTGCTGTATCAAATGGTAAATCTACCTTTATTTACTTGGGGAATCTTCATACTATTTTCCATAGATAGAGGCTGTACTAATTTGCAGTCCCACCAACACTGTATAAGCATTCTTTATTCCATCCACACCAGCAGCTATTGTTTTTTGACTATTTAATAATGGCTGCTCTGACAAGGATAAGATGGTGTCTCATGATGGTTTTAATTTGCATTTCCCTGATTAGTGATGTTGAGCATTTTTCATATGTTTTTTGGCCATTTGTTCATCTTCTTTTGCAAAATTTCTGTTCATGTCTCTTGCCCACTTTTTGATGAGGTTGTTTTTGTTTGTTTGTTTTTCTGATTTGTCTGAGTTCTTTGTAGATCCTGAATATTAGCCTTTTGTCAGATGTATAGTTTGTGAATATTTTCTTGCATTCAATAGATTATCTATTTACTATGTTGGTTATTTCCTTTGTTGTGCAGAGGCTTTTTAATTTACTTAAGCTGATAGACCTTATCTTCTTATAGGAGAGGAGAAAACATGCAATCTACTAAAAAAACAAAAGCAAATAAGTAAAACATGTAATAAGTCAGATGTGAGTGAGAGCTATGAACAAAAAGAAAGTAGAGAAAAGGCATAGAAAGTAATGAATGTTGGGAGAGGTCAGATTTAAATTGAGTGTCAAGGAAACACTCATGTATAGAGTGCAATTAGAGCAAAGAATGAGGACAGGGCTTGGAGGAAATCCTGTAGAGATATCTTTAGAAGAGGATTCCCAGAAAAGTTGCAGCTGGTAAAAAGCCCTGATATAGGAGGGCAGCTGGCATCTTCAAGGATCTGTTACGAGGCTAGTGTGACAGAAATAGCATGAGCGATGGAAAGAGTAGTAGTATATGAGTTCCAGTAAGTGAGAGGTGGCCAAATCAGTTTAAGCACTTTGACTTTTACTGAGTTTGAATGGAGCATAAGGGTTATCTGTAAAAGAGTCATTTCTACTTTAAAGGGTCACTGTGGATGCTGTGGTGAGATTAACTGAAGGACAAAAAGAAAAAAAAGGAGTGATCAGCTGTGAGGTAATGGCAATAATACAGCCAAGAGATTAGCAGGGGCTTGGAGCAGGCTGAAGGCAGTTGAAAAGGTAGGTGGTGAGATTCTGTGAAAATATCTATAGGATTTGTGGACAGATCGCACAGGGGATAGGAAACAAAGGAGGCAGTGATGACTCTGAAATGTTTGGAAAAAGAAACTAGAAAAGAAACTAGAATCTTTCTTAACTGAGCTGGGGAACACTATGGGAGGGGACGAAATTGTAAGATGAGAAGCTGACTTTTAGACATACTGAGTTATGTATTGAAATGTATGTTGAGTAGGGAAAGAGATATTTTAGTGGCACGCGATGGAGATGTCAGAGCAGTAGAGATCAATTAGACAATCATCAATTTCGGAGAAGAGTGAAAGCCATTAGAAGTGGTAAAATCATCAGTAGAGTGAGAATACATAGAGAAGAGCTCGGTAGGCTGTTGCCTGGAGCACTTGGGTATTATAAGGTCAGGAATGTGAGGAAGACTGACCATGAAGGAAATGTTTCAAAAGAAAAAAATGATTAACAGTATTAATTTTTTTCCTTTCACTTTTATGTGTCTTTAAAACGGATAGGAATTATCCTTCACATATTGTTAAAAGCTAATGATTAATACACTCATAATTTCAAAAGAGTCCAGATATTTCCTTCTTATCAAAACAAAATGAAATATATTTTTATTATTGGCATAGATATTTTTCTTGACCAGAAAATTTGGGACTTCCAAATGTCAAGTCCCAGTCTGAAATGTTAATTCTTGGTGTGCTCATGGCTGAAGAGAAACCAGACACACCAAAGTAAGGCAAGCGCGAAAATGAGGTTTATTGAGGAGAGAAAGATAAGATTAGAGAGCAAGAGCAAGACATAGGTTTCTTTAGCCAGATATATATGCCACTGATAACAGCCATTGTGGTAGCAATAAAAGAGAAAGATCTTGGTTATGGTCTGGCTCTTGTTTTATAGTGTCTGGATAGGGACCTCCCTGTGGTTCAGATATCACCATAGAACCACTGTGATTGTACAGTTGGGACTTACATGACATGAGTCTTACTACACATGCAGCTCTCCCATGAGCCTCTCTAGAAGCTCATTTGGGGTATGCTGAACTACAATGGCACCCACTTTCATACCTAGGAGACTCAGAATTCCTTGCTATTTACCTAACACAAAGATTTTATTGATTAGTTATAGAGGAATGATATATTTGAGAAAAAAATGCAAAGCTATGAAATATACAATGAATATCCTAGTAATACTGATGTGCTATACAGGACATTATTTAATTTTCAAACTACTTTTAAATTTTTCTTTTCATATTTCAAATCTTGGAAAATGGTTTTATAGTATTCGGTCCCTCATAAGTCACAATAACAATTAGGACAGGACATTTATGATAATAAAATAGAGGAAACCCTGTTATTGACTTCCTATTATAGTTTGGCACCTTTAGATTTGATAAATACTAAAAACAGTGAAAATTATACAGGCTGAGTGTCCCTTACCCAAAATTCATGGGACCAGGAATGTTTCAGATGTCAGATTTTTGTTAATTTGGAATATTTGCATATACATGTCAGGTTTTAATCTGAAATGTCAGTTCTTGGTGCACTCATGGCTGAAGAATGATCAGATGTCCCAAAGTTAGGCAAGCAACAAAATGAGGTTTATTGAGGAGAGAAAGATAGGATTATAGGGCAATAGCAAGACATAGGTTTATGGAGCATGATACATATGCCACAGATGATGACCAGATTCATTGTCACAGCAAAGGGAGAGCAAAAGGAAGAGCTCAAAAAAAAAAAAGGACTGGTTATGGTCTGTGTCTTGTTTTATATTGTCTGGATTGGGACTTCCCTTGTGGTTCAGAGGTCACCATGGAACCACTTTGATTGGACAGTTGGTAGCTGCATGACCTGAGTCTTACTACATGTGCAGATATCCCATGAGCCTCTCGGAAAGCCCTAGGAGACTCAGAATCCCTAGCTATCTACCTAACATACATAATGAGATATCTTGAGGATGGGATCCAAGTCTAAGAATCAAATTTATTTATGTTTCATATTCATCTTATACATGAAGGAGCTCAGAAAATTTCACCCCAAAATATGACTTCTTGGTATTTTGAATTAAAGTCCTTAGAGATTAACAGGCCCTTGGAAAAGAACAATTGACTTCCTTCCCCATCCCTGTTATCTCACTATTTTGCAGGAAAGAAAATCAAGAATGCTACCAGACCTGGCCCAAATCATTTAAACAACTTCGTAACACCAGCATTCTTCATGCAAACAGGGAGAAGGTGTAATGGGAGACAATTTTAAAACCTTTTCCATTTTTATATGAAGAAGAAAAAAGATCTGTAAAGAGGGAAAGCACGAAAAGAGAAAAATGTTTTGAACATGTAATAATTTCAAAAAAATGTGGAGAACTGATAGGAATATTTATAGTAAAATATTTGACAAGAATATGTAAATATTTCTGAGACTATGATATTTTATTATGAAATATAAGCTGCTCTAAATATCTAAAAGCCCCATATGCCTCCACAGAATACAGGAAATCAAAAGTTGTGTACAGAAGGGAAGAGAATCAGTTAACCGTGAAAATTACACAAATATTTAACTGGAATGGGTTCATTCCCTGCCCGGGAATCAAACCTAGACTGGTGAAAGCACAGAACTTTAAACTATTAGGTAAATTGGCCCGTGCCACTCTTCCTCAAATGGGCAGTGTTCAAAGGATTTTTATCTTTGTTTTAGATCAGATATTTGCTCTTCAGTATTGTCAAGAGAATTTTTAAGGCTAGCCACCACATTATGTGTCTTTCTTTTAATCTAATTTCTTTATTGATATAAATAAGGGAATCACTTCCAATAAAAGCTAAATTTTATTTTTAAAAACTTGGAAGTCTTAATTTAAAGGGTCCATCTTTTGGCCATTAATCTCAGTGGTATATTTATTCTAAAGTGACTCAATCCAGTGCCTGCTGCCTATGACAAACTGTGGAGGTGAGGGGAACCTTGCCCATTCTCCAAAAGTTTGCTGAAAAATCAACTCACAAGTAAGGCAGATTAATGAGAGGAATAGGTTTATTTACTATTTACCATGCACATGGGGAGAATCACAGAGTGATTACCCAATATCCCAATGGGATCCAAATATTTTTATACACACCTTTGGGGTGAGGGGAGATGAAGAGCATAGGTAATTCTGTTTAGAGGCAATAAACAGTTCCTGGAAGGATGGATAGATGTTTAGGAGAATGATTGGATGAGGGAAAACAATTGACTTGTAGAACATAAGAGACAGCTATTGTATCCTAACTTTCAAGGTGATGATATTAGCTAGTAGGGTTTTGGGAGGTGATTAGGTCATGGAGCTCTCATGAATGGGATTAGTGCTTGCTCTTATTTAAAAAGTCTGAGAGAGACCTCTCACCCCTTTTGTCTTGTAAGTTACAGTGAAATAACAGCCATCTATGAACCAGGAAGTGGCAAGTGGGCACTCACCTTTGTCCAATGTGCCAGTGCCTTGATCTTAGATTTTCTAGGCTCCAGAATTGTAAGAAATAAATTTTTTGTCTATAATCCACTCAAATTATGATACTTTGGTATAGAAGCCTAAATGTACTAAGACAACTAAGACCTACCTATAATTATAAAAAACAGAACTTTGTTTATTTATGAGGTATAAGAAATGACTGGTCAGGACATAAAGGGATTTTCAAGTGACAAAAAAGTTATATATCTTGATTATGGTCATGGATACATAAGTGCATATATTGATATTTACTTCCACTCATTTAATTATAAATATTTCACATGGAATGCCAAATTGAAGAAATAAGAGTTGTACGAATACTCAATGCATAGTTTACCTCAATAAAATATAAATAATGCAAACTCAACATAATTTTATATAAGAATAGATAAAGAGGTTATTAGAGAAGCTGGAGATAAAAATAAAGACATTATACATATAGCTTCCAAGAGATAAGTAGATAAAAATATGAAAGTGATCTTATATGGAATGACAGATTGTGAGAGAATTTAACAAGTCTGCTTGGACTTACACAAGGAAGAGTAAGAGAATGAGACAGAGGCAACACTAGAAGAAAAAATAGTGGAGCAATTAAAAAGCTTCACTTAAAAAATGCAAGACTACCCATAAATTCCAATCAAGACAATCAAAATGCAAGACTACCCATAAATTCCAATCAAGACAATCAAAATAAAATATGTAAGGCAAAATTTTTAAAAATCCTAAGACCTATATTAAGTTTTAAAGAGAATGAAAAGGAGTACATAAAAACAACAAAGAAGTTGTAAAAATGACCAAATTATAAATGTAATTCATAAATGAATGTGCAATATGTAGAGTTCAGGTGATTCAATATATTTGGTACTATTATGATGATTCTATTTTCTGAAACAAACTCTTGAAATGTCAAGCACATACCATGTGTACATTTCCTACACACATATCAATCTGATATGTATTTTCTTGGTCAGGAGAATCTTATCCAAGCAGGGAATTAGAGTTCCTACCTCTTTTCATTTTATGGCTTTTCCCTTTTATACATGTGACTTCCAAGTTTGAACCAGGATTGTCTCCATCCCAGCCACAGGAGCAGAAATAAGTAAGGAGGACTGCAAGTGTTACTTATTAGGGGCTGGGACTTGAAGTGGTACACATCACTTCTGCATACGTCTAGTGCTAGCATTAGTAACAAGGTCTCATCTACACAACAGAAATTGAGACATTATCTAGAATAGGGAATGGGTTTAGTTAGTCAGTTGGCCAGTTTTTACCACAGCTTAAGTAACTGCATGAATGAAAGTGAAATTTACTGAGAAGAAGAATGCAGAAGGAGTTGGTTAGTGTGGGGAAAATTAGGACTCCCATTTTGGACAAGTGAAACTTGAGAAACATATTAGATCTCCCAGTGGACATGTTAAGAAGGCACTTGATATGTGTGTCTTCAGTTTGAGGGAGAAAACTAGGAAGCTCATAAAGTTAAGGTGAAATCTAGCACATAAATGAAACTTAAAATCACCTGCACAGTGAGCCTTGGAAGGGATGAGGTATGAGGATGTCGCCCTGACATGCTACAATGTTTAAATCCAGGGAAATAAGGGTAAATCAACAAAGAAGTCTGCAATAGTAAAAGGCTGAGGAGGTCATGTACAAGTTGTTTTTTTTAATTCTTATCAATCTTGTCAGTGAGGCAAGCAAGCCTCGCCAGCTGAGAGTGAGGCTCAAAGAGGAGGCATTTGAAGAGGAGAGAGGAGTGTAGTTTAGGAGAAGGAAAAGGTAAATGGACTGTCAGAAATATAGTAGGGTTGACAAGCATAACTGATGCCAATCAGTTGGCAAGGGCATAGCTGATGTTAGAGTTTCTAGATTCAAAGTAGATCAAAGTAGGGCTACTCAGCAAGGTTTTAAGTTATCTTAACCCACATTTAACTGTCCTGCTGTGGACAGAAATCGGGCTTTATCAGGTTTGCATCATGAAAACTGGTTTGTGGCAAAGTAGTTGTGCTTGTATGTATGGTTTTATAATGATGAAATATGGGATCAAACCGGTAAGTGGAAAATTCAGATGTTGAAGGAAGGAATATACCAAAAATAAAAAGATAGCCAGATTGATAGAGTTTAAAACTTCATTGGTATACATAAAAGATGTCGAGTAAGTGGACAATTTTACTTTCTTAATTGATGAGATAATTTAACAATATAATATTTTATTTCTTTCCACATTGATCAACACATCAAATATAATCCAAATAATGTTTTATTTTTAATTTATTTAACACAGATTTATGTATATTCAAACTATTTACTAGAATTCTAGATTCTTATGAAGGCAGGATATTTATTTATAAGAATTGACATAATTTACAAATGTATCTGTCGTGCAAATATGTTATTTCCATGCAACACTGCGTTAGATTTATTGGTTTGTTTTTGTAACTCTTAAACAAATTAATATAAATAAAATTTAACATCTGTTTCAAAAGATTTTATCATATTATCTTCTTTTAGCTTTTACTCTATTGTTTCAAATGTATTTTAAAATAAAGCACTGTTTCTTTAATGTTTTATTCAACAATGAGGATCTGCAGCAGAAAGTGAGAGAAGAATATCCTGTGAACTCATTTTTAAATTCAAATTCCTTTAAATCCTTAGTCTTATGCTGTAACAATTTTCTGAAAAATATTGGATTTAATATAGTTTAAGAAACCAAAAAGTTTGTGAACCTCAGTTTATATTGTATTTCTACTAGTTTTAAACCATTTCCATCAATAGAAATATATATTTTAATAAATGCTAAATTTTCTTTTCTTCTATAGAATAAGTTAAATTTTCACTATATTTACATTGGTAAATTTCACTGTACAGTAAATATTTATACATATTCTAGTATGTGTTTTTTGGTTTTTTTTGCTTAGAATTACCCCAGATGATAAAAACTAACTGGCACTTTCTTTTTCCACTTTCAAATAGATTGTTCTCTTGTCTTGAACTTGAATTTAGAAATGGCAGAATCTCAATAGAGGTAGAGGGTAATTTCCCACAAGACCTGGCTAATTTATAGCTTTCAACACACCAATGACCCCTGCAATTTGGCAGTTGCTTCATTAATTCCTCTACACCTGCTCCATTTATCTTGGAAAAAAAAGACAGATAAAAGGCACAATTCTCTTTCACTGCAGCTATTGCGAAGAACGGTCCTTCATGTCTTCCTGAAGTAAATTGTAGCCAGCATTATGGAGAACAAAAAGGCAGTCATGTCAGATGGATGCTCCCAGTTTGTCACTGGGATGGAAAAGGAGAATTTGAAAGGCCACATATTTTTTGGAAGAAGTTTTTCTACCCTTTGAAATGTTACATCTATTCAAGAAAGACTCCAGATTTCATCGGGGACTTCCATCAGACTCACACAATTTTAGAATTTAAAAAATAGTCTGAGAGATTTTTAAAAATTATGTTTGCTCATACTTAATAATAAGTTATATAGGCACATTGATATCTGTCTATGTATCTACCTATCTATACAATGGAAAAAATAACACAGAATTAGACTATCTATATTTATATATTTATAATACCAAGCAATTTATTTCCATGAAATATAAATTGCAACTTTGGTACTTACAGCAGGATGAAAAATGTACTTTCCATCAAGAAGGAGTTGCATTAATTAAAAAGAAAACACTTTTATGTCAAATTTAGCAAACCTTTTTTTGGCTAATTATACAAGCACTATTTTCCTTCTGTTATTTTTTTGTAGTTATTTCTATCTTATTAGACTGTAGACTCCATTAAAAAAGTACAATTTGTGTTTTTCTTCTTCTTTTATGAGAAACAGCTTGAATTCTTGGTTTTTAGTAAGTAAGCAGAATGTTTTGAAAAATAATTAAGAGAATTTATAGAAATATATTAAGAAAAACTTTTAAGAATGTGCATTATTATCATATATTAAAATGATTATAAACTCAAATTATATATAGATTTCCTCTCCAATATTCTTACTTATTTTAGTATAGATCATTGAGTGTTGGTCATCATTGCAGACTATGAGTGTTTAATTCTTTGATAAAATCTACATGCCAATATTGCAAGGAAAAAGTCTTAACTTACAAAGAAGCTGTTTGTATTCTTGTATTACCTGGATATATTATGTATCAAGCTCACAAATTCATGCCATTGGTATCAGTAGATACTGATTAGAAAATATCAATGAATCAAATCATATCCATAATCACTGAAGTAGGAAAAACTAAGAAAGCATCCTCTAGATTGATACAGCATTAGGATTTTTGTATATTTTAGACTCTATTATTCAGTGCTAAGCATCACAAAAATATAGTTTATGTTTCAGAAGCTACTAAATATGGTTTATGCAATCTTAAAAATATTCATGAGTATTAGCAAATAACATAGGAAAAGTTTTAAACACAAATGAGCATGACTTCATATTGCATTACTTTGTTGCTTTTTATTAATATAAAATTATTTCCTAATTAAAATAAAAAATATTATTAATTGTGGTGGACACCAATAGAAATAGAAACAAAAAGATTGAGAAATTTTCTACTTCTTTCATATACAAAGTATAAGACATTGATATAACTATTAGCAAAAGAGCATTCCATTTTATAATTTAAATAAATCATTTTATTTAGGAAATTGAAATTTATATGAATAGAAATGAGTAGATGGGAAATTACCTTCTTCTGTGTGAGACTGGACTTCTTTAGAAATAATTACAGTCAAATGACTGCTTGTGAAATAATTAGAATTTCACCTAGTTATTTCAATATTAATTTACTATTTAGACTTGGTTATATTAAAATGCCCATAAAATATCTTTTGCCACAATAAAGTATATAGTTATGCTAAGAAATTCTATTGGCCTAATATTATGTCTGGAATTCACTTTGGTGGATAAGTTACTTATTGCTGTGTAACAAAATATTCTAAAATTTAGGGGCTGGCTATCTAGGAGATATGTCCCATTAACACTCCTATTCCCTTGATTCTCTCTTTTCAGAATTGTCTCAACACTTCCTGAAACTTTATACAACTATATTGACTTTAGAGTTTGCTTGTTTTAATTTTTGTAAGAGAATGTAAAGGAATTTATCTCCCTCCATTTTAGATGCTTGTCTTTCTTGTATGTTTTGAATTTTTTACATAACAATTCACTTTCTGTCAGGATTCTCTTCCCAGGAAGTTTGTCAGTGAGGTAGTATACACATTGTCTATGATCTAGCTTTTCCCTATTCATACCTCTTAACTGGTCTCATGTCAGCTGCTAAACTGTGGATTATATGTACAATTCATGTCCAAGCTTGAAACAACAAGGGACAAATATCCAGTTTTGGATTTTGCAGCAACTGATTCACCTAAAGTTGTGGAGAATCAGCTCATATCTAAATCCGAACACAAGCAAGTAGAATTATCCCAACCATGTGGGAAATAGGTCTACAGACCCTGTTTATCAGGGTTAATGAGGTTGGACCACAATGACTCTACTCTGTGGGCTATAATTTTTTAGTCTTTGTCTCTCATCAGTTTCGTCTTTATGAATCACAGGGGTAAATATTCATCTATATCTATTTATCTACCTATCTATACCTACATAACTATCTTCTAACTTTTTAATGTATTTTTTTTCAAAAGGTAGGAGGTCTTCTCTTAAGAGGGTTCACAAAAGAAGTTACTTGAGGTGAGTAACCTTCATTCATTATGCAAACATATATTTGTGGGCTTAAGATGAGCTAGGTGCAAGTGTTACATTGATTAGACAATTTGTTCCCTTAAAATTTTTTATTTTTATCTTTCCAGAAGTAAACAATAGTTTTCCATGCATTCTGGAATAAAAATACCATTACTATACCATTAAGATAGCTAAACTAGACATTTTGGACAACCAAATAAATATTGCCATAGTTTTGTTTGTTCATTTGTTTTTATTTTTTCCATATAACAGGGATTAATTCATAGATATATAAATAACTTAGAAGTTTAATGGAAGTTATTCAGATGTTTGGATAAGGAATCATCAAAATTTTTTGTTTACTGGACAATGAAATATTTCCAGGAGCCAAGACAATTGTTACCTTAAACATTTTTACTCAAATGTATTTGTTACATTAGGAATCATAGTGAATTACTGGTATCATTTAAACTTGTTTCAATGACAGCTTATATAGTTAGGTTATGGAACTATATGTGACTCATTATGAATAGCTTAATCATAAAAATGATTGAAGAAAAAAATTGAGTATATTATACATTAAAGTACCTCGTGGATGGCTGCCAACTTTTTCACATTCCATTTCTATAAAGTGTAGTGCAATAATTAATGAAATCTATAAATGTTACAAAATCATTTTCATAGGGAAAATGTGTCTAATATTTTTAAGTTCAAAATAGCAGTGATAGAATATAAGATTCTAATTCATGAAAGGCTCAGAAAGTTCATGATCTTAAATGAATTCTTTTTGAAGCTAAAATACAGAATATAAAGTGAAAATGGTATGATGTTATCTGAGATATTTTTCCTAGGTTATAGGAAGGGCTTTTCTATAGATTTTAATAGTGTTATAAAATGCTTATTAAAATATAAATTCAAATAGCAAATTGAGAAATATTTTCAATATGAAAAATGAAAAAGGATATAATTTATTTAATATCAATAAAAATAAAATATAGATTATAAATAAATTTCAATAATCTAAGTAAAAAACAAAAAAATACAGGAGCCATTTTTTTCAAACAAAAAAGAAAGACCAGGGGGCAATTAAAAACATAAATAAATACTCAGCTCCACTAGTAATTTAAGAATTGGCAAATTAAAATTATAATGAAATAATAGGCATTAGAATATTTTAAGTAAAGAATACTGCAAGTCTTCTTTCAGTTTCTGAATACTCAATGAATAAAATAAATAGTTCTAGTTTCCAAAATATTAACTTTATTACTGTTGAAGTAAAGTTGTATATTGTAGGTTGTAGTAAAAATCTGCTAGCTCCTCTCTTCTCAATATAATCCTTGGGATAGACCCTTTAAAATGAGTGTGAGTTCATAGTGTAGACCAGTATACTCAAGTTTCTGTCTCTCACTTGGCTGAACAGAACAAAGAAATACATAGAAACTAATCTGAATGTTTGGTAGACTGGATTTACTCAGTCAGTATACAGGAGCTAACATCAACATGGACATACTTGGGGGAAAATGCTCTTCAAGGAATATGAGTGAAATAAGTGTGTCACTGCTATATTGGGCAAAAAAAAAAGAGAGGAAGGAAGGAAGGAAGGAAGGAAGGAAGGAAGGAAGGAAGTAAGTTAATTTATAATGCATAGTGTAGGGGAAAGAAAAGAAAATATAGGTAATATAGGTGGTCCTTATGACTTAAAGTATTAGACTTTATTTCATTGCAAGTACCAAAGTCTGAGCTATATCACACTTTGCACATCTGTTTTAATTTGTATGTTAAAAGCATTTGAATTAAATAAATTATTTTCTTTTGTGACTATAAAAGGTAAGAGATTTTCTTTAATAATAGGCAAAAACAGCAAAAAATTCTAAGAAAAACACAGTTTTAAACATATAAAACATATGTTTATAAGTCTGAAACTACAACTTTAAAGTCAGAGTTAAAGATTGGTCACTTCCGATAAGGTTTATTGGAGGATATCAAGTATGGATAAAAAGAGAAACCATGAGGACAGGGCCAAGAATTAGTTGGAGTAAATACAACTGAGTCTTGGTTCATTCTCGGTTCTTGTACTCAATTTCAGTAAGGTCATGGCCTTGATGATAACATATATAAATCCCCTAAATAATAAAATACAGTTGTATATTGTGAATGACCAGATTAAAAGGAAAGTAGATAATGCCCAATACTTTTTATGGCTTTATGCAATTTAATCACACAAAGATATGTATTACTGCACCATTTCAATTCATGAGTAAAGGGAATGAGTCTCACTGGATGTGACTTGTGAAGATTCCTCTTGGGTTCAAAACTTGTATTCTTTGCATTATGAGTTCAAGTGTCTTTATGTTCAATTCCATGATGGAACCACTAACAGAAATAGTGGATGCTTTGTTAAAATACAGGTCTTTAGAATGTTGGAATAAATATAAAACTAATTGCTAAGAAATTGTTTCTCTCTGATGTTGGAAAACTCAATGTGTTTACTTTTTCCTCAGTTTTGCCATAGTAGGAATGTGTTGGCCTTTGTAAAACTATGATTTAGCAAAAGTTCACTTAAGGGAGACACCAAGAACAAAATGTAAAAGCATGAGAAGCAGTAGTTTTACTAGATAACATTTCTCTGTGATGTCTTGCCTGTTTTATCTAAATCCACCATTATAATAGACTATATATTTTATAGTTTCTTATATTTAGAAAAGGTTGAAATAGAAATAAACTAACAAAAAATGAAATTTACAAGTGGGTAGATGTAAAAGAAATATGCAAAATTAAATTTATTACTTGTCAATTTGATAAAATTACTTCTTTGCAAACCTGGGCAGAATATTGTGAATTCTAAATTTGTCATATATTCATCTTTACTTAAGCATATGCACATTGAATTCAAGCTTGCATTTACTTGTTTGCCTTATGTTTCATATTAATAAAAATGCATACACACACACTCATTACATCAAAGTCAGATTTTTAAAGAGCTAACTAAGAACTAATAGCGGCATTGAATGTGATATAGAGATGACTATAAATTTCATAGGACTTCAAATTCAACTAAAAATATAAGAATATAGGTTTTTTAAGTGAAGAAACATTTAGAATATGTATAGACCATTATCTAAGAAGATATGGATAATGATAATGTTAAATCAATAAGAGATTAGTAACTTAGAAATAACAATACCATAATACTATATTTCTGACAGAGCATCTAGAACTTACAAACATATCATGTCATAATTAAAATAATTTAATTTCTTCAGCCATCATTTTCTATGCACTTAACACATTTACTTATTGACATTATGTTTTTGTAGTCTTTGAACTTCTTTCCTTGGATTTAGGCAAAATACAGAAGATATTTTAACCAAAGCATAAGATATTTGATCAAAAACTGCCTACATTTTTGTCTTGTGCTCTTAGTTACCTACTTTGGGAGGTTGTTCCCAGAGTTGGTTGCTTGTTAATATATAAAATCCACAATATAGACATATTTAAAAACTTGTCTTTTCTTTGTGAATTTGTTGATGCTTAGTAGAAATCACATAGAATTGTTTTACAAAGCCAGTATAAGCACATTGCCATATCTCAACTTTCACATGTTTTCTTTGTACTTAGACACAGAATATAAACAAAGAAAAGATATTTTAAAATCTGTAAGGAATCACTGGATAACTTTCTGCAACTTTCTCTTTCTGTTAAACTTCAGTTATCTTCACAAAACTGAAATAGCAATGCTCCACTAGTCTTTACGTACAGGCTTGCATAATGAATCTATAGCTTCATGACTAAAATAGTAGCTATGGAATTAAAAGAATAATTCCCCTTTAGTTTTTGAAAGATGAATACATTATGCATTTAATTTAATAGGAGATACTAACTTTTAATTGGCTTTATCAAATAAACAACTGTCTTTAAATTATTTAATGTTAATATAGAAATTTAAAATATCCTTAAGTAGCAGTAGTTGTATTTTTTCAAGGTCAGGTTTTATGGAAGTGGCCAATATACTAATATTGTTCCCAAAATGCTTTATTTTATTTCTTTTGTCTTTCACAGTAGTGGTTGGTTGACATCTATTGAATGCCTGCAGAATCTTCAGACCAATAATCAGCAAGGTAGGCACAGTCACGGAGAATGCACTAGACCATCACAAAATTCACTCACTTGCCTCTTTTCTACAATCTCATAGTACATTTTTAGTTTCCTTCCTTGACGTACTACTCTGATGAATAAAGTCTGCAAAGTATTATTATAGTTATAAGCTTGCCTCTTAGAAGAAACTCTTTTTTAAAGGTTTTTTTATGTTTAAAAGTGTCTTTATTTCACATTCTTTTAAAAAAAACCTTTTAATTTTGAGGTAATTGTAGATTCACAGGAATTAACAAAAATAATATCAAGCAAAAAAGTAAAGAAAATAAAAGCAATAATGGTTAAGATTCAGAAAAGAATTTTAACATCTCCCCAAACAATAGTACAAATGATACAAATGTAATCTTCACCAAGTTTCCTCTAATGGTTATGTGCTACATAACTATATCAAAAAGAGCAAGTTGACATGATTATTTTTTTTTCCTTTTTTTTAGAGATGGGATTCTCACACTATGTTGCCCAGGCTGGACTCAAACTCCTAGGCTCAAGGTATACCTCCAGGTCAGCCTCTCGAATAGAGGAGACTGCAGGCACGTGCTACTGTGCCGGTCAAGGGCAAAAAAGTCCATTTTCATTGAGATATTTGGCCTGCAGTTCAGATACACTGCAATGACGATTTGATTACATTGACCACAAAACAAAGAACAATGATCAGGCCCTCACTGAAGATGCTGGTTATAGAAATGTATTTTACTCACTGCCTATTTTGTATGCAGAAAACTTTAGGAAAATATGCTATTAAATACAGAAACAAAAACTGTGTGCTAAGTGTACTCTCTCTCTCCCTATATATGTATATATAATATATAAAATATATATATTTCTCAATTAATATTTACTCCAGTCATATGATATGAATGTAGTTATGATCTTTATTTTAGAAATTAGAAAACTGCTAGGTAAACATATAGCTAATATAACATAACTAATAAGTGACAAAGTCCAAGTTTAATTTTAATAAATATGACTACTGAGTTCCTGTTAGTAACCACCATAATAAGAATCAAATAAGAATTGGATTTCAAGAAGAAGAGATGTAAATAATCCGACAGAATATGAATAGCTATAAAGAAGTAAAGCTAAGAATTTTCAAAAATTGATTAAAGACAGTACATAAGTGATTTTAGGAACTTTTTAAAACCAAGCTGAACAAATACACAGAAAACTACCCCAAGGCACATGGTAGTAAACCTAATAAAAACAAAAGAGAAAGAGAAAATGTTAATGTTATAAGAAGACAGAAAATAAAATCATACTATTTTCAAAGAAGAAATAATAAAACTGAAGATTGATTAATCAAATACAGAACTAAAGGCAGAACATTTGGTACTATGTCATCAAACTGCTGAAAAAAAGTAACTGCTTTTTTAGAAGACCATAATGGCAAAGAAAAAAAAAGTCAGCATTGAAGGAAAATTAAAAGTATTTTCCCATCCAAAAATTGAAAGAATTTATCAGTAACACTAACTAAAAGAAAGTAGGAGTCATTGAATAATAGAAGGCAGAATAAACTTTAGGATAAGAGGAACTACTAGATATTAATATGTAGATGGATATTTGTATGAAAATATATAAAGTAATTTACCAGGGAGGTACACCAATTCAAACCTGCAGTCATTTAATAGCATAGCTTCTAAATTTATGAAGAAAAATTGACAGAAACAAAGAATAAATTAGCAAATTGGCAACCTTAAGTGAGGATCTCCCTCTGTTGCCCCAGCTAGAGTGCTGTGACATCATCACAGCTTATTGCAACTTCAAATTCTTGGGCTCAAACTATCCTCCTGACTAAGCATCCCAAAGTGGTAGGATTATAGGCTCTTAAGTAGGTACTTTTAACACACTTCTTTCTGTAACTGATAGACTAAGAATCAAGTAATTATGTTTATAAGGTATGAGTGACATGACTGAGAGAAGAGACTTAATTGATACATAATGAACATTAATCAAAATATTTCATACAGTGATCCAAAAAGTAAGCCTAAATAATTTGTAAGAATTTGAGACATGAAATTATGAAAATATAGCTGTGATGACCAATTCTTATAAAAATAAAATTTAACAAAACTGATATAAGAAGAAATAAAATCCAAATAGGTGAGCAGTATTAAGTAAATTTAAACCCTAATTACAAATCTTCCTATGAAATAAAAGTCTAGGCCTAGATAGGTGAATTCTTTCAAATATTAAACAAAACAAAAAACACTCTAAAATAAAAAAAATGTTTATAGGAAATAAAAGCAGAAAAACTTACTGACTGATGAAGGCAATGTATGTAACATAAAGTAACATTAAAGTAACATTACATACATTTCTTTTTGGTGAGAACATTAAGACCTACTCATAACAATTTGGAAATATACATTATTACATATAGTCACTTTGTTGTGCAATAGGTCATCAGAGCTTATTCCTTCTGTTTAACTATTATTAGTTTTTTGAGGAATCTGTACTGTTCTCCAAAAGTATATGCTTATTTACATTCCCAAGAAATAGTAAAAAGCACTACTTTCTTGTCATGTTTTAGTAAACACTTGGTATTTGTCAACTTTTTGATAATAGCCATTCTAGCAGGTGTGAGGTGATATCTCATCAGGGTCTTAATTTGCATTTCCTTGGTAATTAATGATGTTGAGCATTTTTTGTATGTCTGTTGGCCATTTGTATGTCTTCTTATGAGAAATGTCTATTCAGGTCCTTTGCTCATTTTTAACAGGGTTATTCTTGAGTACTTTAAACCCTTTCTATATTTTGGATATGAACCCCTTACTTGATGTTTGATTTGCAAATATTTTCTCCCAGTCAGTGGGTTGTCTCTTCAGTTTATTAATTGTTTGTTTTGATGTGTAGACGCTTCTTAGTTTGGAACAATTCCATTTGTCTGATTTTTGCTTTTGTTGCCTGTACTTTTGGGGTCATATTCAAGAAATCATTGCCCAGACCAATGATGTGAAGTTTTTGTCCTATTTTTTTATGGTAGTCATACAGTTTTAGGCCTTATATTTAAGCTTTTAATCCTTTTAAGTTGATTCTTGTATATGGAGTAAGGTAAGAATCCAATTTCATTCTTTGGCATGTGGATAGCCACTTTTCCCAACGCTATTTATTGAAGGGACTATTCATTCCTCATTGTGTGTTCTTGACATCTTTGTAAAACACTGATTGACTGTGGATATATGGGTTTATTTCTGGGCTCTCTAATCTGTTCCATTGGTCAACGTGGCTATTTTAATGCCAGTTTCATGCTGTTTTGATTACTACAGCTTTGAAATATAATTTGAAATCAGATAGTATGATTCTTCCGGTTTTGTTCTTTTTGGTTAAGAGTGTTCTGGCTATGTGGGATCTTTTGTGGTTCCACACAAATTTTAGGATTGTTTTTTCTATTTCTGTGAAAAACAACATTGGAATTTTGATAGGGATTATATTGAATCTGTAGATTTCTTAGGGCAGTATGGATATTATAAAAATATTAATCCTTCTAGTCTATGAAGAGAGGATATATTTTCATTTATTTTTGTCATCTTTAATTTGTTTCATCAATGTTTTACAGTTTTCAGTATACAGATATTTCGCCTCCTTTGCTAAATATACATCTAAGTATTTTTTGAAACAATTTTAAAATGGAGTTGATTTTTAATTTCTTTTTCAGATAGTTAATTGTTAATATGTAGACATGCTAATGATTTTTGTATATTGAATTTTTAATCTCCAACTTTACTGAATTTGTTTATTGGTTCTATTAATAACCGTTTTTGGTAGTCTTTAGAGTTATCTATATATAGGATCATGTTGTCAGCAAAGAGAGTTTTATTTCTTCCTTTCCTATTTGGATGCATTTTATTTCTTTCTTGCCTAATCACCTTGCCTAGACTTCCAGTATTATGTTGAATAGAAATGGGATAGTGGGCATCTTGTCTTACTCTTGATTTTAGAAGAAAACCGTCAACATTTCACCATTAAGTTAAATGTTAGCCTTGGGATTGTCATCTATGGTCTTTATTGTGTTGAGTAACATTCCTTCTATATCTATTTTCTTGAGAGTTTTTATGGTAAAAAAATGTTGAATTTTGTCAAATGTAAGAGTATACTAATAACTAAATGGAACAAGATAAATTAAAAAAAAATAACCACATGTAGATGGATACTTGAGTTATAACAAAGTTGGCATTGCAGATCAATGGGGAAAGAGTTGAATTTCTCAACTGAAAGAAAATGAACATTCATTTCTCTTACAAAATACAATCAGTTCCAGGTGAAATAATGTTAAAATACCCATTAAAGTCTTCAAGTTAAAATAATAAGTATTCTACTAGAAAATATAATATCTTCTTAAATAAAAATGAGTGAACTATTTTAAAGAAAACAAATTGATAAATTTAACCGTACAAAATTTAAGAGTGTATGCTCATCAAATACATTTTT
>VBSM01000272.1:91837785-91861350 GCA_008086735.1 Cheirogaleus medius | reverse complement strand
TCTTGTTTTGGTTTTGTTTGTTTTCAAAAGTATTTTTATCTTTTCCTAGTTTGGAAATAATATACTCCATTTCTCCTTTATTCGTGGTAACCTAAAATATTAAGTTGAATGCCTAATCTGGCAAAGTCTAAAATTAAAACATTTCTGTGTCCATGTCACATATGATATTAATAAAAGAGGGGAAAGAAAGCCTTACAAAATGTGATACCAGGCACTACACTTCAAGCTTCAAGTTAGTGTTTTCTGTTTTTCATTTTTTACTTCCATTTTATTTTTACTATTCCTAAGTAAATGATAATACAGTATTGATATTTGAAATGGCCAGTGTATGAATTTATTCTCATAGTTTTCAATTTCTTTTCTCAGTAGTATTTATTTTTCAATTGTGTATCCTCCTTTGAAATAATCTTTTTTACTAAAGGGTATCCTTTAAAAATTGTTTTTGAGTAGTGTCTCAGTCATCCCTCTTTGCTGAATGAGTCAATTTGTATTTTTATTCTGATCCCTAACTGAAAAAATAAATTGCACAATCTCGAGTGTCATGAAAGTACCTAATGTCTGGTGCACAACCTTGTGAGAAGATTAGGCCTTGTCCCCCTGAATCCAAACCACTAGTAGTTCATACATTGTGGTGGTCAGCACATGATATTGGGACTAGCAAAGTACAGTATCTGCTTATGACTTATTAATACTGCCTCCTTTTTCTTCTTTCCTGGAAGATATTTTTCTGTATTTTTGCAATTATGTGCGTACAAAAGTAGTTATAGATGCATTTTTGTGGTGGACCAGGTGTAGGTGCCTAATGATTGCTTTTGTTTACATTTGTCACATGATTCTCAAGAAGCCTCACTGGGACTTTGTCATTATTTTTAAAAATTTACCAAAGTCTGTATTCTTGCCATCAGTCTTAACTTTTTAACAGCACCAATACTGTTACTAACTTTATTAAGGGAAAAATCTGAACTCTAAACAATTAGAATCCTTTTTTTTTTAAATGAGAAGTAATGCTCACTGCCACAGCAATACTCACAGGTATATGCCTAACACTTTCTCTCTCTGAAAGGAGTAATAGGTTGTTTTGTGTTTATAAATATAAACAAATTGAGTTAGCCTGTTTTTGCATTCAGTGGCAAAAGGGTGAGTCATACAAATGCATGTGTCTCCTCCATAGGGTTTGGCCAGCTAGTGAGGTCAGTTTGCTTAAGTCTATAGACAGAATTAAAAAATTCCTCTTAAATGAGTATGAACAATATTTGCTTCAATGTTTCTCCTTTTCTATGATTTTTTTGGTTGAATGAGTCCCCCTCTCCATAGCACATTTATGTTTTTATATATGTTATTGGCTTCAAACAGATTAGAATATAACCCAGGACAGTTGCATGGAAGTTGTTTCATTTAAAACATACATTTTAAATCTGACATAAATAAATTTATATCATAAATATATTTAAAAGTTCAGCTCTAAGAAAGCATTTATTTTTTATTATTTTCTAATTCTAGTGAATATACTTTAGAAAAAAATCATTTCATTGCCCCAAAATAAGAGTCTTAATCTTTGCCTTTCTTATTGTGTGCAAGTACTGGTGAAAAAAGCAACCAGAAGTAATTCAATACTGACAATTTTTTGCATAGCAAAATTATTTCACAATTTCTCATTTACTTTTTACTACACATGAAGATTTGTTTTTACTTTAGGAACTAAAGGCCATTCTCTAAAAGACAAAAGTGCTGTATGATCAAATAAACCCCTGAGCCTAGAAATGTAGGGCTTTAATATAACTCATGTGTGTGGAATAATAAGAAGGGTATAGATTTCATTACAAGTTTAAATGTGCAATTCAAACTTCTATAATAGTAACAGTGCTATTAAGTGCTATCAACAATAGTATTAGTTACTCCATTTATTTATAAACTATTAATTACTGAAAACTCTCACATTGGCAATGACTTTGTCATGACATTCATAGAAGATACATTTACTTGGAATATGGTATTGTTTTATGATACCCCAAAAAAAGCTGATTTCTCTTACTGTATCACTGTTTTACGAGGCATGTGACATGATGGAATAAAATTAATGTCTTTTGGGTCTTAATATATTGTTTAAAATTAATATTACTTAACAAAATGGCAGGAATAGATAACTATAAGGATGAAACTTACTTTTGTGTCATTTTAAAATTAATTGCAAGCTTTATTTTTTAATTACAATTTACACTGCACTTTGGGAAACTTTGAGTTAACGGGTTGCAATTTTTCTTCTTTAACAAAAGAAAGGTGACCTCAGCCTAGACTAAGTGCTTAGTGGAAACATTTAGCACAGCAAAATTGCAATAGTATCCCAAGAGAAAATGAACTGCCATTGATACCAATGCCTTGTATAGAAAAGGAACTTCAAAATGCATTTTACTTAAGTAAAAGAATGGAGATAGAACTGATTAACTCTGAACTAATCAAAAGAGTTGGCCAAAACACTAAGTGGAATAATCTCAAAGCTTTTTTTAAACAAAAGTAATCAAGAATCTGTATCATGCTAATGACTTTTATCATAAGGTTCTGAAATCTCTGTACATTTAGTCTAAGGTGTTATTTCAAGATATAGGTTGTCCTTAGTCTCTATTGTGCTATGTACTTGACTTATACAATGATATTGGTAAAGAGTTCTAAAGATTTTTTTCAAAAGTTCTCAACTTTAGAATTTCGGAGAGTACAAAGGACTTTTAAGTTTAAAAAGAAAACAGAGTAGAAAAATAACAAGGTTACTATAAACATACATGTGCATTTATTTATTTGCTTATTTATATATTGATATATGTCAATTGACAAAAAATCACATACAAAAATAAAAATTAGTCAAGATCAGCAACATGAAATAAGTTGGCACTATTTAGTGCTGAAAAGTCTCCTGCATTCACAATATACAAAATATTATCTTCAGAATAGACCACTGTATTTCCAGTGCAATATTCTTCTGAATATCATCACATTAGCTAATGGTTACTTCATAATAATCTCTTATAAGTAAATTTGATCCATGTTGTCCATTTAATAAACAACCTCACAGAAATGATATATGCATCCAAATCTAAGCTCCTGCTTTCCAACTAAGGTTATTTTATAAAGAAAGATAATGTGGAGCATTTGTTTTAAAATGGTGATGCTAAATAGCCCAAAGACACTTATATACTCTGGTGGATATAAAGAAGAAGGAGAAAGTGGAGAAGGAAGGGCGGGGAGGAGATAAGGTTCAAAGTAATTCTCTTTTTTCAAGTGTCTTTGCTACATAGCTATCTGTCTTAGATATTCCACCGCTCATTTACTAGTAATACAACCCAACTTGAATTAATTTAAGTTTAATTTCTATAGGAGAATCTCATGAAATCCAAGAGGAGGTATGCAGTAAGACTTCAGAATGAGATTGAAACCCGTACCTGGGAACTCATGAAGATTTATTCCCAAGTGCCTGAAGCACTTTTACACAGTTTTTGTGCTTCTCCATGCACATGCTATGAACCGTAGCTTTTTGTCAGCTTTCTTAGCTAGAGGACAATCAAAGGTATCTGACTCTCTTAGTTCCAGATTCAAAAGTATAAAAACCTGCATTGTATTGGCCCAGGTTAGAGAAGATATGTTCTACTTTTTAGTTTTATTTTTTTATTATTTCTTTCTTTTACTTGTTTTTGGGGTAAAATGGCTTTTTTCTCTTGTTTCCAAAAGTGGATTCTTGGAGTATTGATTTTGATCCTTCATCTTTTTTAATATATCCATTTAACACTAAAAATTCCCCACTGAGTACTGCTTTCATTGAATTCAATAAATTTTGATAAGTTGTGTTATTATTATCAAATAGTTCCAAATATTTAAAAATTTTTCTTCAGACTTCTTTTAATCTATGTATCATGTAAAAGTGTGTTTTTCATCCTTAAAACTTTGTTGATTTTTTAGCTTTTTGTAATTTAATTATAGTTTGATTGTATTTTTGTCTGAGAACATATTTTGCATGGTTTTCACTCTTTGAAATGTCTTAAGTTGTTTGTGGTTGATGGCCCAGAAGGTGTCTATCTTGGTGATTGTTCTATGTAAAGTTGAGAAGAATGTGTAATGTACTGTGAGTGGATGAAATATTCTGTCAATAACTGGATGAAGTTGATTGATGATCTTGTTCAGATAACTTATATCCTTACTGATTTTCTAACTGTTTATTAGTTATCGAGAGAAATATTGAAGTCTTCAATAATAATAGTAAATTTGTCAATTTCTCATTCTAATTTTATCAGTTATGTCTTATGTATTTTGATAATCTGTTTTTAAGTACATGTATCTTTAGAATTTTTATGGACAGCATTTTTGGAGAATTGACACCCCCTTCATTATGGTGTAATATCCCTCTTTATGCCTGATAATTTCTCTTTTTCTAGAGTCTAATTTGTCTGAATTTAATATAGTGACTCCAGCTTTATTTTGGTTAATGTTAGCATGGTACATATTTGTCCATTTTTTTATTTTTATCTGCCTGAGTAAAGACTTTAAAGTGGGTCCCTATAGACAACATATAGTTTGATCTACAAATATTTAATCTTTGTGTGTAGTGACCTCTCTATTACTTTGTGTTATACATCTCTGAATATTTCGACAACTAGTACCTACGTCTTCTCTTTCTTCTCTTTTTTACTGCCAGTATTCCTATTCGGTTTAATTCACAGTCTATTCTCAGGAGATTTTTTTCCCAGTGTGGGTCTCTGTCTTCTTGGTAAAGTGTATTTCTATATCTATCACCTACTACTCTTCAAACATTCCACAGTAATTTTGGCATCATTTACGCATTGCAACTTATGCAATCTTTTTTTCTGGTTTCATTGTCTTTTCAAAATCCTCTTGCTGAGTCTTCCACTTTCATTTTTTGGTGGGGAGTACCTGTAGGCAATTTATTGGTTCTCTGCTTTAAGTTCAGGACCATTTAGCTTTCTCCTTCTTACCTTTTTGCTCTCCTGTGCAGCTGTTCATCTTGACTAAGTCTTTCTGGTGTCAGTATCTGATCCCATCTGTTCATATTGTGGACCAAGAAAGATGTAGGTAACTCGTCTTTGAATTTTATTGACAATATTATCATGGTTTCAGTTTTTATTTGTGTTGTCTTTTGCACTGGCTCTCTTATTGCTCTGTCAATGTTAGTGAGAAAATTTGGGAGGGGATGACAAAATCAATTCTACAACAATCATTGAGTCATAAACAGAATCTGGCCATGGCTTCATTTTATCATTTCATTTTATTTTGGGAAAAAAGAGAATGATTTAATATAATAGCCTCAGTGAAAGTTGCGAACTCCTGTGAATAGGTTAGAGAACAAGCCTTTTCATTCTTTTAAACTTTTTGTTTTGAAATAATTTAGACCTACAGAAAAGTTGGAAAAAAGTAAAGAATTCATATATACCCCTGACCTAGTCTTCCCTACCGTTAACATTACCACTGTCCAATTGTCAGATTATTTTTGTCCTTAGTCTTTCTTTGACTTTCTTCATTTAGACTATTTTGAAGAACATGTCTAAGATTGTTTTTCCAGAATGTCTCTCAGTTGTAGTTTTTCTGGTGTTTTCTTATGATTAGATTCAGGTAAAACATTTTTTTCAAAATACCATAGAATGATGGGGTGTCTTTTCAGTGCATTCTATCAGAGGGTAGTCTCAATGTCACTGTGTCTTATTATTAATGATGTTACCCTTGCTTTCTAGGTCTTCTGAGTTTCTCCACTGTAACATCAATATTCTTCCCTTTGCAATTCATAAATATCATGGGGCTATACTTTGAAACTATACAAATATTCCGTTTCTCCATAAACTTTCTCCTGCTGATTTTAACATCCAGTAATGGAGCTTGCCTGCAGCAGTTATTATTACAGTAACCATTGCATTTAATGATAATTAGATTTTAAAATTCTGACTGGGTTAGTTTCTTCTTTATTATTCCTTACTATACAATTTATTTGTGGGTTATGTAAGCAAAAATAGCATATCTGCTTCAGGCCTTTATCATTTCAGGAATTTTAAATTTCCTTTATCTTCCTAAATATTTTCACTAGTTTTGACCTCCTTCAAAATAACTGTTCTAAAACACTAAAATATATGGGGAAATAATTGTAAGTAATTTGGTATTAGAGATAAGTAATATCAAGTAATTTAACATCATAAAATTTTGTGAAGCAAATACTTGATGGTGACTATAGCAACAGGAAGTAAATTTATGGAACTGCTTTTGTGTAATAATCCTGAAAAAAAATTAGTAACAAACATTTGGGTCAAAATTAAGGTGGGCAGCCTCTAAAAGAAATACATTTCAACCCATACCCTCACACTAGTTATTGACAATAAAACATTTTTGAGATACAATAGCTTGATGTTTTCAATTTAACATGATAACAGTAATTCTAGTACATTCTTGGATAATCTAGAAATATAAAATTTTTTCATCCTTTTGGTAAATAGTTTTTCTGCCCTCCAAGCTATCTTACATATATACACAAAAATATCACATACCAGTGGTATTCTGACAGAGTCTACTTGTCCAAACTCTCAAAAAATTATTTGTGAATGCATAAATTCAAAATGTTTACTTGTAAATCCTAAAGTATAGTTACTAATCTGGGAAGAATCATCATGTTTACCATTGCTTAATCCTATTATACTACTGCATAGTGTCAAATACACACAAAAATATGTTGATATAAGAAACAGTTTTGAATAAATATTTTTAGAAATTTGAAATTATGTTTTTAAACCTCCCAGTCTTTTTGAAAAAACAGTGCTTTATATGTTACTCATTTTAAATAATAGCATCTCTTCTTCTTGTTAATAAAAATGATAAATATTTCATGGGCTCTAAAGTATCTTCCATGTTTGATATGGTAATAAGCCTTCCAGGGTAAGCAGCAAATTCATGAATGCTTGTTCTAAACTACATGTCTTAAAATTACAATCATTTTTAAAAGTTTTTTTTTTAATTTTGAAATGATTATAGATTTGGAGTAAGTTGCAAAAATAGTACAGATAGACACTGTATACTCTTTACTCAGTTTCCCCCAATTGTAGCATCTCACACAACTATGGCCCAACGTTGAGACCAAGAAATTGCTGTTGGTATTATCCACAGAATTTATCCATACTTTACTAGTTAACAAATACACATAACTATCAGAATCAAGATACAAAACCGTTCAATTACCAAAAAGATCTTCTTCCTTCCTTTTATAATTATACTCACTCTTCTTTCCTGCTCTGTCCCTAAACCCTGACAACCACTGATCTGTACTCCATATGTGTGTGTGTGTGTGTGTGTGTGTGTATTAAGAGTATTACATAATTGGCTTGGGTTCCAGGCAAAGTGCTCAAGGGCACCATGTCTAGGAGTGAGGGGTTGAGAGGAAGTTTCAGTCAGACCCAGAGGCAGGCGATCCCTGCCATTGGCCACTTGGCCCTCAGTGGTAATATGAAGCTGCACCTGGAAACTATAGAACCACCTGCTGTTGCTCTTCAGCACTATCCTGGCAGGTACAACAGCTATCCATGACCAGAAATTCCTGTTTAAGGGTCAAAATTCACCTTTGACCAAGACATCCTAAGAGACCTGCACACCATTCCTGGGGACACCAGGCCTGCCAGTTATGTGTTGCCCTCACCACCATGGAAGCCAGCCATAGCCACCTGTGTCAACAGCTGAGAATAAAAACTGATGAGCACTAAAGAGTCACAGTTTCAGATGGACATTTAAAGGACCAGACATCAGATTGAACATTGCCTCTGGGGCCCTCAGGCTCTTCTCAGAAGAGTCACAACCGCCAGACCTTTTGAAAATTATCCTGGGTAGGCATTGGGTGTGGACTTGGCCTCCCTGGCCCTCTCCTCACTTACTCAGAGCTCCTGCTTCCTTCCTCTTCTGAATTCCAGCACAACCTCTCTGACTGCCAGTGATACAGGAACTGCCAGCAAAGGGAAATGAGTCTTATGTGCACACACTTGGAGCCAAGGGACAGGAAGTAGACAGGGAGAAGCCCTTCTGAATGATAATCTTGCTCTTCCAGCCTCATCTTCTGGGTCACATCTACTCCTTCCTTAGATTGATATGCACTGGGGAAGCTCCTCTCCCTTCTCCAGAAGAGGAAATAAAAGCCAATTTCACCATAGGGTCAAAGTGGGTACAAGGTGAAGAATGTTATATAAATAAATTAATAAAATACGTAATATTTTGGCATTGTCTTTTTTCACTCTGCACAATCCTTTGGAGAATAATTCAAGTTGTGTGTGCCAGTAGTTCCTTCCTTTTTATTGCTGGATAGTATCTCATAATATGTATGTGCCACAGTTTAACCTTTCACCTGTTGAAAAACATATGGATAGATTCTAGTTTGGGATTGTTATGAATAAGCTGCCATGAACATTCATGTACAATTGTTTTATGTGAATATAAGTTTTCATTTCTCTGGGATAAATGCCCAGAGTACAATTTCTGGGTCATATAACAGATTCATGCTTAGATTTTTAAGAAACTAACAATATTGCTCAATTCCAAAATAAAGCTACTTATTTATTTGATGTGTTTGTTTGTTTATTTAAATACATGAATTTGATGATAAGTTTCCCTTAATAGTATCTATTCATAGATAAAGTTTGGGAGAAATGGTATCTTTGTTGAATCTTCTAATCTATGAACACAATGTATTTCCAGAATTATTTAAATCTTTGATTTCTTTCATCAGCATTTTTGAGTTTTCAACACATAAGTCCTTTATGTCTTTTGTATGAATTCATATAAATTCATATGTATTTTTTTCATATTTTGAGCAATTGTAACTATTATTGTGTTTTTAATCTAGGTTTTCACAAGCTCATTACTAGTGTGTACAAATATAGCTGATTTTCTATGTTAACCTTAGTGACTTTACTTTTTGAAGTTTTTGTGCACACTCCTTAAGATTTTCTACATAAACAATCATGTCATTTGTAAATAGGACAATTTTATTTCTTCCTTTCCAATTTTTTGTAAAGAAACAATGTCAGGACTATGTTGAGTAAGAGAGGTGACAACAGATATCCTTACCTTGTCCTGGACCTAAGAAGAAAATGACTGGTCTTTAATCATTAAATACAACACTAATTGTAGGATTTTTGCAGATGTCTTTTATCAAGTTCAGGAAGTTTTACTCTATTTCTAATTTGTTCAGAATTTTATCATTAGTGGTTACTGATTTTGTCAAATGATTTTCTTTATCAATTTATGTGAACATGTGATTTTTATATTTTAGTTTCTTGATATGGTAGATTATATTGACTGATGTTTGAATACTAAACCAACCTTGAGTCTCTGAACTAAAACCACCTTGGTCACAATGTATAGTCAACTTTATATATTGCTAGATTTGATTTGCCATACATTTTCGTGAGGATTTTTGCACCTATGTTCAGGAGATTTCTTTTTTTGTATTACACGTATTTGATTTTGGTGTCAGGATTGTGTTGGATTCATAAAATGAGTTGGGAAGTGTTCCCTCATCTTCCATTTTCTGGAGGAAACTGGTTAGAATCAGCATTGACTTGTTTGTAAGCTTTTAGTATACTAGAATTCCCTGGTGCAACCATCTGTACCTGGAGATTTATTTTTAAGAGAATTTTCTAGCTACAAATTTAATTTATTTAATAGATAAAAGACAATTTGAACTATATTTATTATTGGCTAAGGTTTGGTATTTTGTACTTTTTAAGAAATTGATCATCAATACAGTGGTTGAATTTTTGTCTGTAGAATCTTTCCTACTATTCCCTTATTATCTATTTTCTATGTGGGTGGTTTGTATTGCTATCCTCTGTTGTGTTCCTAATAAAGATAACTGATGTTTTTTATTCTTTGTCTTACTAAAAGCTTGTCAACTTTATTGACCTTCTAAAAGAACCAGGTTCTTTTTTCATTTATTTTCTCTGATGTTTTTCTTTTTTCAATTTCATTGATTTCTGCTCTTATCTTTCTTTATTATTTCCTTTGTTCTGCTTGTATTGGGCTTATTTTCTTCTTTTCTTAGTTTCTTAAAATGAAAGCTTAGATTATTGATTTGAAACATTTCCTCTTTTGCAATGTAAGCACTTAGTACTATAAATTTCTTTCTCAGCGCTGCTTTTCCTGAATTCCATAAATTTAGGGGTGCTGTATTCTTAATTTTATTCATCTCAACATGTATTTGTGATTGTTTTTAAGACTTCTTTAATTTATGTTTTATTTGGAAGTATCTTCCTTAATTTCTGTGTGTTTGGAGTTTTTTGGGGGGTGTTACTTTCCTGCTATTTAATTCTAATTTCATTCTATCAGGGTCAGAGACCAAACTTTGTATGACATCAGTTTTTTAAAAATTTTTTAAGTTTGTTTTATGGCCTAGGATATGGACTCTAAATGAAAGAGAGTCTCAATAGAAAAGGAATGTTAAACAATTGGTAAGCTCAGACCTAAACATAAAGACAGAAAATAACCAAGAAATCTTCAGTGTCAGAAGCTTTAAGTATATTTTGCTAATTACTTATATCTAATTGGTCTCTTGTTCTGCACTATGTTGTTACAGCCTTTGATCATCTCTTAAATATAACTTTTTGTTATTTCAAACAACCTGTCTATGAACTTTGAAGAAGAAGAACATATTTTCACATGTGGGGTAAGAAATAGAACAATAGGCACTAGATCCTAGGTAAGTACAAGTTAGCTACTTAGAACTGATAACTATAAATAGTGACAAGAAAATTGAATCCTAAACCACCACACTAAAATCCATACAAAATTGTGATACTTGTTAACACATCATATGACATAGACTAGAACATAAGCAAAAATAGTCAGAACTTCCTAAAAGAAGAGATGGCTTGAGACATTTGCGTTTCATGTTGCATGTAAAATAAATGTATTAAATTTAGTGTTAGGTTTTTATTCTAACATGTAAAGGTATTAATAAATAAAACATTAGAACCTCAATGTTTTCTTTTATTTAACTTCTAAATATAATTAAATAACATTCCATGCTAAAAAATGAATTTATATTGTATGTTTGCATTTTAAAGCATCATTTCTTAATAGTGTTTGAATTCCTGTCATTTTAATCACATAGGGAAATCCCATATATATGACCTGCTCTCCACCCATGTAAAAAAGGAAAACTTATTTTAGCCAACCTTTATCAAAAAACTCTATTTCCTACTGATAAGTCAAAACAGAAACTCACTTTCAAAATGATTTTAAGAAAAACCCCAAGGCACGTTTGTTATGTTTAAAAGAACTAGAAAGTATAAAAATGAAACAGGAGCCACAAACAGTGGTTGATGTACTTTATGAACCCCAAATTCCTCTGTGGCATTTATTCTAATTTCTACAGAATAACTTGAAATTCAGAAAATCTTTGCTATCAACTAAAAACTACAAAATAGCTAAAACAAAAAGGAAGACCTTTTCTAGTTTTGATTATAAGGTTGTTTTCCTATTTCAAACATTTTAGCTCTTTAATACTATCATTTTAACTTAATGTTAAATAAACATCATGTATCTCAGTGTTACTTAGAATTTTAATTGGAATTTGCAAATGAAAAAATGTTTTTTTACATTATTGAAATGTTATTGAAATTACAACTGTTTTCACTATTATGTGCAGTAGAAACTTGTTAAATTGAAAAAGAATAGAGTACTTAAGCTATATTCAAACCAAATTGAAAAAATTTATAATGTTGGAATGACAAGTAATCTACATGAAGATAAAGTTTCTAACTACAGAGCATTTTTCAGAGAGAGTCACAAATTAAGCAATGACTTGTGTGTCCATATAAAAAGATATTTGATGGTGTTTCTTAATAAAATCAAATTCACTGCTAGTATAAATGTATTTCAAGGAAAATCATGTTTGATTAAAAATTGAAATGTTAAACCTGATTTGTTGTCATTTTTTTACTTCTTAAGTAAGTTTAGGTATGCAAAAGTAAAAAGAATGTAATAAGTGAAATATTCACCTTTTTTTCCCATTGATCTGGGTATAATATTATACTAAATTAGATTTTTCCTGTAGCTTGATAATTGGGACTAAATCCTTGTATTAGTTCACTATTGCCAGTAAAATGATGCATAGCTAACCATCTCAAAAATCACTGCTTAAAACAATAATAATTTATTCTCATTGATTTCCAGATCAACTGAGAGTTAGTTAATATAGATTTGGTTTAACTGGGTGTCTCTGTTGAGCTTTTTGGTCCTTCCACATGTGTCTGGGGTCCTAGCAGGAATTAGTCAGGGTCCAGCTTTTCAAGGTTGGGTTCAGATGGAACAGGATGATTCTGTTCTATGAGGAAGAAATCTTTCTCTCCTGATAAAAAAACAGACTAGACTAGCCATGTTTTTCCCACAATAATTTCAGATGTTCTAGAGTAGGTACAAGAATACAGCATTTTTCAAACCTTGGCTTGCTTCTTGAATGATCATATCCAAAGCAAATTGAATATCTGAACTTTGAGTCTTATAGTGGGGAACCATGTCCCACCCAAGCTGCAATGCAACAGGTGTGAATGCATGATCCCGTTACTGAGGGAAGGTGAAATGCTGAAACAATAACTCATTCTCCATATGCCCCAAAGCTCAAAGCATAATTAGACAGTATGTATGTTTACTTGTTATTCTAAGTAGACCTTCCAAGATGCTGTCACATACATATCTGTAGGATCTCCATTAAAACATATGAAGAAGGCCTTTAAGATGTTTCCTGATAAAGATGGGGGATGGTTATATAAAGGGAAGACTAGCATCTCATTGTCTGGCTTGGTGTTTTGGTATATATAGTGGCATTAATGGTCACTTTTTATAATTATTTGAATAGGAAGCTAAGACAAATGGAAAAAGGTAGTAGGGGAAACAAAGAGACTCTCAACTGTCAACCTGTATGCCATTATTTCGTAAGATAAGAATGCACTGGTCACTGCACAAGGCAGCTATTAAGGTAAGCTATTAAGAGACAAGGCTGCTAAGAGAAGGGCCTCTGCAATGGCTAGATCGAAAAAAAATGTGGGAGTTGAGAAGGAGTAAAATGGTCAAGTCAGGGTAACTAGGAACAAAATAGGAATGTCCCTCAAATGAGATTTTCTAAGAAATCATATATGTGTGAAACAAGAAACCAAACATTTAGCCAGATGCCACATGGAAGATATTATCAAGTAAATAACAACAGCCAAAAGGGATGACTTCACCACTAGTTAGGTAAAACTTTTGCTGTTTTCCTAATCCTTTCCTTGAATCTCATATGTACCAAATGTTGAATACATTCTTAAGAGGAAATTGAAGTGAAAGGAAAATAATTATCATATGTCCATTCACTTTCCTAAGGTACGGCAGACACCTCTCTGAAATTTAGAGAAAGATTTGGAGAAAGAGAAGAAAATATAAGTATTGAATTAGGTGAGCAAATTTGGTTTTAAACTCATTAATTTGGGGAGACTGACTTTTTAAAACTAAGTTTCTAGATAGTTACAGAGCCTTTCCAAAGAACAGGAAAGGGAATTTAACAAAGCATGGTCAAAAGCAAGGATTGGAGAAAATTAGAATATCACGGTTAACCCCTTTGAGAGGTGAAGGTCAACTTGCCCAAGACTGAATTGGCCTCCTGAATTGCTCCATGAAAAATGAAGGCAACCAAGGTGTAAGGCAATCAATTCACTAGAGAGCTGAAGGTAGTAAATCAAGTCACTCATGTACTCTACTATATTAGCCACAACCCGATGTTAGGCCATGGCAGAAGACAGACCAAAGTTTCCCAACCAAGAATATTCAGTTGGCAAAATACAGCTGCAGCCAAGCTTCTATCATTTCTTTATGCTGTCGAATCTACCCCCAGATAATGACAGGAGAAGGACCGGCATTTCCCTAGTTATAGAGCTTAAAGTTCACAGCCTAAAACTAAGAACCCTTTTCCTAGACTTTGAAGCCCTTCCCTGCTACCCAAGGATGAAATGGGAAGCAGGGACCTATACATCTGTAATTGTTTCCCTTTACATGTATGTTCCTATTTGCATCTTTTGCTAGGAAAATCCAACCTATGTTTCTTCCCCTTGCTAACAACAATCCATACTTTAAGAATAAAGTATACCACCCTTGCATTCACTCCTGCTTTCCCACCCCCACTCTTGCATCCAAATCTGTGATTAATGCTCTTTTATTTGCTTTTATTTCAATACGTGTTTTCCTCTTTCATAGCATCTGTAACATTGATTTGTGAGTCAGTGTGCTTACTTGTTTTCATGTTTTATTTGTGTATTATGTATATATATTTTTCCATAATTAGATGTTTGATTTCAACAAATATGTCCAATTCATTTATATTGCTAGTGGCTTACAGGGTACCTGACACATAGTTAGAAGTTCAATACATTATGGTAGAATACAATTAACTTAATTTCTTCTTTTTTGAGTACCTACAATGCATCAGCCACTGTGCTGGGTGACTTACATGTGTACTTATATTGCCTTGCACAACAAACCTAGTATATTTGTAGAGTATATTTTTCAATTATCTGCCTAGCAATTATCCTTGCTTACATTCTGCCACCAGAAACTAGTTTGAGCATCCACCACTCATAGTCCTTACTGACCTTAGCTAAGCATGTGGTTTCAGTATAATTGGCAGAGATTGGATTAGATGTGAGATGTGTGATGTAATTCTGTTTGGAGAGTAATTAGAAGAAGCTTTCTGTAGGGCTTCTGGGAAGCGTTTCTTTGACATTATAAAGCAAGGAAGTAAAGACTGACTGCTAGAATTGTTGCACTATCTTGAATCAATAAAAATTACTAAAAAACAGTTGGAAAGCTAAAATGGTGTTGTAAAAATTGAAATCAAAGTGAGTCCCTGATGAAGCAAACAAGTCATGGAATTAAACAACTATGGAGCCACACTTAGCTCAGGTCTTCCTATATCATATGGCCATAACTTCCCATTAGGTTTAAAACACCTAAGTCATTCTTTTGTTTTTCTTTTCTTTCTTTCTTTTTGTTATTTTGTGAATGCAGGAAAAAATAATCACTGCCATATTTTTACCAACATTTTATATGTGGAAATATTGAAGTCAAGAGAGTTCAAGAAAATCATCCATCTTTAGGAAAGTAGCAGAACAAGAATTCAAATGCAAGTCTCTCTCTCTCTTCAACCAATGGTTTCCTGTGGAAACGTAGAGTTTATGAGATATTTCAATAGCTAGTGAATGGCTTTACTAGTTCCATTGCAATGAGCTCTGCTTTCCTAAGCATTGTTACATAAGACATAACATAAGACATTTGTAAAAATCTAATGCATTAAATTGATACCAATATCCAAAACAAATTCATTCATCAATGTTAATAATTTTTAACAATTCCTATTTTTAACTTAATAGACAATGCAGTTTTTTTCTTTGGCTACCCTGGGCATAAATGGTTTATTTAAAAGGAATAATTATGATAGCTGCTTTCAACTATGTGAATAATAAGGTTAATAATTTACTCTGTAGTATTGTAAGATCCCCAAGGTAGATTTACTGATACCAGAGTTGATATAATGTAACCATAGGGAACATGGGGAGGATCACTCAGACTTTGAGTGTAAAGATACTGTTCATTCCAATATAGAGTTATTATGAGCATATTATTCCTTATGGGTAGTGAAAATAATGCCCTATATAGCAGAAGAGATAAACTCAAAAGACTATATGCATAGAACAAAAAACCTGATAAGTTACTTCACATTCTGGAATGATACAAATGTTCAGAAAAAATAATTTAAAAATAGAAAGCTCATCAGAATTAGAAAAATAAAACATATCAAGAAAATATATGTAATAAGGCATTCTAGACATATCTCTTTTTCAAGTGATCATAAATCAAATGCTAAGAGGAAGATCAAACTGTTTAGTGGAAGGACATGGCAGACTGGTTATAAATTTGGGATATGTGTCAAATAAGAAAGAAAAGAAAGACAATTTTACACATAGTTAACTGTACGAAAAGGTCTGCTTCTGAGAAATGATATTAACTCCACTGCAGTGCCTATCACGCTGTAAATGGATCATCCAGAAAGCAAAGGGTTTCTATTAGACTGTTGCTGGTTCTAAACTTCCAGGCAAGTAGCAGAAATTGCATTTGCAGTATTCCCCAGAGCGTTTCTTACTTCTATCACTTTGGTCTTGGCTGCACTGATAGTGAAGCTGTGCACAGTCCTTTGCTTTATGAGAAGCTCAAAGAAGGTAATTGAGTACAAGGAAAGAAAAGAATTCACTGCAAGGTTATTTTAAACTATTTAACATTGAATTCCACCAATGAGAAATCTGCTGGCTTGCAGCAAAGTTGAACTAAGCAAAATAGATGAGCTCTTTGAGGTAAGTGGTAGAACTCTATAGAGGCACTGGGATTTCATGAAATAATAGTTGATACATGTGTGCAAGTAATAAGAACTGTTCCATCTAGTCTAAACAATATTCAGATATTCAAGAAAAGTACTACAGCCAAAATAAGAACTTGAGAAAAGTATATGTCAAAGTCAATAAACGATGTTCAATAAATATATATTGACAATTCCCTTACATATGTGAACCAGCTATCAGAACTTATTTATCTTTCCTTCTAGGAAATAATCAGGAATTCAATGCAATAAACAGTAATGTATACATGATAATAAGGTTAATAGCTGCCCTACCACAAATGTACTACTAATACCAACAGAGGTGCCAGTCAATCTAAAAAAGAAAAATAAAACTTGATCTTTAAGAGAATTGAGTAATGCTAAATGGTTGTAATTTATTTGTGGACAAGATGCTAAATTCCTCTTCCAAATTCCCATCAAATACTTAGATTGTCAAAGAAGTAAATTTTCATATGGACTAACATCATCAATTTCTTGATGATTAAACCAAAAAATGTAATGCCATTTGTTCCATATCATTTGATTATTGAAAGAGTTCAATTTTTAAAGAATCTAACTTTTTATTAAAATCCAAATGAAGACAACATTTTGCATCTCACATAATGGGCAATGCAATATGTTATGTTTTTAATAGTGACACAAAGAAGCCTACCCATAGAGAGAATTTTTACACATATTGAAAAAGGCAACTATCAGAACAGAAGTCAATGGAATTTCCACTTTTGGAGGAATGAATAATTGCCTGTGCTAACAACACAGACTGTGAAATCTTTGCAAGAAATAGATGTGGGGCAATAGTAATAAAACTTTACCAATAGGTTCAAATAAGGCAGGATAACTTCATGAGCATTGCTATCAAATTTAGGAGATTGAAATAGCAAAACTGAGAAGTGCAGCTTGTCCATTACTCTGACATCATTAAAGTTGAGGCTAAAATGGGTTTTATGCTTTGATTTAATAGCAACATTAAAAGGATGAGAAAAATTAAATAAGCGCACAGACACCAGAAATGTTTAACTGGCTTCATGATTCTTTTGTTGCAAACTTTTTTGATCCTGACACGTTCAGTTAGATCAATGAAACATTTATGTGCTCACAAAAGGGTGCATGCATGCATGTGTTGTGCAAGTTTATAAGGCAATGTCATTCATTAATAAACTTTCAACAGCTACAGTTTCAACTGTTTCAAGTGAAAAAGTTAAATTCTCTAACATGGAGGCATTTTCAACTTCATTAATTCAGTATGCTTTTTTATGGAGGGGCAGTAGGAAAAGAATAAAGCTTATATTAGTCTAACATGTAATAGTGTTAAGTTTTCAAATAGAAATCATGTTAATTCCTGTACTTATATGTAATATTTTAATAACAAATATAGGAATATAATTAGCATTATTCTTTAGTTTACATGGACAGTGTTTATTTTATATTAAACAAAGATGATACTTAAATTGCTGGCATGATTGATCACAGTAGTAAGGAACTGAAAGGTAATTAAAGATTACATTCAATTAGGTCAGGCACCGTGGCACACACTTGTAATCCTAGCACTCTGGGAGGCTGAGGCCGGAGGATTACTTGAGGTCAGGAGTTTGAGATCAGCCTGAGTTAGAGCAAGAGACCCCCATCTCTACTAAAAATAGAAAAATTAGCCAGGTGTCATGGTGTGCTCCTGTAGTCCCAGCTACCCAGGAAGCTGAGGAAGGAGGATGCTTGAGCCCAGGAGTTTGAGTTTGCAGTGAGCTACAATGATGCCACTGCACTCTATCCAGGGCACAGAGTGGATTCTGTCTCAAAAAAAGAAGAAGAAGAAGAAGAAGAAAAGATTGCCTCCATAAGATTATCACTGAAGCATTAACCTGTCCTATCTCACCTTCAATAAGGTGTAGAGACTCATTGATGGATTTATAGGAACATTATTTTAGGGTTAGAATTACTTTTGCAGAGAAAATGGGTATAAAAAGAAGAGAAACACTTCATTTTTCTGCATTATTCATGATCTGAATGCTCCATTAATCATACAACTGCACTTGTTCCCCCCATGAAAAGAGTTGAATATTCACCTTTTAAAAAATACATATTTCATGTTCTTAAGATGTGAAATACTGACAGCTCCATAACATTTCCAAATAACCCTATTAATGTTTCTCATGTGTAACTTATAAGAATTTATAAGAATTGAGGGGGAAAATAAGAAAAAAGGGTCATTTTTTAAAATTCTCCTTTTATTCTTACTGCTGTATGCACACATCACAGCTGTGTCAGTGCTTTATGAGAAAGGAGTTTCTCTGATAACTAAAGCAAACTTTAACACTTCCTCAATTTCTATCAAAAACCACTCAGGTGGTAGCACACCTGTGATTTCATAATAATGCCTCTTAAATTCAGGAAATAAATACTATGTGCAATTGCGTAAATGATTTATGTAACAGTTGACACCACCTTTCTGACATCAACCAAATTTAATTGAATATCTGTAACAGTAGTATATTTTAATATTGAACAATATGAGAACATATAACGCAATGGTCCTAGAATTGCCTTAAATTGTACATGAATTGCCTAGGTTTAAAGTTTTCTTCCCTCAATAATTATAGAATTAGCATACAGAAAAATTGATCCCTAAATATCTGAGTAGGTTTGCAGAGTTTATACCACAGCTTTCACTTAGAAAATCAATATGTCTTTTCTTTTTTTCTTCAGAACAAAACTCTAATGATTGAACAAAACTTGTTTTTCCAACAACTTTTCCAAACCATCCAAATGCAACTAAAATATATTATTTACCAGCTAAGATTTCTCAGATTTGAAGTCAGAATATTGGTCTTCCTTATAGCAGTTTTTCATTTATGTGCAATAGCAAAACGTAATTAACAATCTCTGAGCCTCCTGTCTTCATTTGTAAAGTGCACATTTCTATGAGGTATATTTGAAGCAAACTTTAATAAAAAATATTTTCCAAAAGGAAGTTTCATCACTGTAATATAGGGGCAACATGGGAGAGCAAATAAAAGGTGGTTTTGTATTGAAAAAATATAGGTTATAAGCTGGCTTTCGTTGGTTGAAATCTCCAGAGAGGGAGGGTGCTAAATTTACATTCATAAAATGAACATGCTTTCTCTAGAAGAAAGCTATTTAGTAGTAAAATGCATAAGAAAGATTTCAATGTTGAAATCAGAAATAAGTTCATTGGTTTCTTCTCTTATATTTTAAATGTTATCTGTTAGCTTTTTCCCTAAAGTAAGAGATTAATGTTAGTAAAATCTGCTTTGTCTTTTCACAAAGCAGGATTTTGTGATGAGGATTAACACAAAAATAGGTCTTACAAAATACTAGAGTTGGTTGCTGTTATGCATTCCTTTGGGAGAGATAAGACAAAGAAATCAATTAACACCAAAAGTGATAGTTTAGTTTAGGCTTGCCAAACTAAAGGTAGTTCAAGTCATTATTTGGAATTAAGAACATGAAGTAAGTCTTGGTTTAACCTCTAGTATTATAAATCTATAAGATATAGGTATTGAATAAATGAAAAGTTATTATACCTATTGTTTGGAGTAAATTTGCTCCTGAATAGAAAAATAATGAATCAAAACCATAAACCTTATAGTTTGCTTTTAATCTATAAAAACGTAAGATTGTTTATAATATTAAAAATATAATCTTGGTGTTTATTTTATACTGTATTATGTTCTTAACATTGTGCTCATGTTTCATTTTCAGAAAGGGCACATTGTGTCAAGTGTTATAAATAGAATGTTATTAAAAGAAGCAAAGGATACTATGTCACATAAACTAGTGAGTTTGTTGAAGAACAGTGTTTAATGTTCATGTACAGAAGAGGTGAGTTGTGTTTCAATTAAATAGCATTACAAAGTTTATAATTATGAGTCCTAGTAAATACTTACAATTAATTATGTAGCAGGCAAAGGGTTTTTAGGTGGATAGTGGTGATGCCTTTATATATTAATTTTATAAAAGCAGAGAATTCCATCTATCCCGATTGGCAATCAGTAAATGGTTCGAAAAATTCTGGCTCCAAGTGCAGGAAAGCATATAGGATATTGTAACTTTTGTCGAGATTCTATAAATAGTTTTTTTTTTCCAGACGTGGCTATGTTCCTAATTATACTGGAAAATATCTTATTACATGCTACAGAGATTCTGAATAATTAAATATAATCACATGTAATATCTAATTTTAATAATCGGTGTCTGGAGCTAATACACATTCCACCTGGTACATAAACCGCACAACCATTGGAAGATGCATTAACCAAAGTGGACATGTTAAGTTTTACTATTGAAATTAAAATATATTTTGTCATGTAGAACTTGAATGTTTTAACAAGCACATTGGAGATTGCTTCCATGTTTAAAACAATGCTTATATTCATCAGTTCATAGTAATAAATGTATGATGTCATAAATCACAGTGATATTCTCAAATGTAGTCTATAAGTCAGTCATTGGTCTATAAGTTAGTCTATAAGTTAGTCATTGGTTCTGCTAAATCTTTCTGTATGCCCAAGCAGTAGGATAGTGAAAGTATCTGGTTATACCCAACAAACTACCAAACAATTCAAATTGTAGGGATATTTCATGTGAATTTTTTTAACGATCAATTTTTATGTCACACTCTTTTCTAAATCTTCTAAGAATTGAAGGAAATCCAAACAAGCTGCTCTATGAGGACTTTGGGAGAAGCAGGCTCACATACATTTTTTATTTTGATATGTTTCTCACAATTTAATACATTGATAAGATAGTACACATTTCTAAATACAAAAGTTTATAATCCTTTTTAATAGTGTATTTCTATTGCAAACATAATTTGGGGGTAATATGGCTATTTCTGACTTAAACACTATCATGATGAAATAAATAATATACAATTAATATTATAATATTTTATTGGCGAGTTGTATAATATAATTATTAATTACGTAGCTCAAGGTTTATTTTGTGGGACATACTTATTCAATAAAATTGTTCAGAATTGCTTAGATCAAAACAGTAATTTACTTAGACCCCTCTATACTTACTGCCAAATAATACAGTCTTTATTTATACTTATAAAACATGTATATGCTTTGGAGGTTTTCCAGGTATTGCTTGCCACTACCCTTACTCTTGCTTATAGCTATAGCTGCAGTCAGCCATTCTATATTCTGCAACATCTACACTGGTAAAACATTATTAATTTATTTTATACCATGAGGTGGTATCTAGATTATGTCATAACTATTCTATCTCAAGTTCTTGGCCAGATCTTGTGCCCATATCCTCTAACCTGCTAACCCTGGTGAAACTGAGTCTAGTTTTCTGAGACTTTTTGATTATACTTCTGCCTCAATTAATGATTAATCCTCTAGTTTCCTTCCTAGCATTACAGTCCTATCTCTGACTTCAGCTTATTCATCTGAATTCTTCTTCCCTGGTGAATGGACTCTGACCAACATATTTCTGACAACTTTCTGGCAACTTGTTCCACAAAAGATGGTCTTAGAACAAAATGAAACCCTTTACCTGCCTTGGAGTATAAGTTATTTCAGAAGAATTTGCTTAAGTACAGAAACCCACCACTTAAGTCCACTGGGATAACATTGTTGAGATGTACCATAAATAAGTTTGTCCTATAGTTTCACCCAAGTTGGTTTTCGCAATTCCCAATTAACTCATTCCTGGTTTTCTCCTTTTTTTTATTTATTTATAACAGGAGATTGAGCAAGCCTGCTGGAGTTTTGACAAATACAGTGCTGAATGCCTCGTCTCTTTTATTTTTTACCTGTTCCTACTATATTCTTTTATCAATCATGCAGTAATTTCCTGTTCTTTGTCTATGCTAAAGATGTTGGAAATAAAATATTTTTAACTTATTTATTATGAGTGTGAATAATGGCTAGAGATAAGCAACATCTGCTATTTATTGAAAGCAGATTAATATGTAAATTTTAGTGATAATTTAGTATATTATATTAAAAGCTGACACTTTAAGCTGAAAAAAATTCATGAAGGCAGAGTTTTAAAAATGACTTCTTGTATTCAGTAAAAACAGAACTTCGACAACTTTGTTTTGCTCTTTTATAAGAATCTAATGTCTTCAGTTCTTTTTCAAATACCAAGTTTTTCCAATATGAATTTTTTCTGTTTTATTTCTTCATATAGTTAATACACTATTGCCAATATAAAAGCTAAGTTTTTGACTTTTCTCAGTTAGTTTTCTTATATCATTATGAAAATAGAATTTTTCTTTATATCTTAATTAGTGTCTTGTCTTTCAAGACACAAATTGAGCAAATCAAATCAACATAATAATCACCTAATCATATGCTTAATTCAACTAGAAGCATATGCACACTTTTGTAGCTGTCATTTAAGTGTGCATGCATATCTTAGCAGCACCTCCTTCTATCCTTTTTAATTGATTCATAAATTTGCTGTGTTTAATTATGTTGTAGGTTGTAGTTTATGACCCCTCTACTGTAATGGGGAATGTCAAAGCATCAATTTATGTCTTCAGATGTATTAAATAACTCTGTGCTTCTTGGAATGGAAACCTTCTTTCCTCATCCTCTGTACTGTGTTAATCCAATTACTAAGAAAACATTTGATTTTTTCCAGAACCTACAATTACCACTGTATTCTTATTTAGTGTTATTAATGTCAAAAAGATTGGTGAGAAACAGAGTACAGTGATGTTAAAAAATAACTGTAATTCATGGCTTCAGTTTCATCATGTAAAAAAACTTAGAAGTCGTCACTTCTGTCTTTACAAGAAAAAAAGCTAAACATAAATAAAACAAATGACTTCTTTTAACTATGAGAGAACTGAGATCATAGGGCAAACTGCCACCCTGAAATCCTTAGAGATAGATGAATCCAGATGGTCATACCTGAGATCTGTTCAATTCAAACAAGCTTGCAGAGCCCTAACCAGGCACAAACGATAAAATGGTAAATTTTGGCAAATGAATAGAGGTTAGGTATGAACAAACATGACAGTGAATGACTTTGGGGAGCCTCAATTTAGGGGCCTGCCATACTTTCATGGGTTTTAACTTCAGGAAACCCATCAGATTCTCACTAGGAAGAGCTGAGAGAGATACCCTGTTGCTCTGGTGAAGAAA
>VBSM01000272.1:91824397-91837685 GCA_008086735.1 Cheirogaleus medius | reverse complement strand
AAATTTAACACATGAAACAAAGAGAACCTCAAAGAAATTTAAAGTCTCTGACACGTGAATCTGTAGCAAGCATTAAATACAGCCAACTCCTAGCCAGATTGACGTAAAGCCTCATACTCTAAATGCCTATCTACCTCACTTCCTATTGCCTGATACATCATTATGGCTTTCAACAAAAATTATAAAGCATGCCAACAGGAAAGCCAAAAACAGTCAGTCTAAAGAGACAAAGCAAGCATCAGAACCAGACTTAGATATGACACAGATTTTGAAATTATCAGATAGGAAATTTAAAATGATCACAAGGTTAAAGGCTATAACAAAAAAGTGGGCAATATAGAATAGATGAGTAATATAAGGAGAGAGATGAAAAGTCTAAGAAGGAGTCAGGAAGAAATGTTAGAAATAAAAAACCCTGTAACAAAATTGAAGAATAACTTTGATGGGCTCATTAGCAGACAGGATTGGCCATAAATGGAATTAGGGAGCTTGAATGTAGGTCAATAGAAACTTCCCAAACTAATATGCAGTGATAAAAATTTTTTAAAAAAAGAACAAAGATCTAAGGGGGAATTGCAAAATGTGCTACATATGCTATGCATGTAGGAATATAAGAAAGAAAAGACAGAAAAGGAACAGAAGAAATATTTGAAGCAACAATCTAAGAAGTTTACAGAATTAATGACAGTGACTAAACAATAGCTCTAAGTAGACCAGAAAACACAACGCAGGATAAAAACCAAATAAATAAATAAATAAATGAAAAAGAAACCTCACCTAGGCATATCATAATCAAACTGCAAAAATACCAAAATATTGAAAGAAAAGATAAGGAAATTCTTAGAAGTTGAGAAGGGAGAAATTTGCATTTAGAAGACCAAGGATAAAATTACTGTGGGCCTTTCAGTAACTGTCTAAGATAGAAGAGAATAGACTGAAATATTTAAAGTATTGAGACAAAAAAAGTACCAATGTAGAATTCCATATTCAGTAAAATAATCTTTCCAAAATGGACTAGAAATAAAGACAATTTTAGACAAACAAGAACTGAGGCAGTTCATAGCCAGCAGATCTGCTCTGCAAGATGTGACCAAAGGAAATGTTCTTTGAGATTGTAAATGATGTAAATCACAAACTTGGATTTGCATAAAGAAAAGTGCTGTAGAAGAAATTAATAAAGGTACGATTATATATGTGTGTATGTGTGTGTGTATATACCACACATTTTATTTTTAATGCATCTAAAACATACCTGTTAGTTTAAAGTAAAAATATTAACAATGTAATGGGTGATTATAGCATAAGACAAAGTGAAATGGATGTTATCTATGCCTTAGTGGATGGAAAGGAAGAATTGGGAATATTATGTTATTAGATATCTATACTACACGTGAAGTAGTATAGTATTATTTAAAGGTGAATTTTATAATTTAAAAATTTATACTGTAAACTCTATGGCTTTTGCTAAAAAATTAAAGAGAAGTATGTATAATTCATATGCTAAAAGAAAACATCAAATAGAAGCATGCAAAATGCTCAATGAAAGGCAAAGACAGAAATGAAGGTTGGGGAATAGAACAAATACAACAAATACAAAACAGTTACAGAAAGGCAGATACTGATCCAGGTGTATCAACAATCACTTTAAATATGAATGATTTAAATATACCAATTAAAATAAAGAAATTTGCAGAGTGCATAAACAAACCTATGATAAATCCACATTAAATATAAAGGCACAGGATTTTTTTTTGAAATAAAAAGAGGGAAAAAGATTTACGATGTTAACAATAATCAAATGAAAGCTGGATATTTATATTAATTTCTTGAGATGACAAAGCAAGCACCAGAACCCTGAATTTTGATGGTACTAAACATGTATACTGGAATTATATAGTTAAGTAAATGGATGGTAGACAAAGGGTGCCAGGTTTCTCACTATTGGGATGGTAAGGATAACCAAAGAGAGGAGGCTAGAATGCCCCATATAGTAATGGATTAGAGTTGGCGATATCAGCATGAACTCATGCTTACTTTAATATAGGTATACATGGTTGCATACAGACATATTTACAAATATGTGTCAGCATACACATACACACACACATCTATTTCCTTATTTTGTCAACTGGGAAGACCTAGAAGCAATGATATCCCAGTAGCAACAAGTAAACCTGGTCCTCAAATCTTGGTTCCTAATACCATTCTCTAATAAAAGGAACCAGGATTTGTTAGAGTAATGGCTGATTCTAGGACTATAGCAGAAAATGAACCTGGAGTATCTTATAGGGCCAGGATTTTCTCAAAAAATAAACAAACAAAAAAAGTGTAGAGAGTATGTCAAAGGGACACAGGAGCCAACTGAAAGAGCTCTCAATGGCCAAGGCTGAAAACACTTGAGCAACAAATTACAAAAACTAGGATTTTGAATTATAACTGAGACCATAACATAAATAGTCACAAGTTCATCCTGATTTAATTGATTAAATGGATAAATAAATAAATAAAAGTGGGAGAATAGAAATCTCCCATGCAGCAGACTTCAAATAATTTATGTAGATAGCCAGCCCTCATGGAGAATGAGCATAACTGCCCACTACTGAAGTGTGTAGTCCACACCTTTAGTGAAGGTTGCACCTAGTGAGTGTATGGAAAGGGGATATGAAGAATAGCTTTACAGTGGAGAAACCTGGCAAACCTACCTGAGCCAGGTGATCAAGAATAATAGTAGCAATGGCATGTTGATGGTATGTATTCTTGATATGATGTGATGTAATAGCTTTTATCTATGTTTGCTTCTCCCCTCAAATCTATAACCATAGTCCATCGACAAAAAACAAACAAACAAACAAAACATTAGGCAAATCCCATTTGAGAGGACATTCTATGAAACACCTGACTAGTACCTCTCAAAACTGCCAAGGCCATCAAAAACAAGAGAAGTTTGAGAAACTGTCACAGTCATGAGAAGCCTAAAGATAAGAGACAACTAAATGTAATGTAGTAGGTCGACAGGCTCCTGAAGGAGAAAAAGGACATGCATATAAAGAGTGAGAAATCTAAATAAAGTAGGGACTTCCGTTAATATAGTGATACTAATTCATTAACTGTAACAAATGTACTATAAATATTTTAACTTAACATGTTAATAATAGGGGTGATTTGGTATAGAGTATATGGAATCTCTCTGTACTATCTTTACAATTTTTTCAATAAATCTAAAACTGTTTTAAATTAGGTTATTTTTAAAAATGCAAAAAGAAAAAATGGATTATTATAAAATATTAAAAAGAAAGACTTTTTATATTTGATGGAAGGGTGTTCTGGGCATCATCTATCACCTTATGATCACCAGAAATGAGTTTCTGATGTGACTGGTGAGTGTTCCTAATCCTCCTCCAGCCTTCATGCACATATCTCTTTAAGTTTTATAAAGGTACAAAAGGGCAGGCTTTCTACAAAGAAGGGTGTTGACTTTTTTGTTACAGGATATGAATACCAGTGCTTTCCTCTAATATCTCCAAATAAATCCCAATATTCCTGGCTTTCTAAACTCACAACAACAAAATTATCTTAAAAATATACAAATCATAAAAAAGAAAGGACTGCAGTATAATGGTATCAGTAATTTGCAAGCACTTTTGTACTACTAAAAAATTCAGAAGTTAAGAAATCATAGAATTTATCAATAATGTTATTTTAGCATCTCTAAAAATTTGTTTATGTATGTATTAAATAAATATTTAGGTATAATCTACTTTGTGTTAGTCTTTCCTTCCTGGAGAACATGACCGATGCAGATTTGTTCTCATTCAGCTTATGTTCAGTGGGAGACCGATGATTATGATAAATGAGATATGGTTCTCTGGGATGATAAGTGCAATGAAAATTAAAATGAGTAAGTAGATGTTACTTGTAGTGAACATAGGATATGTTCATGGTATGAAGTGCCTCTTCAAACAAGTAACATTTGAGCTAAAAAACAAATAATGAATGCAATCCATGTGAATATCTAGGCAAGACCACTCGATTCAGAGAAAATTACAGGTACATATGTATCGAGACTGGAAGAAAGAAAGTTTACTGTGGATGCAGGGTAGAGTGGTTCTATTATTTTGGTCACAACTATGAAACCAATTAGCTGGCATTACTAATACCTAATTTAAGAGTTTTATTGAAATTAGAGTAAAAAATACAAAAGAAAGAAAGAAAAACAACCAAAAAAAAAAAAAAGAGAGAGAAAGGTTTTGCAACCAATGTAAAATAGGAAAGAACAAATGGTAATTATTAATAAGTAATGCAGTTCATGTTTCCTTAAAAATTGTACACTATGGCTTAGACTTTCATTTATCTGGCCATTGCAAACTAAACCATGGCAAATAATAAATATAATAACAAAAATTTAAAAGTATGTAAAGCTCAGTTAATGGATGTTTTGCCCATATAAAACTGAAAAAGTAGTAAGAAATAATGATAAAAATCTGAGGAATAACATAGACCTGGGAACTATGAGACATAGCAGGTGGACCCTAAAGAGCAGAAACCTTGCAGAGAATAGGCAGTTCCATTGGTGAAATTCCAGCCGTTTGTCTCATATTTCTCTGTGATCAGAAGAGTGGCCCAAAGGAAACTTCCATGGATAATTGCCATGAACTATGTTTAATTTAATAAATCACAGCTGCAGTGCTCTCTAACAGGGAAATCTCCTGAGTCTGTAATGCTTGAAGGGGTTGATATCCATAAAACCACAGCATTTTCTTGCCTGAACATTAACTTAAAGATAAAGCATCTAGAAAAATAAAAGTTTTCATGAATTTAGGTACAGAATGCAGTGAGCTTGATTTAAGATTAACATCGAATAGCTGTTTGAGTTATGTTATTTCCTTGGATCAAAGTAAACATTTTAAGTTTCGAAAAGAATAAAATATTAACATTATAAAACATGATAATGTTTATAGTTTTCCAATTATATCTACTGGGATAAATGATCTAAAACGAATATACTTCTCTCTACTATAAATGTAAGTATCAATGTCATTTCCCTAGTACCTAAAACACTAGTAAAAACATAGTATGCATGAAATAATGTTTGTTAATTAAATGGAAAAGTACAAGAACTGTGAAGAGATACAACTAAATACATATAAAAATTTTGCATTCATGCATGCTTATTCAGGACATTTTTACTGGTAGTTTATTATTAGATCACTGAGAAATAATGTTATTTAAAGGGTTAAAGGGATAAAAACAAATGCATACTTAGATGCAGTAAAAAATTAAATTTTGAAAAATCACAATATGATAAAAATGTATTGAGAAAGTTTGCTGTATAGGGAACAAAATGAATGTGAAAAATGAGTGGAAAGCTCAATGTATCCTGCTTATGTGATCAGGATTTTTTCCTTGGTAAGAATGCACACCTTTGCTGCTTACTTTTATAAAATTTGTCATGAACGTTTGAATAGTAGAAAACTTAGAGACTTTTTTTTGTAAAAAAGAAAGTTGCCCGGGGTATTTTATCTATTACAGGCATCATATTATCATCAGATCTAGTCAAAAGCATTTTTTTTCCCAAAATTGCATAAGATTCAAAACCAGCTATTTTCTTCTACAATCATAGATTTCAATAGACAGAAAAGAAAAATAGAGCATTTCAGCATGGACCAATTGAAAGAGAAAAACTTGGAGGTAGAAAAATATAGTTAAGTGCACAGAAAAAGTGCTAGTTAAAATTGTCTGCAGTTATATGAAGGGTAACTGCAGGAAGAATTATATTTGATTCAGGTAGAATAAATACTAAGGTAGTAGGTAGAGACAATTATGGTTAATTCAATAGTCTATTGAATTTAGGGAGCAGGCGACAGTCATAGCTGACTCTGTGCTTCTTTCCCTTTAATGTGGAATATGGAGAAACAAGAAGCAGGAACAATTATAAGGGTCTGTTCTGTCATGTAAGTGAGCCTATAAATTACATATTATAAATTATATCTAATAAATTATAATATATAGATTATAAATTTGGGGGGCAAGCACTTGCCACTATTAAATTTTTACAAAATATCAATCTCATTACTAACAAAATCACTGGTGAAAAAAGAATTCCAGTTAAATATGATATACTTCAAATTTGTAATCAACTGGATTTTGCACAGCTTCTGCACTGTTATATATTATTGATAGCGTAGCTAATACATGGGCATAACACTTAAGGGATGTTATTTGGGAACAAACATATATACTATCTGTCCTTTAGTGTCATCTTGAGAATATAGCTCTGTCTTTCACAGAGAACAGTAGTTGTGATGGTTAACTTTAGGTGTCACCTTGACTGAGCCACAGGATGTCAAGATATTTGATTAAAGATTATTTCTAGGTGTGTCTGTGACAGTGTTTTCCAAAGTAGTTAGTATTTGAATTGGTGAATTCAGTGAAGCAGAAGGCATCACCCAACCCATTGAGGGCCTGAATAGAACAAAAAGGTGGAGGGAGGGTGGTTCTCTGGCTCTCAGGACTCTGAACCTCATTACCAACTTTTATGGGACTCTAACTTAAAGATGGCAAGTCATGGAACTTCTTAGCTTCCGTAATCATATAAGTCAATTCCTCATTCATTCTCACTCTCTTTATAAATAAATAAAAAATAAATACATGGATATAAATACACACAAACATGCACACACATACCCTATTGATTCTGTTTCTCTTAGGAATCCTGCTAAAAAAAATCGAAGTATAATTCTGAATATAACATTATTGAAACTTTCTAAAATTCTATTAATAATGGAATAATTTTTCATTTTTAAATTTCTCCACTATTTTTGCAGTGTGTAGAAGTTCATTCGCTCTAACCAATGAATTATAATTAGTAGTAATTTGTATATATTAGCAAATATTTAGACCAACTCATGTCTGAAAATAGGAATGCAGAGGACTTAACCAAAACCAAAAATATACATCATTCTACTCCTTAGTTCTAGTTTTTGGTTTTGATAATGTCTGTTTTTCTCTATAAGCCACAGTTCAGTTATCTTTTCCTACAAATAAAGACAAGCATAACCATACAGTGATTGTCACAGTAGAACAAACATCTAAAATTCTGTGGTTCGAAGAATAAATTTACAGACCAAAGTGTAAAATAAACCTACAATAGTAAAATTATGTTAATGTCTAAAATACTATGTATCTTTTATGAACTATAAAAAAAGAATAGAATGTGTTCAGAACCATCAGACATGCTTCTAGTTTTGACTTTCATGGTGTGTGTGTATGAGTGTATGTAGGGAAGTTTAGAAATTTAAGTACGATTTCAATTTTCATTAGATTTATTCAGACTACTTGAACCCATAACCAAATGAATTCATATAGAATAAATTTTCATAAGGTAAGCTTCTCTTCCTTTTCTGCAGAACCCAAAACCCAAGCAAATATAGCCTAAATACCTTATTCTAACTTTAGCTGTCTATGGTAGAACTTCATGAGCACACATGAAAATCTTCCATGGTTTTTACTAGGTAAAGTCAGTTACTTTCACATGCTATAATTCTTTTCAGAATAATTGATGTCATTTTCAATCACACACTATCTTAGCAAAGATTTTTTTCTTTACCTTTATTAAAAATATATAACTTGAAAGGATTGCTATTTATAAAACCATATTCATACACATTAACATGTAAAGAAATTGAATTTTTTAAAATATAGATCATTAATTATATAAGTTTATGTTTGATATATCAATTTTTAAAAATATCTGTATGATATTCACTTGAATAGTTCATATGAATTCAGTTAGCATAAATATAAGAGAATATCTAATTCAATCAATTATATATAAATTTTTAAAATTTAGAATTTTAGCTTTAAAATTAGAAAATTATTGATATGTGACATCCCAAAATGACCAATACATTTTAGCTTTTATTAATGTGAGACAATTATATCTTCCCTCTGGCTAAGAAGTTGGTTACTTTCAAAGCATGTTTATAATGTTTTTCCCTTCAGGTTTTAAGATAATTTTTCCTCTTCAATTCTCAAATGAATTCCAAGCTGTCTCAGTAAACTGGTACCTTGTGCCTTTCCTCTTTCACAATAAATAGTTTAATTAAAACTTTTGTAATATTTATAAATGCATCCTGCACATAATTTCTTACTTTTCAAAGTTTTCATACTTTATGAAGTAAAAAGATTAATTAATATTATAGTTCATCACAATTCTTTAAATTCTAAGTAGGCAAACCATCAGGTTGTGCATGAATTTGTAAGAGAATCTTATAGATAAATGAATTATATATAAGATTATGTTTGAGAAGCAGATATCTCTACCTCAGAGAGCAGTGACATTCTTGTCATATTACCTAAAATCAAATAATGAAGATGACCATCAAAGAATATAACATATACTTTTTGTTTTAATTTTTTTAATGAATAAATCTCATTTAGAATGATTTCTACCAGTAAGTATAGAAATCATAAGTACACAATTTTTATCTTATTTTAAATTTTTCAAATAATTTTCAATTTGTTTCTCTAACAACAGCCCTCCAGCCTCAATATATTCAAATAAAGCAGGAGCAGCAGGAATCATTCTAATTTGCAATTTTAATATAGAAAATGCTCTTAAAAAGACATCAAAAACTTAATTTTTTTCCAAGTTTAATCAATAGTGCCACCAGGTGGTTACATTAATGCAAGAAAAGAACATTGTTATTAAAATTATTTAATTCTTAAAAAAATATTGTTGGGGCTTATATTTCACAAGAAAGTAACATAAATGTCTATATTGAGCACTTATATTTAATGGAAAGCAATATAAAAGTTCCTTTAGCTAACTTCTATTTCTTTATACTAAGTTACTTTTAATTATCCCGTTTCATAAAGACTTGATAAACCATATAAATTTTATTTGTTGCTTGTAATATCTTCTCTATTAGCAAGTACAAATCTTTTCAATTCTGCCAGTTTAAATAATACATAGATGCCAACAATTCAAAATAATCCAATGAGAAATGCATAGAATGTATTAGTAATAATGTAATATAATATATTTATAATATATAAATATAATATAATATTATATTTATATATAATATTTATCTTCCTCACTGAAATTTTTCCAAAAGTGTACCTTAATAAATGTTCATGATCTTTCAGTTTAGATGGTACTCTGGTTTTATCAAAATCAATAGCTACTTGATCATATTTTTCTCAATACTAATAGTTGTTTATGAGCCATACTTATCACAGCATTTAAATTTATTCATTTACTTTTATTAAATGCAAGAATTGTTTTTCTTTTACATTTTCTTTCCTATGCTGCTACAGCCTCTCCACTATGCTCACTGGAAGAGGGACCCAATTAATAGCTTTGGAATGAGGAAAGAACTCTGCTTGCATATTTCTGTTTCTTATTCTTCTGATTGGGGTCTATCCTAGCTGCAGAGTCTGTTTTCTGGATTTCTTCGACTATGAGTAAACTTGGCTATATAAGTCTATGGTCTTTCAGCACTGCTGATTACTAACTAGATCATCAAGAGAAATTAGGAAACTAACAAGAGCATATACAAGCTATTTGCTATCATATCAATATTTTTTTTATTTCAGCATATTATGGGGGTACAAATATTACAGTTATGTATATTGCCCATGCCCCCCTCCCCCCTCGAGGCAGAGCCTCAAGCATGACCATACCCCATACGTTGCACATCTCACTCATTATGTTTGCATATACCCATCCCCTCCTCCCCCCTCCCACCCGCCTAACACCCGACAAATGTTATTCCTACATGTCCACTTAGGTGTTGATCCGTTAATACCAATTTGCTGGTGAGTACATGTGGTGCTTGTTTTTCCATTCTTGAGATGCTTCACTTAGTAGAATGGGTTCCAGCTGTATCCAGGAGTATACACGAGGTGCTATATCACCATTGTTTCTTAAAGCCGAATAGTATGGTATACATATACCACATTTTGTTGATCCACATATCAATATTTTTGGTAGCAAAGATGGTATTTTGGTGTTTATCTCCTCCCACTTTCATTGATTTCCCAAGTGGATTACCACTTGAGTGGGGAAGAAAATATAGAGAAACAGCACATGCATTTAGTAAAATAAATGAATAAATTTAGAGTTGGTTTAAAAATGGCCTGAGCCAACAACTGGACTATCCTGACTCTAGAACGTGAGATAATAAATATTTGTTGCTTTAAGCCACTGTGTTTTGGGATAATTTATTACTCAGAAGCAGATAACCAATACGCCTATGTACTGTTGACTGACAACGAGAAGCCGCCATGTCTACAGACTTGCCAGATGAATTGGTTAAAACTCTGGCTTCTTCTTCCTGAAGTGGCCTGGGGGGTCCAGCTACCTCAGTCAGAATTGCAGGAATGATAATAATTGTGCAGCCAACTTTGATCAGTGAGAGGGAGGAGAACAGGAGGTTCAATTAGCAAATATCTCACAATTTGTTGCAATCCCTCTTTCACTGCCAAAAGAAAAATCCCAAGACATGATAGTTTCATTTGGGCTGTCTCTGGAAGTCCCCAAGATATAGATGTCGGCTGTTTTTTTGAGAACTGTGGCCAGCTTGGTAATACACTTTCTGGTATTTACTAATTTCTTTGCTGCTTCTTTTCTCTTTCTTTCTTCCAGCTTCACTGGCATTACACTTCCCAGTAAGCTGTAACCCAGATTTTGCCTCAACAATTAATTCTTTTTTAGGCAACCTCTCCACAGCAAATATTTAATACATTACTTAATTATGCTCCTAAAAGTACAGTACAAATTCACATGGAAATCCACCAAAACCTAGTTTTAATTATCTTTAGACTTGCTATAAATTATATTTAACTTATATATAATATATTTAACTTATTTTACCCACAAGAGAGCTATAAGGAGTGTGACAATTAAGATTTTTTTCCCCAGTATTTGGAAACATAATTCTGAAAATTTACAGTTTTGTGGCACTGCTAGTATAGGGATATTATGAGTTTGTCATAGTTATTTTGAAGTAGAGGTAATATACTCTGAATAAAGAGGTTAGACATTAAAAAATACCATGTTCCAGATGGATACCTATATATACATATGGGGGCTAGAATGATTACTGGGATTTTGAAACCAAAATATTTAAGTCATAACATGGCAGCCAGGTACTGGGTTTAATTTAAGATTGAAAATGAGTAAGAGTTGGCAGCATCTCTGATGAATAACATGTTTACATGAGAAGAATACACAGCATTGTTTTTTTTTAAATTAATTTCTATACCTTACCTTCACTGCATCTGTCATAAGAGTTGCTAGATAATGTGAAAAATTATATTAAGAAAAATTACAGTAACAAAAACCAACCATACATCGAGTTTCATATAAAGGATATTTAACTTCTCCTTAGCAGTCACTGAATTACATTGAATCATGGAAACATATTGGCTATATACAAATTAGAGAAGAGTTAAAGGACAAAGAGTAAGGATGACCTGAAAATGTAAAACCGTGTCAGTTGCAGCACAGACGATGTGAAATATCTATGGTCTTGATCTTAAGGAGACTTGGAAATTTGGCAAGTAATAAATTATACCTAATAGGAACAATTTGTAAGAAAATGCAGAGAAATGGATTCAAGCAAATTAACATTTTGAACATGTGAATGATTCATAGGAGGTTGTGTTAGAGACATTATTTTTCTAAACTGATCTTCGTTCCAAAAACATGTTAACTTTATATCCATACATTTATATAAATGATAGCCTTCTAGGGCATACTCTCAAGGTGATCTTGAAATTTTTAAGCAAATTTTGTTTGCAGATATAAAATAATCTTAAAGCAATGTTTATCTAAGAATAAGTATTTCAAACTGCAATTTACCATTGATAGTCATTCCTAAATCATTATTACATCTTATCAATGTAGCTATATAACCATTATTCAATATTTTGGAAAAAAATCCAAATATACTGGTTTATTGCACACACACACACACACATACTTATATATACATATTTAATGTCTTCTTAAATAGAACTTCCTACTTATAATAAAATAACTATCCTGGTGTTTGTTATTCAAATTATGTAATTCACTGATTTCATTTCTTATCATGAATATTCTCTATTCATTTAAACAATAATTATTAAATTAATTTTTAAAACTTTGATAGTCAACTTTATGCTAGATTTCTGCCACATCACTGTTCTATTACAAAAAGCATTTAATTTACAGAGACTTTTTCATGTAATGTGGGTCATTGGCAAAAATAATAACCCTGCTGTCATCACAAAATTAAAGGGTTCCAAATCATTAACATATAAAATTAATAATAAACCATTTAAATAGACACTTGGGGGAGCCCAGATGCTCTTGCCTAATTAGAGAAGACCTGACCCTAGATGACAGTATATTTCAATCATTTTTTTAAATAAACATAATGCTAGCATACAGAGTTTTAACACAGCCCACAATTCCTAGGATTAAAGAAAGCTCAGTAAAATGTCAAAACTATCTAAAGGTCAAAAGGAGGATAAAAAACAACTACCATAAATACAGAAACTAATCCCCCTTTTTTGCCCTTATGGAAATACAGAGTTTAGTTTTTCTGTTACGATTACAGTTGAATAATGAACAACCCCTAAACAAGCAAAATTTGAGCAATGCAACTAAGGAAGTATTAAAAAGTAGTGTCTAATCTTAAGTATATAAATTAGAATATTAAAATATAAAAGACTATAAAAATAACCTATAAAATAATTTTTAAAATAAAAAATAATAAAATTTAAAACATCGACTAATTAGTAATATTATCAAACCAAATTCTAATGTGTTAAAAGACAAATAAACTATGTAAACCTCTTTCAAACTTGATCAAAAAAGTAGAGAAGACACATGCACAAACAATATTAGATATGACAGAGCAAAAGGCAGAAAGATTACAGAGAAGTAACAATAGTTTGAAAAATCTAGTAAAAGGATTGGCAAAGTAAGGCCCATGTATCAATCTGGCCCTTCAATCTGATTGTTGTTCTATTTTAATACAGTTTTATTGGAACAAGGACCTTGTTTACATATTGTTTATGTCTACTTTTGAGCTACAAGGGCAGAATTGTCTAGTAGTGACAGAGACAGAGAGTGAAAAGGCCAAAAACATTTCTATCTGAGCCCTTAGAGAAAAATTTGCTAATCTCTTTCCTAAAAGAAACTTACAACTTTTGGGAGGAAACAAAAAAGGAATAACACTTTGAAGTCTGGTAAATTGATACCTCCCATTTTGTTTTTATTGCCTAGGGTTGC
>VBSM01000272.1:91799558-91822877 GCA_008086735.1 Cheirogaleus medius | reverse complement strand
TCGGCCTCCCAGAGTGCTAGGATTACAGGCGTGAGCCACCACACCCGGCCTTATCTATAATGTTTTAAATATTTTATTTTTCAACATTATTCTAAAGTCAAAGTTAAGGCACTTTAAGGTTTTTAAGTAAACCTTATTAATTCCAAATAAAGAGTAGCAAATGTTCAAAAAATTACAATCTGTACTCTCCTTGAGAATTGCAAAATAAAAAAAATTAGGAATACATTTATAAAGTTATATTCTCATCTTGACACATTCAGATATTGAAGTTATTAACATTTAATGATGAAACCTGACAAATTTAGCATTTAAGCTTTATGATGGATGGTTTCCAAGTTTAACAAAAGAAATGCAAATCAGTAATAAATATTATCTTGAATAAAGGAAAATACCCAAGATGACTGAAAATTTAGTGCATGCTCAATTGTTTTTATTAATATATTTATAATAGGCTTAATTATAGAAAAATGCTACTGAGATTTTTAAGACTGCTAATAAGAAATGCTCACCAGAGTGGTAGCTGGCTTAGTAATTTATGGAAATATGTTTAGAAGGAAGTCCTACATTGTCTATATGAAAACCTTAAATGTACCAGAAATGTCTCAAAAAAACCTGTAGAGAAACAATGGACCTTTTAACAAATGATTTTAGAACGATTTGTTCTCAAAATTGGGAAAAGAAACAAACAAAATTGGATCACTAATTTATACCATATTGAAACATGAAAATATAAAGAATTGCATTGCAAACCAGATTTAAAAATTGCAAATAGTATAAAAAGATAAATTTGACTATTTGTGTGTGTGCTTATTATATATATATATATATATATATATATATATACCTGTAAGCCTAAAGACATTATAAAGAAAATTAAGTTCCAGCATAGAAAATGATATTTGCAAAGTATATGTCAAACAACATTAATAAGAACTCCTGTAAAATGCTGAGACAAGGTAAACATTTCATTTAAAAAACAGATAATTACATAACAGGGAAACACAAATGATCAAAAGCATTAGAAAAAGTTTTTAGTACATGTTTCCTTAGACCACATCTACTTATGGTAAAGCTACATACATGTAAGATCTTTTCCACAAATTATACTTCAAAGTGGAATTGAAAATACCTTCAAATTTCTTGTATATTGCCTACTTTCTCTCCATAGTTACTATACCTATCTATATTTCCTTACTTTTCTCATATCATAAAAATCGTTCCATATGATCAGAATACTTTTCGTCAAAAGTTGTGAAATAATCTTACATTGCTATTAAACTTCCCTGATATTAATGACTATGTGCTTCTTTTTAAAAGTCTTTTATTAGTAACTTCCTCACGATTATTTTTCCAAGTAATTATGCCATTCTAATGGCTACCACTATGTGTGATAGTTCTCCCTTTCACATTCTAACATTAGTCAGCTTTTGTTTTGATTTAATTTTAGCTCTTTTGGTGAGGATGTAGAAATATTTCACTCTACTGTTGATTCATACTAATATTTCCCTGATTAATAATGATTTTGAGCAGCTTTTAATGTGCTCACTCTTGGCCTTTTGCACACCATCTTGCTAGATATAGAAATATAATAAATTTCTGTGTATTTACCTTGCATATTAATTTTGACAAATTCAAATGTTAGTTTTAACAGTTTCTTTTCTATTCCTTTGTTTATTTATTTCAGAATATTATGGGGGAAAATGTTTGGCTACATGAAGTACTTTTGTACAGTTTGAGTCAAAGGTATAAATGTATCCACCACCTAAATAGTGTACATTTTACCCATTAATTATGAATTTACCCATACCTGACTCCCACCTCCCACCTACTTGATTTCCATTAAATTTTACTACTGTTCTGATCCATTGGTCTAGGTTTCTGTTCTTGTGCCAGTACCATGCTGTTTTGGTTCTATAGCTTTATAGTATAGCTTGAAATCTGGTAAATTGATGTCTCTCAACTTGTTCTTTTAGCTTAAGGTTGCTTTGGCTATTCAGGGACTTTTCTAGTTCCATACAAACTATAGAAATATTTTTTCTAGATCTGCAAAATAAATGATGTTGGTATTTTAATGGGGATTGCACTGAATCTGTAAATCACTTTCGGTAGTATAGACACTTTAACAATGTAGACTCTGTTGAACCATGAGCATGATACCTTTTTCCAATTGTTTATATCCTCTGTGATTTCCTTCCTCATTATTTCATAGTTCTCCCTGTAGAGGTCTTTCCCTTACTTGGTTAAATATATTCCTAGGCATTTTATTTTATTTGTTGCTATTGGGAAAGGTATTAAGTCTTTGATTTGATTCTCAGCTTGACTATTGTTCATGTATAGGGATGCTAGAGATTTGTGTACATTGATTTTGTAACCTGAGAGTTTGCTGAACATATTTGTCAAGTCCAGTAGTCTCTTGACAGAATCTTTGGGGTTTTCGGGATATAAGATTATATTGTTAGCAAAGAGCAATAGTTTGACCTCTTCTGGCTTCATTTGGATACTTTTGATTTTCCTTTTTATTCGATTGCTTTGGCTAGGACTCCAGCACTATGTTGAATAGAAGTGGTGATAGAGGACAACCTTCTCTGGCTCCAGGCCTAAGTGAGAATGCTTTCAATTTTCCCCCATTCAGTATGATGCTGGCTGTGGGTTTTTCATATATGTCTTTCATAACATTGAGGTATGTTCCATATATGTCTATTTTCTTAAGAGTTCTTATCATGAAAGGGTGCAGAATTTTGTCAAATGCTTTTTATACATCTATTGAGAGAATCATGTAGTCTTTGTTTTTGCTTCTATTTATGTGACGAATCACATTTTTAGATTTGAACCACCCTTGCATCTCTAGGATGAAGCCCACTTCATAGTGGTGGATTAGTTTTTTGATATGAAGCTGAATTTCATTTGCTAAGGTTTTATTGAGAATTTTTGCATCTATATTGATAAGAGATATAGGTGTGTAGTTTTCTTTTTTTCTCTTGAGTCCTTTCTTGGCTTTGTATCAAGGTGATACTGGCTTTGTAGAATGAGTTGGGGAGGATTGCTTCCTTTCCTATATTATGAAATAACTTTTGCAGTATAAGTACCCACTCTTTGTAGTCTGGTAAAATTCAGGTGTCAAACCATCTGGTCTGGAATCTTTTATTTCTGGGAGATTTTTTATAGCTGCTTCACTTTCATTACTTGATATTGGTCTGTTCGGGAGTTCTATTTCTTCCTGAATGAGCCCAACGAGTTTGTGTATTTCCAAGACTTAGTCCATTTCATCAACATTTTCAAGTTTATGTGCATAGAGATTTTTACAGTATTCAGAGATGACATTTTGTATTTCCATGGTATTAGTTGTAATATCTCCTTTTTCATTTCTCATTGAGTTTATTAAGGCCATTTACTTTCTGTTTCTGGTTAATCTAGTAAGGGGCCTGTCAATTTTGTTCATCTTTTCAAAGAACAAACTTTTTGTTTTATTAATCTTCCCTGTAATTATTTTGTTATCAATTTCATTTATTGCTGTTCTAACCTTGATTATTTCTTTTCTTCTTCTGGGCTTGGGATTGGTTTTCTCTTCCTTTTCCAATTCCTTGAGATTGTTCATTAGATTGTTGATTTGTGATCTTTCTGTCTTTTGGATGTAGGCATTTATGGCTATGAGTGTTCATCTTATAACTGCTTTGGCTGAATCCCACAGATTTTGACATATTGTGTCTCATTTGTCATTCATTTAGTTTGAAGGAGCTTTTGTTTTCCATATTAATTTCCTCCTTGACCTAATAACTATTCAGTAGTAGGTTATTTAATTTCCATGATTTTGCATCGGGTTGAGGTTGAGTGTTTCCCTTGGAATGATTTCTAATTTTATTCCACTGTGGTTGGAGAAGACACATCGTATAATTACTAATTTTTAAAAAATTTTAAAACATGTTTTGTGGCCTAGGATGTGATCAATCTTAGAGAATGTTCCATGAGCTGATGAGAAGAATGTATATTCAGAGGTTTTTGGGTAGTATGTTTTTTAAATATAAGTTAGGCCCATTTGTTCTAGAGTTCTGTTTAAGTCTATTGTTTCTTTGCTTATTTTCTGCTTGGAGCATCTGTCCCATTCTGTCAGTGGGGTGTTCGTGTCCCTTGCTACAACAAAGCTACTGTTTATCATTTTGTCTAGATGTAACAGGGTTTGCTTTATGAATCTGGTTAGGTGCATAAATATTTATGACTGTTATATCTTCCTGCTGAATTGTACTCTTCACCATTGTATAATGACCATCTTTGTCTTTCTTTACTATTGTTAATTTGAAGTCTATGTTATCTTATATAAGAATGTCTATACCAGTTTTCTTTTGGTTTCCATTTCCATGGAATATTGTTTTCCTTCCCCTCACCTTAAGTCTGAATGAGTCCTTAAGGGTTAGGTGTGTTTCCTGGAAACAGCAGATACTTGGCTTATATTTCTTTATCCATTTAACTAGCCTATGTCACTTCAGTGGGCAGTTCAAGTTATTCACATTTTTTGAAAGAAGCAGTAAGTGGGGTGGATTTCTGTTCATCCTTTTGAGTAGAATTTTACTGTTTGGTTTTACCTCTTGAGCCATGGTGGTATCTGGGCTCCAACTTTTAGCTTTTGGTTGATTTTATACTGGTGGGTTTCCCTTGTGCTGATCAGTGTATAATGCAGTTCTGATTAGTTCCCACAGGGCAGATCTGGTCTTGACAAATTCCTTCAGTGTTTGCTTGTCTGAGAAAGTCTTTATTTTTCCCTCATACAAGAAAGTTAGTTTTGCAGCATACAATACCCTAGTTTGGGCCTTTTTCTGTTTGAGAAGACTGAGAATGGGGTCCCAGTCCCTTCTAGCTTGTAAGGCCTTAGTTGAGAAATCTCCAGTTAGTATGATGGGTTTTCCTTTGAAAGTTACCTGCAGCTTTTGCCTTATGGTTTGTAGGAGTACCTCTTTCATGTTTACTTTGGGCAGTCTGTTGACTATATGTGGTGGTGATTTCTTTTTCACCATGAAACTCCCATGGGTTCTTTGAGCTTCTTGAACCTGAACCTAGACATCTAGATTTCTAGCAAGGTTGATGAAATTTTCCTCAATTCTTTACTCTAATAGACTTTCTGACCCTTGTGTCAGTATCCTTTTCACCCTCAGGGATGTCTGTGATTCTTATATTAGGCCTCTTTACATAGTCCCATATTTTTCACATATTTTGTTCATTCCTTTTTTTTTTCAGTTCTATGTCTTTCTGTTTAACTCAAAGGTGTTGTCTTTAAGCTCTCAGATTCTTTCTTCTGCCTGATCTAGACTACTCTTAAGGCTTTCCACTATGTTTTGTATTTCCTTGAAATAATTTTTTATTTTTGGAAATTCTGTTTGATTTTATAAAAATATTTCAATTTCACCAGTAAATTTTTTATTCATTTCCTGCCCTGCTTTGTGTTTCTTTGTGTTGGGTTTCTGTTTTCTCTTGTATTTTATTGAGCTTCTTTACAATCCATATTCAAAATTCTTCATCTGTCACTTTAATATTTTCATTTTGGTTGGTATCCATTGGTAAGGAGTTATTGTTTTCTTTTGGGGGTTGTCCATTCTCTCTGATTTTTCATGTTTCCAGAGTTCTTTCACTGATTCCTTTTCATCTGGCCTCTCAATCAAGACCTGGAGGTGTCAGGCCTGGCTTATAGGCCTGTCTCCTGGTCCCTGAAGATTGATCCCTGAGCATGATAGGGAGAGGAAATGCTAGGCCTGAGTTGCTTATGGGGTATTCTAGCAGGTTTGATGTGCCTCTGGTGTTATCTCTGACCTGTTGTCTTCATCTCTTCCCAGCAGTGTGTAGTGAGTTAAGTCCCTCAGCTTATTCTTGGTGATGATGGGTAGTACTTGTGAGTGTGAATCATCCACACTCTGTTTGCTTGAGTTGGAAGATGCTATGATGAGCTGTATCATATTTCTACTTGTCATTGGTTGATGTTTAATGTTAGAGCCAGCTGCCAAAAGCTTCTTTTGTGTTTGTGGTAAACTCTGGTCCCCCAGGTGTAATATTTGAGTGCCCCAAGCTTTAGGAGGGACTCTGTAGCTCTCAGGGTGTTTCTAATCTTCACCACCACTGAGGTAGGGGGAAGAGCTGGGCAGGTAATGGCCAGAATGTGGGAGCCCAAAAGGCTTTGCAAAACCTCGGCAGGGTGCAGAAGTTGCTTTTCTGGCCACTAGGGGGAGATGTTGGTAGGAGGGTCAGGTCAAGCTCTCCAAACCAGGAGAGCTGTTCATGGGGAAGGGAGCTAAATGCTTGTATGCTAAGCCCCTGGGCTGGGTTATTTCTGCCCTTATTCAGTAGCATAATTTTTCTGTGGGGAAGGGTAGGGGATCCCCCAAATTGCCACTCCTTGGACCCCCACACACCCTGTAAAGTTGAGTCAATATATGCTATAAAGGGTGTGCAAATTTACCTCTCTGTCAGTAGGTGACACTTGACAGAAGGAACAAGCTACCATGTTGTTTTTGGGTCCTGTGACTGGCTCTAACCCCTCCGAAGCAGCACTTGAATGCTTAGGTAGTAGGTGGGGTCTTGGAACTTCCAAGAGTGTCCTAATTCTGTGCCACATCAGAGCAGTGGGGGCGTGTGTTCCTGGGTGGGGCTGGCGTGGGTGTGCTTGTTCTCAGGCTCCACAAAACCTGGCAAGGTAGCTGTTTTGGCATGGTCAAATTTCTGCTACCAGCTTCTGGGCAGAGCTGCCAGGGAGGGGCTGGGGTGATCCCACCCAAACAGCAAGTCTGTTTGTGGAGGCAGGTCCATCCGAGATTCAGAAACTGGCAGTCTGCATGGGCCTTGCTCCTCTCTCCTGCTCCTCTGCTCTACAGTTTCCCCCTGATGCATGCTGGTAGGCAGGAGCCCAAGCCAGCTGAGCTCCCCCACTACTGTGTTGTAAACAAGGAGGTTTCCTGCCCAGGATTCTGTCATAAGCTGAGAGTGTAGCCCTTCTGTGGGGGAAGGGGTGCCACGAGGATGCCACAACTAGAATCCACACTTGCACTCTCCTCCTAGATCTCCACACACAGGCTCCCTTGCCACTCAAGGCTAAGAAGATAAATCCCAGCCATGCTAGGGAGAAGCATGCTGGTCCTGAGTTGCCCACAGGGTGCCCAAGCAGGTTTGATGGCCTTCCATCTCAAGATGTGCCTTGCTTGGTTGGATCCCCTGGGCAAGCAGCACCAGGGAGGGCTGGCGAGCAGGGAGCTCATAGTCTGAGCACCCATCAGTCTGCTGAAGGACCCCAAGAGGAAAAGCCTGAGTCCTAATCTGTGGAAGTCTCTGTGTGGTGGCTCAATTGTCTCTTTTGGCAGCCAGAGATGGGTGAGGGGAAGAGGAGGAAAAGACTGCATGGAGGAATATTAGCACTCTGGTTGTCTCTGACCTTCTCTCTGGAGGCATTCACCTGGAATGTCCAACTGTTGAATCACACAGATCGCCTGGGACCCACTTGACCCCTGTGGCTCCTGCAGTCTGGGCCAGAGTTGAGAAATGCCTGTGTGGGAACAAGCAGGATGAAACCTAAGGATTTAAAGCCCATGGGGGAGGGCAAAGTCATACAGTGGGTGGAGAAGCAATATGGCACCTACCAACCTGGATTGAGTCTGTGGGAACAGGAAGTGCCCCAGTGGGGCTAGGAGCCTGGTGCCCTGTCCACAAGAATTTCCCAGTTCATTGGCAGTCACAGTCTCTAGTCTCATGTGGGCAGAAAATCTCCCTAGCAGATCAGGAACTCAACAACTATCAGAGATGTGAGAGAGGGAGAAACAACCCCTTTCACCTACCTTTCTCACTGAACTCCAAACCCCTCAGGGATTGATCATTGCTGATACCTTGCTCCTTCTTGTTCTGCATTGTGAATTCTTCCCATGGAGTCTCCCAAAGCCTCTGGCACCCTTCCTTCAGACTCACATCTGATCTATGTCTGTTTGTCTCTTTGCTTTTGCTCTTTCATCTAAAACTTCTTCTTACTGAGATGTTCTGGCAGCTGGTGTCTCAGGTCAGCCATATTACCACTTATCTCAGCCAGAAATGAAGCCAGGAAAGATCAGTGCTGGAGGCTGGAAGTCCAACATGAAGGTGTCAGCAGGGTTGGTTTCTTCTGGGGTCTGTGAGGGAAGGATATGTTCCAGGTCTCTGTCCTTGGCTTGCAAATGGTGTCTTCTCCCTGTGTCCCTTCACACTGGCTTTCTTCTATGTTATATATTTCTTTGGATATTCTAATATCTGTTACATTATCTGTGAATGAAGACATTTTACACCTTTCATATATTTTTATGCCTTTTATTTATTTTATCTACCTACTCCACTAGCTAGCACTGCCAATACAATATTGGATACACATAGTCTTCCATTCAGTAGAAGATCATGGACTTCCTTGTCTTTTCCCTTGCCTTATAGTTCTTTCTGTAAGGATGTTGGTCAAGATTCACCATTTAGCATGATGCTAGTTGTAGACTTTTTGTAACTGCTCTTTATCAGACTCAGGAAGGTTTCTTCTATTCAAAATTTGCTCAAAGCTTATATTATAAAAGTGCTAAATTTTAGCAAAAGCCTTTTCTCCATCTATTGGAATGATCATTTTTTTTCTACTGTGTTCTGTTAAAGTCATCAACAAAATCAATTAATTTTCAAATCTTAAACCAAACTGCATCTCTGGGATAAGCCTTCATAGGTATGTTGTGTTTATTATCTTTTAACATATTTTTGGATGCAATTTGCTAATATATTGCTTTGTATTTTGTTTCTATGTTCATAGAAATTATTAGCATATAAATGTCTTTTCTTGTAATACTCTTAGATGTATTTTTATTTGAATATTTTTTCTTAGTGTTTGTTGAGATTCTTGAATACCTGGATTTTTAAATATGATATTTGAATGATTCTTATTGATCATTTCTTGAAGTATTTATTTTTCAATCTTTTATGTATTTCTTTGGGATGTTAGACCTTTTGATCATGCTCCATGTTTCTTTATGTTCTAAGTTGAATATAGGAGCTCAAGTAGGAAATCTTTTGGAATAATGTTTTGGAAGTAATTATACATATTTATAGTGATGATCAGTTATAAGTACTATTTCAATATAATCCTGGGGAAAATACAGGTGACAAAATATAAAAAGTTGGAGGATGCTTTACAAATTTAGGTAGAAAATGACTGATGATGGGATTTCTAATATATGGGTAAAGAATAAATAGAAAATAATATTGTTTGCACAATGAGAAATATGAATATTAAGTAATGAATCACTCTTCAATTATAAATATGAGTTATTTCAAATTATTTTATTACTTAATTTCATAAAAAGTACACACGTATTCGTTTTGAGCTCTGGTTACCTGATCCAATCTGAAATTAATTTCATGCTAGAAATATGCAGTCTGTCTTCCATATGGATGTGTTTTGAAAAATACCAAACTATCTGCAGCTTAGTTTACTTAAGTTTTCTTGAAGCAGAACAAGTTGTATAAACACATTATATCAAAATCATGTTTATAATAAATAAAGCTATCATTCCCTCATTTTGCAATTGCTATTCTAGCTTCCTTGTTGATTTTTCTAGCTTCACTCTCAATCCCCTAAGGACTAAGAGGCAACACTATTAAAGGATCGTTTTCAACACTTCACTTCTACCTAATACATATAAATAGATTTTTTTCTTCCATAACTCAGAAATTTCCTGTCTGACTTGGAAATATAGTCAATAAAACTTCCAACTTTACAATGTAACTTTTATCATCCTTTTCAGGTTCTTCATTCTACCATGCCTACTTCTACTCTGGTTCCATTTATTCAGCAATTGGCTTATTTAATGCTCTTTTGCATTTTTTGCCTGATTCCTTTATTAATTATAAAATATAGTAAAATATGACTTTGGTTAAAATTGTGTCTTGGTTAGAAAAATTAACCATAAATATTTAATTCAAGAAACAGATAATAATTAACTCAGATATTTTCAGTTATATAAGGAATAGGTTCTTTCTAAAATGACTCTGTCAAAATTTCATTCCAATCACAAAATGTTCGCATACAGGTGGCCAAGAAATGTTTCTTAATTGAATGAATATCAAGTAGTTTATAGGCATACTTCTCAGAACAGTGAATTAAGGAGATTATCTTTTTTAGTATCTTATTTTAGTAAAGCCAATGTCTAAAATATTATTTTTCATGTAAAAGAAAATAATTCTGGAAAATAGATTATAAACATGATTCATTGGGTAAATGTGGTGATTTTTTACCTATTTTAAAAAAGAGAAATTAGTGTTCAGGTTTATAAACTTATATAAAACGTGTTAACCAGTAATATTCCAGAAAATATTATAAATACATAAGTACACGAAACAAGAAAAGAGAACTTTTTTCTACACATATAGAAAAAAATCACCTTTTCACAGTAAATCAATCTCTTCTTGTAAATATTATTTTTAGCATATCCATGTTTACCTTTTCCAAGTCAATGTTTTTATTTCCATGACATTTTGAAAATTATTTAATAGTGGTTTATTGTCTTGGAAAAAGTAATTTATGAAAGTGAACATATTTACTGTTTTAGTCAACATAGTTTATTTTCTTATTGGACCTTTTATGCTACATTTTACAAAATTTGAATGATTTTATACAATAATGGAATTTTGTCTCAGACAGATGGCCAGAAGATCATATCCTTTCTTCCAGTTTGAAAATTTTTAATAACTATCTTGAATGGTATTGTTATCATCAGACTCAATTTTGAAAATAATCCAGTAACATGAAACACGATTGTAATACTTTCTATTGTACTTCAAACTGCAATAAAAGTATAGAAATAAAAAGTATATTTTAAATCAGAGACACAAATCAGAACAGACACAACCAATGTACAGGTATTACAGTCTATTTTAATGTCAGAAGTTTAGAGACTACAGGTGATTTTATAGATTCAACCCTCAACACAATATACACCTAAATTAAATGATAGCTCTACAAATGAAATAAGAATTGAAGGAAGGGTAAAATTACAGTCAGGTGATTCCAAAAGTTTGAGTAAAAACATATCTATTTATTTTAGTTATCTAAAGAAAACAAATATTATCCATACTAACAATTAAGTACCATTGAATAAAGTAACTTTCTGTGGGAATTTTTCAACAGGTAAGACTATGAGAGGGGTGAAGGAAGTAGACATATTACCTTGTATTTAATAGGAAATAGGCTTGCTTTAAAACAAATAACTACAAGATAAAATTATACTTCTTAAAATAGAAATCAGTTCCCTAAATGTAATAACTCTCTAAATGACACTGAAAAGAATAGAGTGATTGTGCCTATCTCATTCCTGCTATAAACCTAAACATTTTGGAATTGTCATCTCTTTTAATTTAATATTAATAATCTTCAAATTATCTTTAAAGATAATATACTAGTTATCTAATGTTTCATGAATTTTCAGTCAAGATGTCAGCCAGGTTTGAAGTCATTTGAAAACTCCTGGGGCCACAACATCTGCTTCCAACACGGTTTGGTCACATGGCTTCTGCCACAGGCGCCTTGCTGTATTGGCCTCTCCCATAGGTCTTTTTGAGCGTTATTATGGCATGGCAGCTGGCTTCACCCAGAGTGAGTTATACTGAAAGTGAGCAAGAGAAAAGCCTCAAGATCTTTTATGACCTACCTTGAATGTCACACACCATTACTCGGACATATTCTGTTCTAAATCAGTGAGTCACTAAGTCCAATCCACAGTCACTGGTAGGAGAATTAGATTGCTCTTTTTGAGGAAGAAGTGTTGAAGGATGAGTGGACATATTCAAAAACTATGACAGAGAAGAACACTGAAATTTCATTCTTATAACAAATGGATATGGTACTTAAATATGGCCCAAAACTAGAGATGATATCCTTGAATGACCATCAATTATTGTTGAACTCCTTTCTAAGAGAATGTACTAGGCCATGCTAAGTGCTGTGCTTCTTGTTTTGCTGCATTTAAGTAAGGATCAAGATGGATTATTGTGAAAAATAAAACAATATACAGGCTGTAGAAAAAGAAAAAAACTGATTTTAGAAGGCAGGAACTAAACCAACTTTGCACTCAAAATAGAGATGTCCAAAGGGGAGGATAGCTGATAGATGTAAAATACATATTCTTTACACTATGTTTCTTCAAGTCATTTCATATAATATTTATAATTCACTAAAAATTTTGGAATTTGAAACTTTTTTGGGCATTTGTGATCAGCTATATGTGGACTCTGGATAGATGCAAGTCAGGAGGTATCTGCTGACATTAACCTTTCATGTCTAAGTTATATAAATCTAATGTATTCAAAAATAATTAAGAAAACTAAACAATTGGTCAAAATCCATGAATGTTATTTAAAAGATAATTTTTATTTGTTTTATATAAGTCTTTGTGTGCTACAAAGAACAAAAATATCAACAAAACAATTGGGTTTATTTATTTATTTAGAGATAGGATCTTGCTGTGTCACCCAAGATGGAGTGCAGTGGCATGACCATAGCTCACAGCAACCTCAAATTCCTGAGCTCAAGTGATTCTCCTGCCTCAGCCTCCCAAGTATCTGGGACTACAGGTGTGCATCGCTATGCCCTGTCCAAACAATAGCTTTTAATGAAAAGCTGGTTAAGAACTAAACAGAAAATATAAACAAACTTTTCTCTGAGATAATGTTGAATATATACTCTAGTACTATGGACAGATATAATCATATGTTAAGAAGAAAATTTAAATGGTAAGTGTATTAGGATACAACGTAGGCTGTAACAAAGAGTCTAAAAATGAGTAGACTATATGGAAGAAAAATGCACTTCTCTATCACATAATGATCCACACAGTCCAAGCTTGTGGGGATTTTGTTTCACAGTCTTGTTTGTTATTTGTTATCCCCAACAGTTTTGTCTGTTGCTAAATGGTCAGACAAGTGTCAGTGCCCTGGCTGCACTCCAATATGAGGTATGTGTGAAAAAAGAAAGGAAATTCCCGGCCAATTTTTGAGTTGAGGATGACTTGAAAGTTGTACACTTCACTAGGCTTACTTTTATTAATGGGGACATAATAACACAGCCACATCTTGCCACAAACAAGGCTGCCAACGTAAAGAGAGACAGCCATGGGCCCACCTCAGAGTCAGGAGAGTTCTACTATTACCAGGAAGAGGAGGTGATAGATAATGGGAAACCTTAGCAATCTCCACCACAGTAAGAAAGTATAGGAGTTGGTCTGTAAAGAAAAATTTAAAGACCTGATATGATTTAACCAGAAAAGTCAAGATTGAATATTTAAGTATCTAAAACAAAATGTAAATAAGTGTAAAATTTGCCTTATTAAAATTTCCTTCTTTCTAAAGCAGGATGAGCATTTACCTTTGAAACCTGGAAATGTTTAGTTTCATACATCCAAGAGAAGGCACTTTGACATTAACCCATTCTCTATAGATTTGTGGCAATTTTTACCAGTCTTTATTCATGTTGGCATGAGTATTTCAGTAAATTTTTCACAGACCTCCTAGAGTAAAAGACATACCTGAGTTCTGTTTATTAAGACATTACTTCCAAACAACTTAAGAATATATATCCCAATAATTTAGTAACTCTTTGAAAAGAACAATTCATACAAATGGAAAGAAAACCTAATACTTTTATTTAATTGCTAAAAAAACACAATTACTTGCTAATGGGATGTGTGCCTCTCTGCCAAGAACTCTCTTCATTAAAATGTGACATCTTCTAAAGAAATATAGCATGATATAATATTGAAACTGTGAATTACCTTAAGCGAGCAGTTTGCATCATATTTAAGACATGCCAAGTATTGCTATTTTTCCCTTGAAATTTAATATATCTCATTGCATCCCCATGACTTTGCCTTGACATGCCGGTTGTGAACTGTGGGCATATGGAATGAAATATCCCAAAAATGTACCGTCGAAAATACAAACACATACAGAAAGATTTTAGAAAATGTATCAGTGATAATGCCATAAGAGGATAAAATGATTTTTAGAAGAGGATATTTCGCTCTGGGAATAGTGGGAAATTAATCGCAAGAAAGTTGAAGTATTGTATAGAAGAGAGAAAAAAAGCCCAGCCTTAATTGTTTACAATAGGTGGAATCCTTAAATCTACATTCACTGATTGCTAGATCAAAAATTAATAAATAATAATCCACATAAAAGGTAAAAGAAAATGAGAATATATTTAGAAAATATAAGTTAAGAAATAATAAAGTATTTTTAAAAGTAGCTAAATAAATGTCAGTTAAGAAAGTCTGATAAAGGAATTAAAAATAAAAAAAATAGAATAAGTAAAATAAAATAATAAGAAAAATAAATTTTAAATGTTGATCAGTTGGAGACACATTAAAACTGTTTTTAACAAAATTACGTAAAAGAGATAAAATAATTTAGAATATTTTGAAGATTAAAATTATTAAAAATGGTCTAAGGAGAAGCAAAATTAAACAAAATATTAATGCTAGTAAAGGACCAATAAAATAAAACAGCACAAAATGTAGCAAATAATTCTAAGGCCAATGGGTACCTGTATGTAATGACCTTCCATTTCTTCCTTAAGCTATCTCCTTAAGCCCCTAAGTAGACTTCTTGGTGTAGGAAACTACAAAGAGTAGAACTGATTATATTTTGCCTTTTGTCTTATCCAACCAGTGATCAGTCTATTTGGAATACTTTGTACTTGAGGAGATAAACTTTCTTAGTAAAATTGTTAATAGCTCAAATTATCAACATAGCAGTAGGGCTGGAAATTTACATGTGGTCACTATTTAATTGTTTTATTCATTTATTAGAGAGAATACTATTCTCCTTTATGAATTTTGTTGTAAAAATAATTATATTTGTTATTTATATATGTTGAGGTATAGTATATATAATATGTATATATGCGTAGACATGTATGTGTATATGTGTGTATATATACACACATGTATGCATGTATATGTATTAATATGTGAATGTAACAGCATTTATACACATACACACACAACTTTAGCACCATCACCCATATTTGATCATTAGAATATGCAAGGAAATAGGCAGAAGAATGTTTTTTTCCAATGATATAAATAAATTATTTAATATTATTCAAAGATGTGTGTTTGCGATGTCTTTTTTATGATGCAGAAGAGAAAAAAATATGGTTTTCTGAGTTCAGAAACTATAAAGTGAACTGAAGTATTTATATCTTCAGTTTGATTAGTGTAAGGAAATCATTACCCCAGCTTGAGACAGAACCAATGGGGAAAGCCCCACCAAATAAAGTGTGTTTTGATACTAGAGAACCAAAAATGAAAATCAAAATACGTCAATCATAGTTCAATTTTTTTATCTGCTAAACATCTATCTATCTACCCATCCATCCATCTTTTAAATCTTCAGTGAAAACAAAACAAACTTCATATAACATAAAGGATTTATATCCAAATTACTGGATATGAACTAACTTTCATCCCCAGTGGGGACAAGTATAAATTTTATCAATTAGCCATCAGGCCCTAATTCTAGAATCTGTGACTCACATCCAATACTATTGAAAATATTTTACTTTCTGATTCTCAATATTTTGTAACTTATGTATAAACTTTTAACATTAAGTACCATTAATATGATACATTTACATAAAAGGAATGTGGATGTGTTTAATGAGAAAATTGATGAAATGCATAAACATGTTTATGACTAGTGGCTAAAAAATACATGTCAGGTCTACAGTTCTCATTTTTGCAACTCTTCATAAGCCTGTATTAATTCTATACATTACCTAGTCTATATTAGCTTCACCTTCCGTCTTTTAGATGAAATTCTTTATCTGGTGGGGGATGTGAGTCATCGTATAGTAATTTTCTTTTAATGTTTATTTTTTAGCATATTAGTATCATGAGGCATGCCAGGGAATTTCTTGGACTTCATGCTTCCTGCCTCTCTTTGACAGCAGCACTTCTATTACCTCTGCATAGTCAAGATCAATAACTGCAGCTAGTTCTGGGTCCTATTTCACCTGTTCATGTGGTACGAGAGAGATACTGAAATGGTAAGATATCTGCCTGGTTTTAAATGGAACTGACTTTGCCACCTTTGGCAGAAGCGTTTCTCTTTCATGTACCAAATGCTTTAAAACAAAAAAATCTTAGAGCCATGGGTTTGAGATGCCAATTTTTGCAAGTAAGTAGTTAAAAACAATCATAAGAGAGGAGCTCTTCCCAGTGTGTGCATTATGTTATGAGAGGAAAAAAAATACACTATATGGTTGTTATTCAGTACACAGAGAGCATTTTGGCAGGCAGCAAGCCCTGTTGCATATTTTGTCTTCTCTTTGATAGTGTAACTGAAACATCTGTAGGTCAATCCATGTAAGACCACCTTTCTCTGTGGAATGTAGAATATATTTGCAGTAAAGGTATATATCTTGAGCAAAAACAATGCTGGATGGAATACATGGAAATATATACAGCATTAAGGAAGTTAATGTGTAGCTGTGGAGAAAGAAGCCTGAAAACCAGTTTAAAAAAATTCAAATCTAGTTTGTGTTTACCCAGTGAGAACAACTTGCTTTTATCTCTACAGCAAAGAAATTTTATACAATAAAACTACTACCAGATGTAATTTATTCTCATTTTGTTTGTTTTTGCTGATAGAAAATTAGGCTTACATCAATGATTATGGCCATGAGTAGGATATTCACGTAGCTACCTTCCATCCTATTGTTAAGAAGCCCACTGATTAATTAGGGAAGGGTAGGAAGGAGAATGTCTAGATCCATGTAGCAAGTCATTGTGACTATTTTACTGTTAAGAGACGTACCAAAGTGGGGTTTTTGGTAAACATTAATATAAGAGAAAACTTTCTCATCCTCTAGGACTATTAAAAATTATCCACATATTTCTCCCTCAAACCTCCTCATAATGAAATACCTAGTTTTGCTCCCTAAATTAAATACTATTATTTAAGTACCAGTATCCAGCCAAATCGTTAGCTATTGTCATGAATAAGTAGATCAACAGGACAGTCTATTTCTTTTTCCAACCAATATAGCATGGTACTTAAATTCTGTCTTTTGCAATGATTTATCTTCTCCACACTGAAAAAAATTAAAAATTTTTAAATCAATAAGCATCTCTCCTTCTTATGTATATTACAAAAATACATTTTTATCTAGCTGAACTTCTTCCCAAACTGTGGATTTGCATCCAGACATGTCACAGGTTGTGGGCCTCTTATTTCTTGTAAGATTTTCTTTTTACCCCTAGACCAAGTGGGTGGCCTGCTTCTGTGCCACGTCCTAAGAGTAGCAATTAGAGCTTTCTCAGTGGAATTGCCCCTTCCCCGTACCTAGCATTATTTGGGGAATCCAGTTCCAACTTTTTTTATGCAAGATGTCTCTGGATTCATGTCTTGTCTCCCAGGGATTCAAAAATCACAGATACCAAGGAACTTACTGGAAAAGGCAGTTTAATTTCTATCATTTCCTGTGGGTTTTCTTTATATTTCTGACTCCTGGAAAAATTTTTTGGCTTTGAAATCAGCTTATAATTCTCAAAATAAACTTTCCTTTTCCTTTTATGATATTGGAGTATGATTTGAGTTATAATTTTTGGCTTCTTACATCAAATCTCTCCAACATTTGAGTGTAAGAGTTCCATTTATGTCATGATTTGAGTGGTTTCCAATTTCCTGGTTTTTTTTTTCTTTTAAAACTTTTGTTATTAATGCAAACTAATACAGACTCCATTGGGATGATATAAAGTCTGAAAAAGGCAACATTGTATAAGGTGTGACACTAATTAGCCCTTTCTCACACACACATCCTTGAAACCTTGATTGCAAGAACCAGCCACACCCTCTATGAAAACACCTGGAGGGAATTGTTTTGTTAGACTTCATGAATACAATTTATGATGGTTAATTTTATGTGTCAATTTGATGATATATAAATGCCAGATAACTGGTTAAGTACAGTCCTCTCTCTGCATCTGCAGGCTCTGCAACTGAGGAAAAGATTCCCATTGAAATCAGTACACTGAGTAAAGAAGATTCACCCTCACCGATGTAGGTGGGCATCATACAATCAGTTAAGGGTGTGAATAGAACAAAAAGGTAGAGGAAGAAATAATTCACTTTCTCTGTTGGAGTGAACCCAGGACATTGTTCTTGTCTCAGAGTAAGACTTAACACCATCAGATCTCCTGGTTCTCAGGCATTTGGACTAGGACTAGAAATATACACTGGCTTTCTGAAGTCTCCAGCTTGCAGATATCAGTTTGTGAAACTTCTCTGTTATTTCATGAGCCAGTTACTAATAATAAATCAAGAGAGAAAGAGAGAGAGAAGATAGTCTCTTAGTTCTGTTCTTTGGGGAACCCTGACTAATGCACAGTAATACAGATTAATTTGCCAATATTCAACTTCAATATTCAATTATATAAATATGTTTGTGTATGCTTATGTGCATATATAATTTCCTTATACAATTCATTGTATCTAATTAATTCATATACACACATGATTCTCTTTACAATAGGGTTTAGTATAATCATTTATAGCAGATTATATAAATATATAATTACTAATACTATATCATCAGTTTTTTTATTTTCTGATGCAAGTGTTGGAAATATGGCAAGATACAGGTAATTTTATATACATATATGTGTGTATATATATGTATATGCATACATTTTAAATGAGGTATCTGTATCTAATTAAATTTTATCATCTGCAAAACAGGGATGATATAGTACCTGATTCATAGAATTACTATAATGATTGAATGAGATTTAACATATGAAGTACTTAGCATGTTACTTGGCTTAAATGATGCACAGAGAACATAAATATTATTATCAATATTAAACAGTGATTGGCATCATTTTGTTAAATATGAAGGTGATTACTTAGGACTTAGAATGCAAAATATTTTAAAAGTTATAGTACAGGCATTGGATAAGGTATTATATAGGTATAAAACATCATTTTCAAAAAATATTTGAATATATTTGAATAACTTGCAAAATATTAACAATATAATATTAAAGATAAAAGATACAAAGCATAATATAACAATATAGAATTTCACACACACACATACACACGCACATACACACATATTCCAAAATATTAAAATTGTCTTTTTCCTCTTTGAAAAGTGGGATGTGAAAGATACTTTGCATTTTGCTTCTATAAATGCACCTGTAAGACCATCATAATGAAACTACTAATTAGAAAAAAGTATGTTGGCTTAAATTTTTAAAGCTTACATATAGAAGATATGTTCTCTCCCGTATAACAATATAATTATCTGAAATATATAGTTTTCTCAAAAAAACAGGCTCATTTTAGCTGGTTATATGTTTAAAAAATGGTATGTAAAGGATTCTGTAATTCTATAAGATTTTAAACAAATAAGCAAACAAAAAATAAATAAATGCATAACTTATAGAGGGTCACATTCTCTATAAAAGTTGGAGAACCAGTCAGGTGAAAGGTGGTGGAACTTTTCCAACTTCCTCTCCCCAGGTTTTCTTACATAAATGTTTGAGAAGTTGAAAGTATTTTGATCATTCTACAAGACTGTCCACAGAGGAGACATGGCTATTCTTAGGATTTCAGTTTAAAGGTGTTGAAATCGTTACTTTCAGATGTGAAGATATGCTTGTATTTTCTTTTTCAAAGGTAGAAAATAGCTTATTTCTGTTTACTGGTGCAAGGACTTATGTGGGGCTAATACTTCAACTGCTGACCAGTTAATAAAGAATGCATGAAAAAGGTTGGAGTAATATGAGCTTTCCGCTTGACTATTCATTCTTTTATTCCATATCAAATTTAGTACTTGAAACTAATTATGCTTATCAAAGCAAAAACACCAGCAAGATAATTTCATTCTCTCCAGACTCTCTAAATTTGTTGTAAATGAAAGAACTAAGACAGAGAAAGCACATGAAAAAGCCTTTTAAAAATTGGAGTAATGCTTGGGCAAAAGTATAATAAATATGAAATCTACAGATTCTAAAATTTAGGTTAAAATATCTTATTTTTAAGATATTTTATCTTAAAATAACTTATCTTTATTTTTACAGTGTTTTCTTTCTTTCTTTCTTCTTCTTCTTCTTTTTTTTTTTTTTTTTTTTTTTTTTTTTTTTTTTTGAAGTTTAAAGCTCTGGGAAGTGAGAAGTAATGCAGAGAATTATTCAAGTGGTCATAGTTTTGTTTGTTAAGTGTCTTTTAATAAGAAAGTTGAGATTACTGAGAATATAAATTTTGTTCAAAAATTTAAAGATGATTCATTCATTAATTCAACAAATATTTATTGAGTGTTTAGTAATTATAGGGGGCTGGGAGTACAACAGTTTCAAAAACAAAGTATCACTGACCTCATGGAGTTAATGCTCTAGTGAGTGGATTTGGGTACTATTGATGTTATTGGGGTGATGAGGGGGTGTATATTCATCGTCACTTTTTACTTGTAGTTCTTTGGGCTCACACATTACATAGTTCCTACATATCATGTGATTATCCATGTCGTATTATTACTGTCTTTTTGCTTGTCTACACATGTACATACATATGTAAATGATATCCAAGGAAGGAGTGCAGGAACCAAATATTATTTATGTAACATCTTTATTTTTGAAGACAACATAGTGGCTAGCACATGATAAGTACTTGATGTTTGTTGAGAGTTGGGCTAAAAACAAGAAACTTTGTTGGACAGATTAATCAATACTACTTAAACTTCATTTTGCACACTATTTGCCCTCTACATTTTGGTTTAAACTTCTTTTAAGCTTAGGTTTAAAAGATCAAATGTGCATGGCAGCAATGTTCAATGCAAAAAGAACCACAACAAGAGCATCAGCTAAGCTGAGACAGATGTAATGGATCATGGCCTTGAGGAAGCAGATGAACACAGAAGATTTCAGTGTGATGAGAATCTGCAGAGCATAAAGGCAGCGACATGCATTGGATACAAGCTGTACGAATTGAGGAAGCAGTAACAAACACCAGAAGAAATACCTTTTTACAGCACAATCAAGATTTATGTTAAAATTCGAATGATTTATCTTTTAAAGGGGCTTATTGCAAACAATTTAGTCTGTTGACATTTATTCTTAATAATCACCCCTACCTGAAACACTTACAGAAGTGTTCTTTCCATGTAGGTTATAAAGCTTACTATTGTGACTTTGGCTTTGTTTCCAGATAGGTTCAGCCATTTAATCTTATAAAACATTAAATGATGCAAGATCTTAGGCAATTATTTATTGAGTATACATTTTCCAACACTTTCTGTAAGGCCAAAAGTAATATAAAATATGTTCAGAATGATTTACATTTTCTCTCTCCTATTTCTTTATTTCTTCTTGTGGCTAAATTGTGAATAGAATTAACATTTGTTTCCTAAATTTATAGATTTTTAAATTATTATTTCAATTTTTTTAACGAAATCACTTTCTATGCCTTGGGTAGATAAATTTTCTGCACACTAGCAATAAAAATCAATTCAGAATTATGCAAGATAATGTACCACAGAGTATCTTTATGCACAAATATTAAATATTAAACACGAATTATTTTTAAGAATCTTGAAACAAAAGTGCTATTGAATTTCTACAATAGCAAAAAATTGGCTTTAATTCTATTTTTTCTCAAATAAGAAAAAAGAACAGGAAAGTAGATATGATGTGGAGAGGAGAAGCCAGCTAATGACTATATATAAGAAACCAACCAAACAGAACATTTGATAACAAGAAATAAAGATCAATATAAGAAAACTAAGTATATAGAAAGTTAAACAATGAAAGGAAGGAAGAGAGGGAGGGAGGGAGAAAATCCTCGTTGCAATTATTGACCTCCATCATTTTCAGTATTCAGCACATTCCTGACTTGAAACTATGGTATTGACTGTGGAGTATTCCATCTCTTAAAACTTTAAATTTGCTTGACTAACACAAAATAATTCACTCAGTCTCAAATGCTATTTCTCTGTTTCTGTGGATTCCTATTTCTCCACCAGGCCTACCAAGTTAGTTTTCTTCAATTACTCTTCTCTGCTCGCTCTGCATCATTTCTGGGCAATATCATCCTGGTCTTTCACTACAAATATGTCTAGTGACAATCCCTAAATTTAGGTCTCCAGCTATTGCATCACAAAAGCTGTTCTTATGAGGCATTCTCATCTGAATATCACATACACGTCCATTTTAAATCCACTATCCACCTTTTCACAGCTACAACTTTTTTCCAGGTACTCATCATTCTGATTCTATTATTTTTCCAATTTAAAAAATTATTTTCATAATCTATCCAATCTATCCTCTCACCACTTACAACTATTTGATGTCTCCATTATTTCCAGAAGAAACTCAAATTTTCTTAGCATAGTATATAAAAGCTCCATGAAGAATTCTTGACTTCTTTTCTAATCTTAGTTCCTATAATTTCTTTTACTATTCAACTCTTTTTCACTCTTTAATTTTATCAAACTAGTTACACTTATCTGAATAAAACAACACTACTGTTCTTTCACACAATGAAGAAATTAACCTCTTTAGAAGTTCTACATGGCAGTCTATGTAACCATTGATGTTCGACAATTTGTCATTTTAAGAACTGTAAATTAATTAAATCCTGCACTTTGAACCTACTTAAGGATTCACATACTAATAAGAAAGCATATTTAGAAAGCAATCACGTGTGCCAGGGGAATTAAGTAAATTTGTATGCCTCCGTTAAAATGTTTAAGTGATATTACTTATTTCCTTCTGTTTTCCTTTTGTTAAGAACTGCAGAAAACACAAATCATGACCTTTCTTTCAATGTTGATTCTTGTTCCAGTAATTAATACTTTAGAACATAAGGTAAAATTTTATTTAAATGTTTATCACATTTAAATATAGAATAATATGTAGAATAGTAGTTTTCCCCTAGTTTACCAATTGCTTTCCCAATAGAACATCCATTTAAAATTACAGTATCAATTCAATAGGAAAATATGCTTCAGTTTATAAATTGTCCAACTCTGTAATCCCATGAATTGTCAATGAAATTGAAAAATAGTACCCAGAAGAATTCATGAAAACATGATCTTTTTATCTCTCAAATGCATTTTAAATATTACAAACCATTTCTCTTTCCTATGAAAATGAAAATACCATGAAATGCCAAAAGAAACAATGACAGAGTATAATTAAATTAAAATATGGCCTTACCTCAAGCAGGGAATGCTCTCCTAAAAACTTTTACTTTATAATTTGTTTTTTGTTGTTTTTTTTAATTTTATTTTTTTAT
>VBSM01000272.1:91613244-91799458 GCA_008086735.1 Cheirogaleus medius | reverse complement strand
AAGTGAAGTATCTCAAGAATGGAAAAACAAGCACCACTTGTACTCACCAGCAAAATGGTATAATTTGTTTTTTGTGCTACTGATTTACTTCTAGTTTGAATATTCTATAATTTTTTCATCTTCTCATATGTTTTTTCACATTTAATGTGTTATTTAACTAAGCTTAAGGCCCTCTCTTCTTTTGCCTTAGTATCCATGAGGAACCAAATTTGTTCACTTATATTCCCTGGAGAAGACAAAGAAAAAGAAGAGACATCTTTCACTCATAATATCCAGACAATCCATATCTCCTGGCAACTGGTTTATTTTTCTTTTTTCTTTTGGTTTGTCATTTTAATCTCATGTCAACTCCTAAGAAAACCACAGTAAACAAATAATATTTGTTACTAATAAAAATACTTTCAAAAATTATCCTCCAGAATATTGTGAATGTTAAATATTTAAAGAATTAATTTGCAACAGTCATAATCAGAGATCTCTTTTGGAAGAGATCTCCATTTTCAAATGCTAGTCCAAAATATAAATTAAATCACAGCATAGAGTATGTTTGAATATTTAACATGGCAATCATCTTGCATTTGTAAAAGACTCTGACTTTTAGAACATAGCTGGCTGGAATTTGAAGGCTGCTTTTACATTTAGGCTAATAAGAGTTTTTGAACAAAACATTATGTATTTCTGTTTTTATACCTCAACAACAAAAAAATTCTGGAAATAATGTGATTTATTTAAGTAATTAAAAACATTGAAAGATTTTAATATTGAGTATTATTTTTTAAAAATTAGAAACTTATGTAGTAGTTCTTCCAAAGGGAAACCCCCCAAAAAACAAATTAGAAACGTAATAGTTCAGAAAATACATGATTATTATACCATTATGGATGTAATAACATTTATAAAGATATTTAAATTTTCATCACAAATGCATTTGAAAGATACAGAAAAGGTAAAAGTTATAATAAAATCTTATGTATATTAAAATATATATTTAACAAGGTAGTTTTCTGCTGTGAATGTGTTTTTTAAATTTTTATTTACCAAATTATAGAGGGGAGAAAAGTATATAAAATAATGTATATTTAAAAATAAAATACAGCTGAAAATATATATTTAAAATATTTGGTATATTCCAGAAATTGATATAATTTCTTCATCCATTTGTTTACATTATTGACATAGAACTCTCAATTATTTGAGATTTGTTGAGTATTTAAGTTATTGATTTATTTATTTGGGATTTATAAATGTATTTGAATTTACTTTGATGATACACGAAGCATAAACAATTAAATAGTATTGAGTAGTTACTTATTTTCTTAAAATAGTTTTCTGAAGAATTTTTTGTGTTTTATAGAACAGTTTTATAAAAAATAGAAGTGATAGACTATATCACTTCTATTATCTATTCTATAGATAAAATCAGGATGCTTCAGAATTACAATATTAAGTACAATGAAATTTCTAAGTTAAAATTTTACACAGATTCATTTATTTTGCTAGTATGTAAAGAAAATGTTGATGCTTCACTTTTCCTCTATTTGACACTTGCATGTTTCTTTAAGCTGGTTCTTGTGCCTTTATAATATGAAGATATTGGTAGTGGAACAATTTTTAATTTTGGTACAAGAAGTCCCAGGCTCACTGTGTAATGTCCACATCCCAGAATACAAGTCAGCCAGTTCTCCAAAGAGCTCTGGTTTATTGTACATGAAAATAATACTTACAAGCCAAATTTTGGCCAGTATGTGTGATTGGTCACTGCTCATTCAGTGGACAGACGAGATAAAATTATATAAACACACACACACACACCATATTTTTAGACAAAGATTTGGAGTATGAAAATGAGGTGATAGATGAAATTTAAGCTATACAATTTTTATCACTATTTTTTAGTATGTCTATTTTGTGAAATATCATGTGGTGAAGACATTTTGTATCCGCATTAAAATATCTATGAAGCCAAGGAAAAGCTGTTAATTATTTTTTGGTAGTTACATTGTACTTCATAAACAATTTATAATTAATTTTCAAGATTTATATCATTCAAGTTTAAAAGTGAAATACAATCTATTATCAAAATGGGACCCAGCTATAACCTAAAGGATGTTTTAAAAAATCTGATTAATAGCTAAACTTGAATTTATAGTTTAATATTTGTCACTTATGCTTGAATCAGTTCCTAGTCATCAAATGAGTGATATGTGATTAGTTGAAAAATTCTGAAAAAACTCGTGAGTATAGCAAAGACTTTCCAACACAAAAATGCACTAGTCACTGTACTAAGGACTTGCATATATCATGTTATTTGTGCTTAAGAATTTAATTTGCTATATATTTTCCTCTTTTGCAGATGAAGCAACAGAAACGTTCAGCAGTTACAACCTATTGCGAACCTGATTCAATAGATTTAGGAAGCTGCCAGGTCATACAAATTTTTAGTTAGCTCCATGGAAAGTGTACGACTAAAGGAAATTTACCTCACCTCCTTCAAAGGTTTGATAATTTGAGCCTATAAAATAAACTTAAAATAGACAGATTAACAGGAGAACAGTTATACAAATTTATCTATGTGCACATGAGCATGGGAGCCACACAAAATATGAGACTAAAAGAAGAGCCAAATGAGTGAAGGTCTTATACTGTATAGAAGGGAGTAGGGTCTTGGAACTTCTGGGAAGAGGTGACACTAGGCTATTGGGGGAGTGATGGGAGGAAATGCACTGGGAACAGAGGCTTTCTCATTATGCAGATAAAATCTCTCAGGTAATTGCTCTCAGAAAATCATGCCATATTGGTGTGGCATATTTTAATCTCCCAAAAAAGTCATGCTGTTGATAGGTTGTATCTGAGGCAGGGAAAATTATAGTATATTGCAGGGAATAAACTAGAGTATCAAGAAATGAATTCTTCATGGTTTCAATTTATATGTAATAGCAATGGAAATTTCTTTTAATTTATTTTCCCTTTAAATATAAAACCCAGTATAAATAAAATAAAAGTTTGAAAGCACAGATTCGATAATTGTTTAAGTCTTTTTCATACTATATATTATTGAGAAACATAAGCAGGCTACAGGACCAGGAAAACTGAATTCAAAACCTAATTTGGCTGTATGATCCTGATGAATATTATTCATTTATTTACCCAGGATTTGCTGAGTTGGTACAATAAGCAGGCACAGCTTTTCACACAGGGAAAAGAGCAATGTTCAAGATGGATAATGTCCTGGGTTTAATTAATTTACATGTTAATAGGCAAATGATAATTTATAAATAAGCAAATATACTAACAAGACAATTTCCAAGTATGATAAATGTTATGAAGAAAATAAGGTGTTAAGATTATGAGTAAATGGGTAGTGACTATTTAGTATCACAAAATAGCAGACAAGATAGAGAAAGGTGAACAGATTAGAACTAGGTATTAGATTTGATGTAGTTGATGTAGAGAAAGCAAGTCTCAGAAAGTTTACTGGGTTTGCAGAAATGTGATGTCATTTTAATTACTACAATGGAGAAAATTGGGAAGAGTGCAGATTTGAATATTTTTAACTTGAAGATGCCCATTAAACATTCAAATGAATTTACCTTGAAGGCAGTAGGCAGGAAGTTTAGAGTTCAGACTCACTGACAATACAAACATGTAAATCTTCAGCCAAAATAGAAGTATAAATATGTAAACTCAATTCATGAGCTTCCTCTCATCATTCTACAAAGAACTCACATTTTTATGCATTTCTTCTTACAAACAAACAGTGCTGTTAGATAAGTAGAAAGATAGAAAACAACAACTAAACAAATAATGATGAGCCCAAAAGCAACATAAACCTTTATGTTACAAAAATGGAATAGAAACACATAGTGGTGTAAGTTGTGTAAAGGTAAATCTTTGTATGTGCTAGATTACATTTCCTAAAGCAAGTCATGGACAAAGGGGAATAGAAATAAAAATCCCAAGAAATAAAGGGTCTGGGAATATATTATCAACTAAAGCCAGACTTCCAGATCTTAAAAGGGGGCTGAAAAAAAAATGCTGCCAAACGTCCCAAGGATGAAAGGATAGGGAGTTTTATTGCACAGCCTTGTAAAAAGAAATTTAGCCATATGATCTGCTAGATTTGTGTTTCGATTTGAAAAAACTCTACTATGCATGTGTGTGCACACACACACAAGAGAGGAGGAGAGAGAGAAGAGAAGGAAGGAAGGAAGGGAAAAGAAAAGGAAAGAAAGATAAAGAAAGAAAAGGAGGGAGGGAGGGAGGGAGGGAGGGAGGAAGGAAGGAAGGAAGGAAGGAAGGAAGGAAGGAAGGAAGGAGATGCAAATATAATCCACAACTGGAATGTGAACTCATTTCAAATAAAATTTATTTTAAGGTCAGATAAAGATTTTGAATTAATAAAAAGATGTGTTTGAAAGATAAATGAAGCTATTTGGAAGCTGGACTGAGGTGGACAACATGTGTCAGAAAGGAAAGAATAATAAGACTGGAGGAGAGATAATAGCTGACAGAAATATTGCCAATAATTTTCCAGAATTAATAAAAACCATGACTTCTTATATTGAAGACAGCTGCCCCCAAATGTTTATCACAGCACAATTAATAATTGCAGAGATATGGAACCAACCTAAGTGTCCATCAACTGATGAGTGGATAAAGAAAATGTTATACACACACATACATACACACACAGAGAACATGGAGTACTACTCAGCCATAATAAGGAATGAAATAACGTCTTTTGCAGCAACTTTGATGGAACTGGGGACCATTATTTTAAGTGAAATATCTCAGGAATGGAAAAGCAAATACCACATTTCTCACTTATAGGTGGGAGCTAAATGAGGACTTTAATGGTCATAAAGTGTCATGATGGACATTGAAAACTAAGAAGTGGGAGAGTGGAAGAGGAATAAGGAATAAAAATTTGCATATCAGGTACAATGCAATTGTATTCTGGTGATTCTGGTGTATTCTGGTGATGGGTACACTAAAAACCATGATTACAGCATTATACAATCCATTCATGTCACAAAAAGCACTTGTACCCCCTAAATCTATTTAAATGTTTAAAAATCATGAATTCATATATCTAACAACTAACATCAAATATGTGAAAGGGATGAACACACTTAAAGTATTATAAAAGTCTTGTATTTTTCTTAGAGAGTAGAGTGAGATCAAATTTATATTTAAACACAGTATTCATATTAATATGTATACATTAGAAATGAATATGTTTTCCAAACTAATAAAGAAAGTGTAATATCAAAAACTTGAATATCTCAATAGAAAGCATCAAAATAATAAAATAATAGCAGAGAAAATATAGGATATAGAAAAATATGCAGTTAAAACAGATTTGGAATATTGTTTATTGTTTGGATTTTGTATGTATATAATGAATGCAGAATGACAATTATAAAATTTAAATACAATGGTTTTTCTCCAAAGGAAGGAGATAATATAATTTTATCTTAGGTTATCTGGACTGCTATAACAAAATACACTATAACAAAATAAGCAGGGTAGCTTATAAACAACAGAAATCTATTTCCCATAGTTCTGGAGGCTGGGAAGTTTAAGATCTAGGTGACGCCAGTTTTGGTGTCTGGTGAGGGCTTGCTTTCTGTTTCGTAGATGATTGTTCTCATGTCCTCACATGGTGGATGGAGTGCGAGATCTCTCTGGAGAGTCTTTTATAAGGGCATGTTCCCATTCATGAGGGCTCTCCCCTCATGACTTAATCATCTTCCAAAGGCATCACTTTCTAATGCTATAACTTTAAGGGTTAGGATTTCATTATATGAATTTTAGGGGGATGCAAAAATTCAGTCAATTGCAAATTTTTATTTCTTAAGTGATCATATCTAATTCAAAAACATTAATTGGGAGGATGGGAATATGGATGTCCTGCAAAACATACTTTTTAAAATATAAGGATCTCATTTTCATGATAATTAAAAGATTAAATGGGAGATAAGATATTATATAAAAAAGAGCAGTTAATTATTTATGTAATTATTTCTGTGAAAAGTTTTGAAGACTCAGGAACCAGTTGGAAAATACTGTAGGATCAAAGAGATTCTAGAGCAGCATTGCCCGATAGAACTTTCTGCTATGATCGACTTATTCTATAATGTAGAACATGATTTAGAACTTCACTGTTTCATAGAGTAGTCACTAGCCATGTGTAAATGCTGAGCACTTATAATGTGTTACTGCAGCTGAGGAACTGAAGTTTTCATTGTATTTCATTTTAATTAATTTTACATAGCTTCATGGGGCTAGTGTCTGCCTTATTGGACAGTGCAGTTCTAGAGTTTGTCTGTATAATAAAAACATATCTAAAAATAGAGTATGGCATAAGAGAAATAGTAGATAATTGCAAGTGTGAAGTCCTTGAGAAGACAAGTGCAGAAGATATTCTGGTGTTAAGAGAAATAATTGGATTTGAAAGGACCTATTTATTTTTCTGTAACAACAATAAAGACAGAATAATTATACAAATCATCAAATCAGCAAAATTGTTATTAAAAACCTACAGGCAGGGACATAGGTGATATTACCTATACATTTAGAGCTTTCATTCTATTGGGGAGAAAGATAATAAATCGGTATTTAAATAATATGAATTCATCAAGAATAATGCCTTTGAAGAGGCCAGTGTCAGGGTGGCCATTGATGTCTTCTCTGAGGAAGAGATGAAAAGAACAAATCTTGAATGATACAAAGAAGATAGCTAAGCTAATATGGGTGAAGACCCTTAATGTGGGAGAAAACATGAAATTGACAAGTTCTGGGGACAGAACACAGATTGGCAGGTTTGAGAGAGACAGAAGGACTATGTTGGTTCCAACGAGCAAGCAATGAGCAAACGGATGAGGTTGGAGATGTAGACTGCTAGGAGACCTTCTGGGATATATTAGGTTGCATACCCTGGAGCAAAGAGAAGCCATGTAAGATCTTTTATTACACAAGTGACATAGTTATTTTTCAGTATTCATTTTTAACAAGTATTTATTTAGCAAATGCTATGTGTTCTGACTCAAGATATATTTAAAAAATAATTCGGTAACATGTTGATGAGCAGATTTTAGGAGGATAAGAATAGAAGCAGGCAAAACAATTCCTTCTCTCAACAAATATTTATTGAGTAATTGCTATGAGGCAGACATTATTCAAGACATTGAGAATATATCAGACCTATTGCATAGTATTTCAACATCTATTTCCTATTTTAAAACATTTTATCTCCAAACTAAGAGCTATAAGATTCACGGGTAAAAATTAATTTCAAGGAGCAAATAGAAGCACCTGTTATATATGCATATTAACAAGCAGATATAGACAGAAGAAAAGAAGAAGGAGAAGAATATAGAGACAAGAACCAGAAGGAGTGGGGGAAAGAAAGGGAGGAAAGAAGAGGAAAGGGGAGTGAGGTGGAGGAGAACTAAATCCAAAATAAATGGAATGATTCCAAAAAACAAATGACAATGGTTGGTGCTGATGGTTTGTTTTGTGATGTTGTTGATATATGTATGTACATAGTGTTTGAACAATCAGATATAGCTACTATACTCTGGTTCTTTGTCTTAAATTCATTAGCAAATCCCTGATGTAATTTTTCCTAACCTTTCTCCCATTCTGTCTCCTCTATTCACCTTCTGTTTTTTGTCTATTCTCCTCCTTTAGCACAGCCCTTGATAATTTTATTGACACCACTTTCACTAGGAGGTGTTTTCATTTTTATCTACCCACTTACTTGAGAGTGTCAACCACATTTGTCTCATAAAATTCTGAATCAATAACTCCTTTTGAGATGGAAAATATTACTTATTTTAAATATGTATTTCTCTTAATTTTAAAAGAAAATTAAACTTAAATTCAAAAAATTACTCTCTCACATTTTAAATCTCATTTATTTATGCCAGGGTTATCTAAACATCTTTTCTGTACACATGAATTTGCAAGTTCTGTCTTCTTGTTATTGAAAATGATTTTCATCAAGTCCCATATTAAAAATAAACATTTCCGGTCTTCAATTACTATGTCTGCAGAGTTAAAATTGACACCACACAATTCAAGACAGAGTTTTTCTGTTGTCTATTTCTAATTTATTCTAAAAGTTCTATGCATTTCCTGCATCCCTTACATCAAATTTTAAGAGATCTCAGTACAGTAAGAAGAGAAAGAAATGAAGAAAGTGACATGTATCTCATTAAAACAGACGCCATTTTGGTTGATAAAGGGGATGGCTTTTCTTATAGATTTTAAAATATTGACACTTTCTCTTTTCCAATTATGTTCATATTGCTTTGAAATATCTGCTGCTTTACAATATGGATATACCTCAAAGAGATACAAGTAGATCTACCATTTGACCCAACAATTCCATTACTGGGCATCTACCCAAAAGAACAAAAGACATTGTATAAAAAAGACATCTGCACTCAAATGTGTATAGCAGCACAATTCACAATTGCAAAGATGTAGAAACAACCCAAGTGCCCATCAATACATGAGTGGATTAATAAAATGTGGTATATGTATACCATGGAGTACTATTCAGCCACACAAAATAATGGTGATCTAGCACCTCTTGTGTTATCCTGGATAGAGCTGGAACCCATTCTACTAAGTGAAGTATTACAAGAATAGATAAATAAGCACCACATGTACTCACCATCAAATTGATTTTAACTGATCAACTTAAGTGTACATGTAGCAATAACATTCATCAGGTGTTGGGCAGATGGGAGAGGAGAGTCGGGGATGGGTATATACATACATAATGAGTACGACGCACACCCTCTGGGGGATGAACATGCTTGAAGCTCTGACTTCGGTGGGGTAAGGCTAATATACGTAACCTAAACAATTGTATCCCCATAATATGCTGAAATAAAAAAAATAAATATCTGCTGTTTTAGTTTCCTTCTCTAATTAAAAAAGCAATAGCAATATTTCCCTGAAAAATTCCAAGACCCATTTGAAAATAGGTAATTTTCACATATATTGAATTTATCATCTCCATTATATTTAAAATAAATAACTGTTTTAAGTCAATGTTTCAATACTATAAAATGGGAAAATGCACACATGATCTTATCAGAATTGGACGTATAATTACTTTATAAGGATATATTAAGCAATTATTCATGATATGAAATTTCTCCTTTAATAATTAATATTGGTCTATTTTAAAATATGAGTGCATTGGATCCAGGTTGATTCATAAATGAATGAATTGTTCCTTTTTAAAAGTGAGTCACTGGTATATTTGAATTAGACTATTCCTCAAATGGACTCTAGTGACCTTAAATGCTCACTGAAAAATATGAGCAATTTAATCATTTGTAAGAGAAAGTCCATTACAATGCCAGGATAGAAGCCACAGAGAATTTTATGTGAGGATAATGCATGTCTTAAATCGAACATGAACATCCTGAAAGTAAGTATAGTCAATGGAGCGATTATGTAATGTTCTCAGTTGGAATGATAATCATGTCTCCATTTACATTTTCTAAAAGCTAGCGTAAAATATGCACAGTATTTACCAGTGCCCTTAATTGGTCCCCAGAAACCTCTTGATATTCTGCCTCCATCTGGATCACTCACTTTTAATCAGATATCCTTTCCAGTTTATTGTAACAATATCATATATGTATTAATAGGAGAAACATTATACATTGATAATTTTATGGCATATTCAAAAAAATAAGCAAAGCACTTAACTATGTTATTCTCTCCAAAGGACTAAAGTAGAGTTAAAATTAACTAACATCAGTTTTTTAGTCATCTTATGCACTAGTAAATAAAACATGAGCTTAGTTTCATATTGTAAATAATTTGAATTGTATCTCTACAGTCACCAAGAAGGCAATCTCTTCTCCCTAACTAGAAATCTTCTAACCAACATTTGAAAAGAATAATAGTAATTGAATAAGGACAATATTAGTAATAGTAATATCTATATCATCAATTTTTATAGAGATTAAATGAGAGAATAAACACACAGATTTCAATCAAGTTTTTCTTTTAGATGCAGAAGCTTTCACACTTCTCACACTTAAGACTAAACACACAGCAAACCAACTAACAACAAAAAAGACTAAACACACATTTATAGCCTATGCCCAGGTGAGGTTCAATTTAAATCTCTTACTCTAAATACCTATCCAGTAAGCACATCTTATCATTTTCAAGAGTTCCAATTGGCATGATAAATGAATACATACGAATGATAAGATAACTAGAATAGCTTGTTGTACACAGCGCATATACATATTAACTTATTTTTTTTATTTTTCATATGGATAACTGTCTGTGTCTGCTCGAAGTCAATTGTTTTTTCACTAATTTGGGATATCATCTCCGTCATGTACCTAGTTGTCATGTATTTATACTTCTCTCTCTGGGCCATATATTCAATTTAATAGATCTTTTATTTATCTGCACTAATATTACACTTTGTAAAATTATTAGAGCTTTATTATATATTTGCAATTATATAAATTATCTTGCCTGATTTATGTACTTAAAATATTCTTGGCCATTATTCTTCTTTTGCCTTTCCATATGAAATTTAGAATTAATTTGGCAAGTTTCATCTTGTGAGCTTTAATTAAAATTTCATAAATTTTGTAAATTAATTTGGGAAAATTAATGTATTTTCTCTGCTTCATAGACATATTAATTTCAATATTGATAGTCTTTAAATATTTATTTATAATATGTATAGTTTTCTCCCTTATGTTCTTACATATATAAGATGTATTTCTAGGTACATTATAGTTTTGGTTTATATTATAAATAGCCCCTTTTAAAGTTTCTTTTTTCTAGTTGCTTCTGGCATATGAAAATATGATTGAATTTTGTATACTAATTTTACATGAAGTAAAATTAATAAACTCTCTTATTGATTTCAATATTTTATTTGTAGATCACACTGAATTATCTAAGTACAGAATCACATTATTCATAAATAATGACAGTTTTGCTTTTCCTTTTTGAACCCTCATACCTTTTATTTCTTTTGGATAAGACCATCAGCATATTGTTGCATAGAAGCAGTGGTTTTGTCCTTATATTAAACATAATTCTTTTAATGTTTCCACATTGAGAGATTGTTGTAGGATTTTGTCTATATATTTCATGCATTTCAGAATTTGACCTTTATTTATAGTTTGTTAATGGTTTTTATTGTAACTGGTTGAACTGTATCAAATTTTTTCTGCATCTAAAAAATTTTAATGTAATATATTGTCTAATACTAAAACCCATACTTAGGAAAACCCAACTTTTTAATAATTTCCCATAATTTGAGAAATGCTCTCGTTATGAATCTGAAATTGTTCAGCCAGAAACTAAGAAGCATCTAAGATGATGCCCATCTTATTATGTATCTTCTGACACAGATCAGACTTTTATAGTTCTCAGCAGTAACAGCATCCAGAGTAATATCTAAATGCCTTTTCCTCATACCCAATATCACACAGAGTGACACCATAAGAACCGAATAGTTACACTTCCATATACAATGGAGTGATACCACAGGAAGTGGAACTCTGAAAATATGAATCTCAGAGTTTATATAGGCATTAAAACATCTGTCCCTCTTCCCTTCTGAATAAAGAAAGAGAGAGTTTATCTCTTACTCTGTAGCATGAGCCAATCTATTCGTGGGTAATGAAGGCATTGTCTCCATGCCAGAACATGAGCATTTGGCACCAGGAGAGATGAGAAAGTTGTACTACCCTTTGAACGGGAGCAGTTGGCTCCACCATAAAGGAGAAAATTGGCTCCAAGTTTAATACCTGTAAAATATGAAGATTAAATAGTTAGGAGGGAGAGGCATATTTTCTACCTTTATAGAGTGCTAATTTTTGTTGCTTAGGATGGTGAACCTCTGCAAGAACAACAACAAAAAATCCAGTAAGAATCACCATTCAACAGAAACCTGCCTCCTAAAGGCAGAAACCAGACCTAATTTCAGCTAAGGAACAGGCATCTGACTTAATCTCTGCCAAATAGAGGTGTCCAGATTTTATTTGGGAATAAAAACATAAAGCGTTAAATGCTATTTATAATAGATTCCTGGCATAACTGTTAAAACTTTGTAGGAGGACATCTGACTTTTAGAGGCTATCTACGTGTCCAGAGCTCCATTATTAACCCACTGTTCACAGGAACCATAGTAGTAGGTAGTATTATCCTTAGGTTAAATTTTCTAGTTTGCTTGGGGATTCTGTAACCTACTCACTATACTTTAAACATTAACTGGGTAAGAAGTTTAATCTACATATATTATTTCCTTTTATAAATTTTGATTCCTAAGTAATCTTATTCTTACTCAATTTGCTTGCTTAGTAGCTAAATGACTAATCAAGTATGTTAAAATATCCCAGAAATGTAGTCTTTTTGTCCATTACTCTAAGATATAAATTAATATTTTACATATATATTTTTAAAATGTCTTTGGGGTCCTATCAACAGGTTCAAAATTATTTGGTTTATGTCTTCTTGATAATTTTTTCAAGTACAGTAATCTTTATCTTTTATACATTTTTGCAGTATTTCTATTGTGTTTGACAGTTATTAGGATTCCCCAGCTTTCTTTTGACTTATGTTTGCCCTTTATTTACATTATTTTCTTATAAAACTTATTATACCTCTATATATCTTGTATTACATGATCTTCATGATCTTGTTCTTGAGAAGCTACCTTTCAGTCTATTTATGGCCTGTTTTTGGTTAATGTCTTTCATCTCTGATGACTTTTAAAAAATTTTTTTCACTTTAGAATTCTACAATTAAAGTAAGTATCTATTATAGATGTGGTTTTAGTGTGATGAGGTATGATTATTTTGTGTTAATTATGCTTGGAATTGTGCATATGAGAATCCATGTATTTCACAAATTCCAAGATATTTTAGATAATTATAGTTTGAAATATTGCCTACCTCTGTTTTTTTTTCCCCTTTTAGTGTTCACCTTGGACAAATGATAAAACATATGTTTATAACCTCCATGTTTTTCAGTCTCTGTTTCACATTTTTCATTTCTTTTTCTCTGGATAATTTCTTCCTATATATTTTACAGTTCAATAATAATTTTTCAAGTACATGTAATTTCTATTGAAACTATCTACTGAGTATTTTTTCCACTGCAATTCCAATTTCAGTCATAGAATATATATTTTTAAGATTTTATTTTTTATTTTTAGTCCATGCCTGTAGTTAGTCTATCTTACATTTTTTCTTAAATAATTATACTTATTTAAGATAGAGATACATTAATATATGTATGCACATAAGTTTTGTTATAAGAGACTTTTGGATATAATTCTATTTATGATTCTTTTTATTTTTAGTTATAGTTGTTATTTCCATGTGTTTTCAATATGTTTGAAAATTTAAGTTTATCTTACATGGTTTTGTTTGTAGGAATGTTTCAAGATTTCTATTTTGGGTGTGTCTCATCAAAAAGGTTTTGCCTCTTTTGCTACCAGGTGCTCCAGGAGATTTACCATGTTAACATAAATGTCTAGACTTAAGTTACCCTATTTATGAAGGCAATGTAAATTTTAACTTCAATTCTGAGTTATGCTAGGCCAAAGTGATATCATAGGGTCTTATTGTTGTTTTTATTATTATTAGGTAATTTTCAATCAAGTTGGAGAGAGACACATTTCTCTATCCTCTGTACTTGCTAGTGGATGGAATCATTCTAGTCACTTTTTCTTATGTGAAATTTAGTCCTAGTTTTATCTAGGAGTCTTATTTATATAGTCCACAATCTTGCAGAGCCCGAGATCTCATCTCCTATCATATAACTGCTAAAACATTAGCCTCTTTCTTCCTAATAAATCCACTTCCTGAGTAATATCTCCTTTACTTTTGAAGACTGGGTTTACATATGTATAAATATAGTTTTTTTTGTTATTTGCTGTAATTATGTTCTATAAAGTGACAAACACTGAATTAACAAATACTGAACCATGCTTCTAGGGGAAATGCAGGGTTAATTTGATGTTGTAATCCTCTGTTCACAACATTCCCATCAACAGATTAATATATAACCCTGTTTTATGTGTGCTTCAGTTTTGAGACACCTTATTTAAAATATGGTGTTGATTCATTAACACTGCACTCAAGCCAACAGCAATATAACTCATGACTAAACAAAGCCAATCTAACACACAGTCAGCCCTTGTTTTGTGCAGGTTCCACATCTGTGAATTTGACCTACCATAGATGGAAAATATTTTTAAAAAAAGAACACTACAGAAATAAAAAAGGATACTTTTTTTTTAAAAAATGCAGTATAACCCATTTTCATTGTCTTATGAGTAATCTAGAGGTGATTTAAAGTACATGAGAGAGCATGTGCAAAGGTTATATGGAAATACTATGCCATTTTACTTAAGAAACTTGAGCATCTCAGGATTTCAGTATCTGCGAGAAGTCCTAGAACCAATCCCCTGCAGTCACTTAGGGTCAATAGTATTTTCTCTGTAAGACACATCACAGTCTTTTATGCTTGGGAAAAATGAAAAGCATTTCAGCACTTTGCTGAGGAGGCCATTTTATTTATTTTTTATTTTTTCCTTTTATTTTTTTTTCCAGCATATTGTGGGGGAACAAATGTTAAGGTTACGTATATTGCCCTTGACCCCACCTCGAGTCAGAGCTTCCAACCTGTCTATCACCCAGATGATGCACATCACATTCATTATGTATGTATATATCCATCCCTTCCCCCCATCTGCCCAACACCCGATAAATGTTATTCCTATATGTCCACTTAGGTGTTGATCAGTTAATACCAATTTGCTGGTGAGTACATGTGCTGCTTATTTTTCCATTCTTGGGATACTTCACTTAATAGAATGGGTTCCAGCTCTATCCACAAAAATACAAGAGGTACTATATCACCATTGTTCCTTATAGCTGAATAGCACTCCATGGTATACATATACCACATTATATTAATCCACTCATGTATTGATAGGCACTTGGGTTGTTTCCACAACTTTGCTATTGCGAATTATGCTGCTATAAACATTTGAGTGCAGGTGTCGTTTTCACAGAGTGACTTTTGTTCTTTTGGGTAGATGCCCAGTAATGGGATTGCTAGATCAAATGGTAGATCTACTTGTATCGCTTTAAGGTATCTCCATATTGCTTTCCACAGAGGCTGAACTAATTGGAGTCTCACCAGCAATGTAGGAGTGTTCCTATCTCTCCACATCCACGTCAACATTTATTGTTTTGGGACTTGTTAATAAGGTCCATTCTCACTGGAGATAAGTGATATCTCATTGTGGTTTTGATTTGCATTTCCCTGATGATTAGAGATATTGAGCATTTTTTCATATATTTTTGGCCATTATTCTGTCTTCTTTTGGAAAGTTTCTGTTCATGTCCTTTGCCCACTTTTTGATAGGGTTGTTTGATTTTCCCTTGCTGATTTTCCTGAGTTCTGAACAGATTCTAGTTATGAGCCCTTTATCAGATGTGTAGCTTGCGAAAATTTTCTCCCATTCTGTGGGTTGTCTGTTTGTTCTCTTGACAGTTTCTTTGGCTGTGCAGAAGCTTTTTAATTTGATCAGGTCCCATTTATTTATTTTTGTTGCTGCTGTGATTGCCTTTGGGGTCTTCTTCATAAATTCTTTGCCTAGGCCAATGTCTAGAAGAGTATTTCCAACGTTTTCCTCTAGAATTCTAATAGTTTCATACCTAAGGTTCAAGTCTGTTACCCAATGTGAGTTGATTTTTGTGAGAAGTGAAAGGTGTGGATCCTGTTTCAGTCTTCTACATGTGGCTATCAAGTTTTCCCAGCACCATTTATTGAAAGGATTCTCTTCCTCAGTGTATGTTTTGTCTGCTTTATCAAAGATTAGATGGCTATACAAGGATGGTATTATATCTAGGTTCTCTGTTCTGTTCCACTGGTCAATGTCTCTGTTCTTGTGCCAGTCGAAAGCTGTTTTAATTACTATAGCATTGTAGTATATTCTGAAATCTGGCAAATTGATACCTCCCATTTTGTTTTTATTGCCTAGGATTGCTCTTGCTATACGAGGTCTTCTCTGGTTCCATACGAAGCGTAAAATTATTTTTTCTATATTTGTGAAAAATGACGATGGTATTTTAATAGGGATTGCATTGACTCTGTAGATCACTTTGGGTAGTATAGACATTTTAAGCAGCAGTAGCACCAACAAAAAACACTATGTAAACTGCAAAAATGGTCCTTATTAACAGTATAAAAGCTGAAACAAGAAGCTAGAGCAATACTTTCTTTGACCTCAACTGGAAACAAACATGCACTTTGAGGGAATCACATTTTTTATTCTACGCATTTTCACAAATGACCAGGAAAGGGCAAGTATTGATCTCAGGGATTACAAATAAATTTTTGCAAGTTGGAGAATTCACAAATAATGAAGTGTGATGTAGATAGATAGATATAGATGCAGGTATATGATGCACTTGAATTCCAATTAGCTATAATGCCACAGTGTTAGAAATAATAATCTGAACATGTGTTTTATATTTTTAATAAAAATATCCAACCTGAGATCAGTATTATAATCTCTCATATATTTCTGTTAGAGTAAATTGATATTTTTGGGAAAGTGACTTGGTAACATATATTATGAACTTGTAAATTATTTATACAAATTAATCTAATAATTACCCTCCTGGGAAACCAATCTTATCCAATTCTCAGAAATGTGAATAAAAATTCATGTACAGTTGATCCTAGAGCAACATGGGTTTGAACTGCCTGGGTCCACTTATACACAGAGTTTTCTTCTCTCTACCACCTCTCCTCTTCCTCCTCCTACTCAGCTTATTTAACATGAAGATAATAAGGATAATGACCTTTATGACAATCCACTTCTACTTAATGAATAAGTAAATATGTTTTCCCTTCTTTATGATTTTTAATGACATTTTATTTTCTCTAGCTCACTTTATCATTAAAATATAATACATATTACATATGGCATATAAAATATGTGTTTATTGACTGTTCATGTTATTGGCACAGCTCCCCATCAACAGTAGGCTATTAATAGTTAAGTTTTAGGGGAGTCAATAATTATACACAGATTTTCAACTCTGTGGGGATTCACTACTCCTAACTCTTGCATTGTTCAAGGATCAACCCTACAGACATAGTCACTGTAGCATTAAATTTACTCTAAATATATGGAAAGCAATAAAATGTCCATCCACAAGATTATGCTTACATCAATTAGATTTATTCATGTAAAAATTACTGAGTAGGTATCATAGATTATTTGAAAGTAACTTCAAAGTAAAAGTAAAGTAAATTTATTACTATAGAAAGTAAATTTATTACTATAGAAACTTTTTCTGATAAAAATAAGATAAAGTAATATAAATAAATGTAACAAAATATAAGTTATGTAAATACTTTATAGAAATGAAACCAAAAATGTTTATAATATTTATAATTTCTTATGGGAATATATTTTCTATATTATTTTTTATTTGTTTTTAGTATAAGCATACATTTCTTTACCAGTTGGGCAAAATTAGTGGATCAAATGGAACGTAAAATTGCTTCCAGGAGAATGATGTTTAGATATTTGTTTAAAGTCCTTGGTGATAATGATAGCTTTGGTCATAGTAGACATCAATGTATGTGCTGTATGGTATCAAAGAGTGTTCTAAGAAAACCACCTGTGAGATTGACACAGGTATTAAATTTGGAAAGGATAGCACTTGGAGAATATTGCCTCTACCACTTCATCTCATTTCTACTATAACTATAAAATCTAAAATATCTTCACAGAACCACAATGCGGTGAAGTTGAACAAAGGATTTTTAATAAATTCTTATTCTCAAGTCAAGAGATATAGTGTTCTTTCTCTCTGTGCATACTAAAAACCTAAAAAAACCCATATTAATTGTGCACAGTATTTTCTAAAAGGCATAATTATGACATATTAGCAAAGGGGCCCAAATATTATGTATGAGTTATTCAGGAAACAAATACAGAATCACCTTTGAGTTGATACAGTTTAATGGGCATGTGACAGTTGTCTTAAATTTTTGAAGTTTTCATTTTATATAGATACTATTCACAAACCTGTTGTGAGAAAATTGACTATTACTTTAAATGATCTGAGCAAGACTTTACAAGAAGAAACAATTATAATTTTGTAGAAAAAAGTGTTTGTTTTGTATGTTATTTTATGCTTTAAGTTATGGTTTGGTAAGAGGTCTTACACATTGTAGATGGTCTTTAAATATTTTATTCTTGTGACTATTCTGATAGATAGAAACATATTTCTATTAAAATTGCTTCTCTAAGGAAATCACTTTGCCAGCAGGTATGAAACTAATTAATGCTTAATTCCACTTTTATAGCAGTGTTTGCTATTACGGAGTAGAAAAAGAATGCTGTCAAAAATCATGTAGAAAGTAATTTTTAAGAATTGTCAAAAGAAGTGGAGAAAGAGACAAATATATGTAAAATTCAGTTAACAGAAATTAAAAATTAAAAAAATATTTTGAAAGAATATGTTGGGTGTTTTAAATATTTTAACTATTTCTTTTACTTTTCTTATATATTTATGATAGTTAAGTCCTGCAAATTTATTAGCATATATTAAAAGATTATAATTTAAAGATAATAGTATTTTCTTTTTTAATAAAAAGATTTGCAACATAAAATAATTTCAAAAACAGAAAGAAGTTTACTTTAAAGAAATAAAATGTTTATTTTTTTGAAGCTCTCTAGATTACTTTTATATAGTTATGTTTAAAAATTTTCTTTCTTAGTCTCATTTCTCCATTGAAAAATGTTAAAATTACTGAAGAGTAAAGATCATAGGTCAAAAAACCAAGGAAACACATTGCAATATATAATTATTTCAAAATTTGTAAATGGAGATGACAATTTAGAAATTAATTTAATAAGATTGGTGACTTTGGAAAAAGAAACAATTATTTTTATAATTTCCATGTGTACTTAATGTTTACAGTTATTGCTTCCCTGCCATTTTAGACAACCATCTTCCTTGTAAAAATACTACTGGTCTTCTGGGATGTATTTTACTCCAAAATTATCCTACTATTCTCAGTATTTTTTTCTTAAAAGTATTATTAGTATCTTAGCTGGGCATGGAGACTTGTGCTTCTAATCCCAGCTACTAGGGAGGCTAAGGCAGGACAATCACTTGAGCCCAGGAATTCAAGGCTGCAGTGAGGTATGATCATGCCACTGCACTCCAGCCTGAATAAAAGAGCAAGACCCCATCTCTAAAATAAATAAATAAATAAATTTTATTATTAATATCTTATAAGAAATACAGTAACCCCAAATCTGCACCTACATATATTGAGTATATTATTTTGTTCTCTTAGAATTAGGTGATTTCTTCCTTGACTACTGTTTTCTGAAATTAGGTGATTTTATGCCAGAGACACTATAAATTTATTATTAAACTTTTCTAGAGACATTGGCCATTTTACCAATCTATCTGTAAATTGGGGTATTGCTAGTTATATCCTGGCTGGAAAATATCATTATAGTTGAACAAATGCTTTTAATAGAAAATTCTCCAATTATTCAGACTGTATTTTATGTATAAATTTTATAAATAATTTTATGATCACATTTTGACTTGGGCTTTTCAAACCTTTGCTACTATTTCTTGTAGTTCTAATTTATTTATCTTTTGCTATTGTGATATCATATACACACACACATATGTATATATATTGATTTTTATCTATACTTCCTGGCTTGTAACTCCCATAGCCTTTGTTATAGTCTTTTGTAATAATGTTGGGACACTTTAGGCCCCAGAAGCAGGCCTCAGAATACAGAATCTCTCTCTCTCTGACCTTCTCCTGTTGTCCTTTCATCTGTTCCTTTTTCTCCTCAAGGTAGGACTCTTTTCCCACCTTTCTATCTCAGAGCTGGCCACAAAAACAATTCTCTGACCTAACTTGTCTGATCACAGGTTATAAGACCCCCATTTCAGAAGGGGCCTGGCCCCATACCCCAGAGGAAGGAATGCTACACAGTGAGGTCAAGAAGAATATGAACAAACAGGCCTTCTGAGTTTCCCCACTCAGCCTGTTCGTATTAGATCATACCCTTTTTTTCCAGTTGAATTCTTCACGGTTGTTCACACTTCAGTGATGCCTAACCCTGAAATCTCCATAAAAGGCCCAAGAGGACAGGGTTCAAAGAGCTTCTGGATAGCTTAACATATGGAGGTTCTTGAAGAGTGGTTCCCCTTGGGGAGAACATGGAAACTCCATACCCCAACCTCCATATCTTGCCCTGTGCATCTCTTCACCTGTTGCCTTTGTAATATCCTTAATAATAACTGACAAACCTTAAGTATTTCTCTGAGTCTGAAAGTCACTCTAGCAAGTTAATAGAATTTAAAGAGGAAATTGTGGAAATCCCAAGTTATAGCACCTAGGTCAAAGGCACAGATAAAACAACCTGGGGCTTATGATTGGCATTCAGAAAAGGGTGATAGTCTTGTGGAACTGAGCCCTCAATCTGTGGGATCTGACACTATCTCTAGGTAGATACTGTCAAAATCGAATTGTAGGACACCCAGCTGCTGTGCTGCAGAATTGATTGCCTACTTGCTGGTGAGGACAAATCCCCACCATCTGGTCACATAAGTCTTCTATGTTGATTGCTGTGATGTGAGAGCAGAGGAAAACAGTTTGAGTTTTTTCCTAACAGAGGTATAAAATGTATTCAAAATACAATAAAAATAATGAAGAATTAATATAGTCTTTTCAATGGAATAGTTTGTTTGACTTGCTATATCATTTATGGTGCAGCACAAATTTTCCATCATCAACTGTACTAAAGCTCCTAACATGGTTTTAAAACTTATCTTAGGGTTATAAAAAATGTAAGCTCAGTTAACTTTTTTAATTCACTGCTGATCATATTAACAATGCCAGATGAATCTTGCTGTCCACAACATTGAGCAATCGTATAGCTTTGCCAAAGACAAATGTTATATGTAATGTGAAGGTCAGGGAAAGTGATACAATAGTTGCCAAGAAACACTTAATATCACTTTACTCTTAATCATCTTGTCTTAGAATGAAAACTTAAGAAGTTTAAAGAAATCAATTATAGAGATAAGGAGGCTAAGTGTGTTTTGGGGAGAGACATATCACTGTTACATTTACATGATGCTGAATTGTCTTGAGATGAAGCCACTTGGAGAAGAAAATAAATCTATTACATTCTCTGTTCATGGCATTTTACTGTTGTTAAGAAAATAAAACATACCTACTGCTGAAGTTTTGTGCAATAATAAGTAATAATGTCAACAGACCCTAGAATACTATGAATAGCTAATGAGAGCTTTCTTTCCACTTCAGGAAAGAACACTTAACAGACATTTCTAATCTTCCTATTCTTTTATAATTTTATCTTTCTTAATTGAGGTTATATGTTGATATTGATTAATTGGCATGACCTTTGACCTAAGAATTTAAAATATTCAACAGTTTTCATGGACTTAAAATATACTAGTTTAAAGTAGCCCAGTATTTCACTGTTTCATATACCATACACTTATTAATATTTGACATGTATTTGTTAATTGAAAAAGTAAACTTAGATCCAATATTCTCTGTGTTGTGAGATAGTGATTCTTTTTTTTTTTAATAAGGAAGAAAAAGGAGAGAGCTATTGTGACCTCTGTAATGTAGGGAGCATAAAATGGAATATGTGGCAACACCAAAAAAGAGAAAGTCCTGTTGAGACTCCACTAAATAAGGTTGTTGTATAATTCTTCTTCCTACTTTGGGCTCCAACATTTTAGCTACAAACATACTTAGGCATTTATATTCCTTGAAAACATATCCAGTGATTCGTTTTACTTTGCAACTGAAAGGTGGCTTCATATATTAGTAGTGTCAGAAATGAAAGTAGGAGAGAAATGCACATGAAAACTAGAAATAGTATCAGGGATTCCCTTCAATGTAATGTTAATTATCTCTGCCAATCTTTTCTCTGAGGAAAATTGGTGTCCTATTTCTGAACTGGTAGCCTTTCTTCTTTCTTTATGTTATTTCTAATTGATCTATATCTGTGTCTCATATCAGCCCTTGTCAGACTGTACTAGTCAGAGGGGGACTTGTCTTTTTAAATTGCTCTACATTTTATTTACGAATTATGCTCTCACTATTCTCTAGTGTTGTTCATTGTTCCTACTGCGTGCAACCAGACAAAAATGTGATTTGAGTGATTCCTTTGTCAGTATACCACTGTCTTGCAAAAGTGGCTGTTACTGAATTTCTGATATGGCTAATATGAAACCTCTCCCTGATTATGTAATATGAAAACAATGAGAAGTTGAATGCTATTTGAAATATATTTTCCATGCTCAAAATTCCCGTTTTTCAATGTGAGGAAGCTGCCGTGTGTTCACCAAAAGCTATTTCCAATTTTTGGTATCACAACTGGAACTATACTTCCTAGCCTCCCTTATAGATGCATGTGTCCATGCCCAATTACATGACAGGGTTATCTGCCATCTTCTTTTTTATGTTTTTAATTTGATATAGATAAATTTGGGAACCTAAGATGACACTGGGTTACAATAGCAGGACCTGGATCTCTGGACTCCTGATCAAGCATTCCCATTCGGACTCGACATGAATAAGCCGCTGAAGTATTTTTTGATTTACCTCTTCAGTTGTAAGATTTATACACCTGATATGGAATTTGTCCCAACAGTGTAGACTTGCTACAGTAAATCCCTAAAATATAGAATATTGTTTAGCATTAGGACAAAGAAAAAAAACTGACATTGGATCCTTTAGTTATAAGAAAAGTGGTTTAGAAAAAGTAATTATGTAGATTTTTAATTTGTTCTTTTTTAGGAAGGCATTATGTGGGAGAGATGAGTTCAAGAAATAATTGGCGAGGTTGCTGGCAGAAATGAGAAAGGCATAAAAAGTATACAGAAGTTTTGAGCAATGAAGTCTTGGAAAGAAGGAATGATAAATAGTAAGGGATAACTCTGAAAGAAAACTTGAGAAGAAAACGACCATTAAAGCTCAGCTGTTATAAAGAGAAGATTAATAAAGAACCTCCACCTACTCCCAAATTAATATCACAGGTAGCCTCAAGTTAGCTGTCATTAAAATGACAGACCATGATGTATGATTTAAGAAATAAAGCAGATGTAACAATTATGTTTAAAACAAATTGTGGTTATATTACTGGCATATGGAATTCATAAGAAACAAAAATAAGAATCCTACAAATAATCAAGGAAAGTACATGTCCAAAAATTACACAAACTTAAGCTACAAGAATCTCTGGGTAGGTCTTTGAGTGTTCGAAGAAATTTTAAGCTCCCAAACTCCCACTACAGGTGCAGCCACAATTGGAAATGGACCACAAAAAAAAAAAAAAAAAAAAAAAAAAAAAAGCACAATCAATGAGTGAAAAGAATCAGTTATGCTTTTATTAAAACATTGCAAAATGAGGACAAAGAAGACTATTGTACATGCGTGACAGAAGTAGCCTAAAGAATTTATAGGTTAGGATAGAGTCAGTTTATTTCAAGAATTTAGCACTGTTCAAAATCATAGCAGATGTGAGGAACTTAGATTGCATTAGACATGGGACAGGATTCAGTGACTGTAAGACTAGGGCCACAGTTTAGTAAATATTAGTTGGTCAATTTGAGTTTAACAAGAGGAGGGGGAGGAATAGTCTTTAGAGTTAGTGGAAACTGTTCAGTTTATCAGCCTCTTTTGTAAAGCATATTTGATGCCCAGAGAGTCGACTGTGGTTTAGTGCAATGTGTTCACCTCCAAATCCATTACCTCCTCTTTCTGGAAGCATAGCCATACCACATTTTCAGCCTCTCCCGGTTCTGTATGGACATAGAACATTCATTGTATCAATATGTTCTACCTCAATCCCTAGCCCGTAGAAACCTCCCACCAACAAACTTCCTTGTTCCTTCCCCTTCTGGCTTGATGCAGATAAGCACAGGATTCTGAAAACACAGAAGTTAAAGACAGTGGGACCAAAGGTGAGAGCAGCTTTGGGTACCTGAATTACTGCTTGGAGAAGTACTTTCTGTCCATCAAGAACACCCATTTGGATTTTATGTGAGAAAGAACTACACCTCTTTTGAGTTAAACTATTGATATTGTGTAGATTACCTACTTCAGCAGACAACTGTTGAATGACTGCGTAACACCTGTACTCTTTTCTATCTCAGTAATCTGAATGCCATGTGTTCTGTCATTTGCATTTTCTGTTATGATTCTCTTTTGTCTGACATAGTTGCGGTTTTGAAAAGTGTTATCCTGCATTGGGCAGAAAAGAAAATTCATGACTGGAGTGTTTGGGACAGAGTATTTACATCCCTCTTCAGGTAGAATTGTCGATACTGCTATTGTTTGAATACTTGTGTCTCCCCCTATGCTAATATGTTGAAATCAAGTCATGAATGTGATGGTGTTAAGAGGTAGGGCCTCTGAGGGGTGATAAGGTCACGAGGGCAGAGCCTTCGTAAGTGGGATTAGTGACCTTATAAAAGGGACCCCTGAGGCGTATCTATCCCTTTTCACCATGTGAAGACACTGCTGGAAGTCACCATCTATTATATGAACCAGACGCTGGGCTCTCACCAGGCACTGAATCTGTTGGCACCTTGATCTTGGGCTTCCCAGCCTCCAAAACTGTGAGGTATAAACTTCTGTTACTTAGAAGCTATTCAGTTTATGGTATTTTGTTATAGTAGCCCAAAAGGATGAAGATAGATACTATGCTCTTTCTTATGTAAGTACCCCCATTCCTGCAACATTTTGTAAGGCCATGCAACCATGTACATACTATTATTTGCAACCTCCATTGATTACCAGGTAGTGCTTTTACTTTGATGTCTGATGATGAGAAGTATTCTCAGATTGAGTTCACAACGTTTTTCTCTTTTTCTTTCCTCCAGGCTTCTGACTGATGCATTTAGCACACATAGAAGTGATAGTCAATGGAAAAAATACATGACCTCATTCTCTATCACTTGCCCCTCATCTGTAATTCCAGCCATGGTGACATTCTATCCTTCTTCAAGTATGCCAAGGTCACTTCACCTAAGGGATATGGTACTATTTACTCTGCCTAGAGGATTCTTAATCCTCATTGTTATGGGGCTGCTAACTTTTAACCATGCAGGGCCTAATTCAAATGTTAACCCAGGGATTCCACTCCTTTTTTGAAGTACCCTCTAATTAATTTCGGTCTCATGGAGCCATTTTAGTAAATTTTTAGCACTAATTCTCCAAAATTATATATTTGTATACTTTTCTTATTGACTAAGCATCATAAAACCAACACCCTACCTGCATGTTCACTACTATATTCAGGACATTCAAAAAATGTCACAGTGCCACAGTATTAAACCCAAAATGGTGGTTAATATATATTTTGGAATGAATTAATGAATATAGCATTGCAGATAAAGATGTGTTCAAGACAGTAGTTTGAATCCAGTGCTGAAATTGGGCTTTCTCGCTGTCCCTAAGCATTATAGACTGAATTGTCTACTTACTTGCAGACGTAGCTGCTGGAAAACCACAGGACCAATGCATCAGCCATGATTCATATTCTTACTTCTTAAAATCCAGTCCAGCCTAGCAATCTGAATGGCCAACATAGAGGGAGAGAGGGCAGAGAAAGGAAGAGGAAGCCTGAAGCAATTGATTCTGCTGAACATCAGCAGTGACCTTTATTCAGCTATTCCCTTGGATAAGTCACTAGTACTCCTATTTTGGGGAGTGAGTAGGTAAAGGGTTTGGAGAGACATTGTGAAAGTCTCTCTGGGCAATTCTCTCCCGAATGATTGAATTAATCGGAACTGTTAAAAAAAGAAAAAACTAATATAGTACAGACTTGAAAAACCAAAACAGAATATAAAGGCTAATATGACTGACAAGTCCAGGGATAGAAATGGCTTCAGATCCATTATCATAAGGACACTCATATTAATAAAAAATGGACTCAATTTTCCTTTTTCTCTTAATGCTGCATTATTTTCTGTTGGCTACTCTTATGAGTTCCTCATGATGTTCTCTAGTAGTGGCTTTCATTAGTCCCAGTGCTATTGTCAAACTTGGAAGGAGAGGATTGCCACTCTCTCCAAGTCCCCGCAAAATTTCATTACATCTAAATTTCTCTGATTGGGTCATTTGAGCATCCCTGAACCAATCCCTGAAGCAAGGAAATATAATGTGAAAACTAGCCATTCACAAACACATACTTATTCCAACAGGTATAGTCTTGGGGGGAGTAGCAGGTCCCCAAAGTAAATTGTGATACAGTTATTTAAAATGGAGTAATGAATTAGTCATTCAAATCCCTATTTTTAACCACTGAAGGAGTAAAGCACTTTTTTTTTAACGAAAATATGAAAAACAAGGTAATTCCCATTTATCCCTCATCATGAAATAGAATGTGCTGCATTTTTACAAATTGAATAGTCTGGTTGCCTTAACATTTTCAGATCCTGGGATAAGAGTATGGAGACTCATATGGTATAGGGCTAAATATTCAACATTAATAAGCCAATCTAACAAACTGTTAAATGACATGTTTAATTCTATTACCTTGAAAAGATTATATTACATTAGAAATAGAAAAATATATTCAAATAAATGGGTTCTACTTACTAAAATAACTAAGATAACTTATTTTTACTGTAGATATGAGACCATCCTGTTAATGATCCATCAATGCTTGAATGAGCAATATAAAGATGCACATATTCCTGTTATATTTAATCTATTAAATTGTTTTTATTGCTTTTAATTGAAAAAGGTAATAATTTGACTAATTTTATTTATTGATCAAAATTTGATTAATAGGTTGTATTAATATTAATCAAAATTTTCATATAAATTCTGTTCCATTGAGAAATATATTTAAAATTACAAAATAAAACTGAATTTTATTCATTTTACAAAATTTGAATAAGTTTTTATTAAAACATAAACTATGATAAGTATAGAGGACCAACAGTGTTTTAAATAAGATTATTTTTCTTGTAAAATATTCACAATTATCAATTTAAATTAAAGGCAAAATACCAGTTACCATGAATAAATATCAAAATATTAAACCAAATGTATTTAAGTAAAGCTTAATGATTTGAATCAATATAAAATACTTCTTTTCTAATATTTTACATTCTTTCTTTCAAGGTAAGCCTTTGAAATCAGGTGTATATTTTCTACATATAGCATCTACATAATGCATTTTCTAAAAACAAAACTGTTACTATATTTTTGAACATTCAATATCTATCTAAATGCTGATGTAAATAATTAGTATCAGGCTTTATATATAATTTCTAAGGCTCCTTATACAACTTTAAATAATATGCATTTTATCATATTGAAAATATTTCCTGCTGGCAGTGTGCAACTTTTACAAATATTGCACTAATTCATAAGTTTCTCTTGCTGGGCTCAACTGTATTACTCATAAGGGTATCTTTTAAAATGAAATATATGGAAAAGTACCACAAATTCATAAAATGTTATCATTTTAATGCTATTTTAGAAATTATTCACACATTTTTCATACTTCTGTGTGAAAGTGTTTAGAAAAGTGACCCCAAAAGGCTCTCCTTTAACAGGAACATGTTCTGTACTCTGAGTTTACTTCAGCCTTCATGCTTCCTGAACTTGCCAAGGTAATCACTTTAAACTCTCATTCGGTCTTGCTTACATTGAGCTCTGTGGTTCGTGTTTTATTCGGATCAGTGTATATAACAGATGCTTTTTAAAATGCCAATGCAGTTTTCAGCCGCAATCACTGAGTCAGGGTTTAAATTCAACATCTGGCACTATATGTCAGCACCTGAGGTAAATAACACTCTTAGTGATGTACTTGTCTGGCCCAATAAACGTGTTCATTTGAAACTGTCACCGGTAGATGCCATGATTTATTACAGCTTGTGCTTCTTCAAAAATACTCTACCAGCTACTGTTTAATAGAATATTTACACCAAAAACAATGCTGGCTTTTCCAACATGGTCTTCTTTGTTTGTTATTCAGGCACTGGAAGGAGAGACTAGGAAACATGGACTAACAAAATAGAGAATGCCAAAAGAATGGTAGTCATTTAGTGACAGAAGAAAATGACAATAAAGTAAGAAATAAGACAGGCAATTGCTGCTACCACTGTATCCGAACTTCCTGTTTTTTTTTTTTTTAATTTCAGAATATTACAGGGATAGAAATGTTTTGGTTACATGGATTGCTTTTGTACTGCTTGAGTCAAAGTTATGTGTGCCCATCACCCAGATAGTGTACATTGTACCTTTTAGGTATGATTTCACCCATCCCCTCCTCCCCACAATTACCTGCTTGATTTCCATTGAGTTTTACTTCCATCTGTGCACATGAGTGCTGATTGGTTAGTTCCAATTTAATAGTGAATACATTTGGTGTTTCTTTTTCCATTCTTGTGATACTGCATTTAGTAGGATGGTCTCCAGTTCCATCCAGATTGTTGCAAATGGTATTAATTAATTTTTATGGCTGAGTAGTACTCCCTGGTGTCCATATACCACATTTCATTAATCCACTCATGAATTGATGGGCACTTGGGTTGATTCCATATCTTTGTGATTGTGAATTGTGTTGCAGTAAACATTTAAGCACAAATATATTTTTGATAAAATGACTTTTTTTCCTTTGGGTAAATATCCAGTAGTGGGATTGCTGGATCAAGTGGTAGATCTACTTTTACTTCTTGGAGGAATCTCCATGCTATTTTCCATAGAAGTTGTACTCATTTGCAGTCCCACAAACAGTGTATAAATGTTCCTTTCTCTCTGCATCCAAACTACCATGTATTGTTTTGGGACTTTTTGATAAAAGCCATTCTCACTGGCATTAGGTGATATCTCATGGTGGTTTTTGATTTGCATTTCCCTGATGATTAGTGACTGAGCATTTTTTTCATATACTTTTTGGCCATTAGTCTATCTTCTTTGGAAAAGCATGACTTTTGCCCACTTTTTAATAAGGTTGTTTGATTTTTTTCTTGCTGATTTGTTGGAGTTCTTCATGGATTGTGGTTATTAGCCCTTTATAAGATGTATAGCATGTAAATATTTTCTTCCATTTTGTAGGCTGTCCATTTGCTCTGTCAATTGTTTCCTTGGCTATGCAAAAGCATTTTCATTTAATCAAGTCCCATTTATTTACTTTTGTTGTTTCTGTGATTGCCCTTGGGGTCTTCTTCATAAATTCTTTGCCTAGGTTGATATCCAGAAGAGTTTGTCCAACATTTTCTTCTAGAATTCTTATAGCTTCATACCTTAGATGTACATCTGATATCCATTTTAAATTGATTTTTGTGAGTGGTGAGAGGTATGAATCCCGTTTCAATCTTCTACATATGGCTATCCAATTTTCCCAGCACCATTTATTGAATAGGGATTCTTTTCCCCAGTGTATATTGCTGCCTACTTTGTCAAAGATCATATGACCATATGTGGATGGTTTTATATCTGGGTTTTGTGTTCTGTTCCAGCTTCAAGTCTGGTAGAGTGATGCCTCTTGACTTCTTCCTTTTGCTTAAGGTTGCTTTGGCTATTTGGCTCTTTTCTGGTTCCAAATGAAGTATAGAATTATTTCTTTTAATGTAGACCCAATCACTGGGACTTGCCTAATTGACAGGCTTATTAAATTAGTTTTACAATAAATACTCATGTGAAACATGTAACATGGAGTTTTATGAAAAATGATTTCCATAAGCAATTAAAATAAGAAAATGACTACTTTCAGTAACATGATTGATAGGACAGAATGCATTCAAATGAACCAGTATATCAGGATAAAGAAAATGAAATGTACCTTCAGGATAACCAAATAGAAATAAATTAGAATAGTCTAATTATTGAAAACATATAGACCTCCTTTCTGTCTTTGAAAGTTCACTATATTTAAGATAATTATGAGTGATTTGTGATATTTTTATTGTGTCATAATGTATGTGTAAAAATAGAAAAAATATGTTTTACTAGGTCAATATGATAAATAATGAAAATTTACCCTTATTGGTCAGGGTAAACTCATATACCTAATAGATGATTTTCTTAATAGCACAATTTCTTTGCTATACTAAAAATATAACACGTGTTTATTTATCTTCATTTTATACATAGTTTTCATCTGGTATGAGTGTTCTATGTGTGAGTCTGTGTGCATGTGTGTGTGTGTGTATGTTGGAAGTATCAGTTAGTGTTATAAATCTAGGGTTAATATGTCTGAATCTATTTTAAGATACATATATGTAGCTGGGGAGTGATTTTATCACTGCTTGTTTTGATAGTAAAATAACATTTTTACTACTCTTTGGTCCCAATTTCTTACATTTAAATCATTTTTATAGTCTTCATAATATTGTGGGGAAGGCATTTTATTAATAGTGATTATCTATTAAAAGTCATTAAAGTGTATGGTCAGCTATATTTTGTTGGAAAGGGTTCACTAGAACTTTGAGAATAGACACCTGCTGCAAAGTTATCTGAAGTGCCAGAGACTCCGTTAAATATATTAAGTATCTTTAATGTCAGAAGTCAGTAAAGAAAAACAAGTTGTTTAAAAGCTTTAGTTACTCCATGATCTCATATAAATCCATCCATATGCAAAGTTATGTATTCTTCATGGAGCAATGCATCTGAAGTATACCTTTGGTTTTCAAAACAGCCTATTATAAACTACAGATTTAAACATCAAAATGCTAAACTTCAGTTCCTGAGACTAATGCTCTCTTATATAATAAAATTTATGAACAACAGATCATTGTGGGTTACTTTTTAAAAAAATCAATAAAAGTATTTCTAGGTTATGCAGCTAAAGGCAAATGGTCAACAAGTACTGAAAGTATAATCCATTTTTATAGTTATTTGAACCATATGCCTACTATGACTTATAAGAATTAATTTTTTAAATGTAATATAACATTATAGAAATAATATTTAACAGACTATAGAATTTTTCTTCTTTCAACTCATGTTTCCATAGTGAAACTGCTAAGAAACCATTTGAAGTTAGCGGTATAATGACATTTAGTAGTTTCAGAGACCTCCAGAATCTACTTACTTACTAAAGAGTGTTCTGCAAGGGAACTTAGAACATTCTAAGGCACCTTGGATCAATAGACTTCCTGTTTTGGTGAATGTTTAGTAATGTTAAAGATGCATGTTTAAAAGGGGGAAATGCAAACAATAAATTATGTTACCTACAAGATTACAAACTATAAACTATTCATTAGACTCTAAAGAAGAATGTTTTATCAAAACAGCCATCATCATTTTACATAGTTTCTGCTCATTTTTATCAGTCTGATTGTATTCTATTGTTTCTTTTAGAGTGAGAATATTCCAGGACATAATGCCACATTCTGTAATCCTATAAACAGAAACACAATTGTATCATTTTTCCAGTATTCTCAAAATATTTTTATGCAATCTTTCCTTCAAAGTCACTGTCTTTGTGAAGTCCTATAGAACTGGGTGGTAGCTGGCATAACCTCTGCATAGCCTTTTGCAAGATCTGTCCAACAAAGATTAAAAGACTGAGGCACCAGACATATCTACAAAAGTAGAGTAGGAAGATGAGTCAAAAACAAATAAAATTTAACAAAGCAGAGACCTGAACTATATGAAATAAAAAAACAAAAGTCTGGTCATTGGAAGTAGGACATAGCCAGTCATAAGTGAATAAAGGCATGGATAGCAGATATTTATGGAAGCCTATTTTCTTTTGAATGCCATTCCCGTATTTGAATGTATCCCTAATTTCTTTTCTTAATTTCCAAAGCAACAGGTAGAATTACCTATTGTAGTCTCCTTTACATTTAGGATGCACACATATGATCCAGGTTTTTTCGTTCAGAGGCACCCACTAAGAAGTCCATTGCAGCAGAGAGAAAGTCAAATGACTCATTTTTATTTATAATCCATTCTTTGAATGGAATGAGGTGGAAACACAGGACAGGTAGTGACAGGAGCCCTGGATGCAGAGCTAAATGTTTGGTGTTCATGGTCACAAAAATAGTACAAACACTTACAGGTAGTCCTCCAAGGCTAGTTGTTTGTGCCTCCTAGAAATCCTATAAATTCCTCAATATCCTTTAATAAATTGCTTTTGGATTAAACCAACTAAATAAAATTACATTTCTTAAAGAATATTCCTCAACAAGGAAGATATACAGATGGCAAACAAACATATGAAAAGATGCTCTACATTCTATGTCATCTGAAAAAACACACATTAAAATAACAATGAGGTACCACTGCATACTTGTTAGAATGGACAAAATCCAGAACACCGACAGCTTCAAATGCTGGCTAGGATGTGGAGCAGAAGGAAGAATCATTCTTTGAGAGTGTAACTGCAAAATGTTACAGACACTTTGAAAGAGGGTTTGGTGGTTTCTTACAAAACTAAACATACTACTACCACCATATTGTGGTATTTTGGTGTTTAACCAAAGGAGTTGAAAATGTATGTCAAGCTTAAAGCCTGCACAAGGATGTTTATAGCAGCCTTTTCATAATTACTAAAACTTGGAAGCAAGGAAATGTCCCTCAGTAGGTGAATGGATAAACAAACTGTGGTATTATGAATCAATAATGGAATATAATTCAGCACTAAAAGTAAATGAGCTATCAAGCAACAAAAAGACATAGAGGAAACTTAGATACATATTACTAAATGAAAGAAACCAATCTAAAAAGGCTCCCTACTCTATAATTGCAACTATATGATATCCTGGAAAAGACGAAATTATGATAAAAAGATCAGTGGCTACCAGGGGTAATGGGAAGGAAGGGATAAATAGGCAGAGTACAGAGGGATTTTAGGGCAGTGGAAATGCCCTGTATAGTAATATAATGGCAGATACATGTCATTACACATTTTTCCAAATCTATAGATTGTACAGCTCCAAAAGTGAACCCTAATGTAATAATGATAATAATAATGACTGAAACAGTATGTTACTATGTAAGTATGTAGGTATGTATTTGTGGGAAACAGTTTTACCTTGCTTTCTAAAAAAGATGGATAAAGGTATGTTTGGATGAAAATAGATTGATAAGATCAGAATGAAACTAACAAAAATACTGACTCAATTTTGAGCCTTTGAGAGTGGTTATGGGTTACTTATATGTGTCCTGAGCTACAAAAGAAAACAAATAAAAATTTGAAGCCTGGGTTAAACAAGGTGCTTTTTGCTAAATGATGAAAGTGATCCAGCACATCAAAAGAAGCAGAGTTGGTATTCTGCAGTTTCTTGTTAAAGCTTAAAATACTTCACTGTTGCTCTTTTAATACAATTGTGTTTGCTTCCCGTCTTAGTCTCCTTTGTGTTGTTACAAAAGAATACCTGAGACTGGGCAATATATAAAGAAAAGAGGCTTATTTAGCTCACAGTTCTGCAGGCTGAGAAGTTCAAGGGCTTGGTGGAGAAGGTCCAAGGGGAAGCAGAGAGCATGAAGAGGAAAAATGCTGAGGGCTGTCCTGGCTTTGTAACAATACACTCCTGCAGGAAGTAATCTGTTCCACAAGAAATGATCCAGTCTCCCAACAGCAAGAACTCAGCCACTACCCCAAGAATAGCACCAAGCCATTCATGAGGGACCTGCCCCCATAAGCCAAACACCACCCCCTGGGCCTCACCTATTAAGATTGACACTTTGGGAATTAAATTTCAACATGAGTTTTGGTGGGGACAGACAAACTATATCTAAACCATAGTAGTACTCTCATATCTTTGTAGTTTATTTGTTTCCGCATAGTGGGAATTTGACTAGAAGAAAAAAAGTAAACAAAATGAAAGTACATGTGGTGGGGACCAAGGAGGGAGAAATAGTTCCCCAAATATTTTTTTTAAAGATTTTCATCAAGTTTTTCCTGGTCAATTTCTCTTAATCTGTAGTAAAAAAAATTTAATCTGTCATCGAAAGACACATTTTCTCTTCTTATTGCCATATTTTCTTAACTGTAATATGCCACATTTTTTTACAGTTTTACATTTCTGATGTAAGCAAGGTGGATTAGACCAATGAATGTGTAGTGTACAATTTTTATTCTTTTCTTAAATACCTATTAGTGTGCCAATGAGTCTTCTTCCTATCTTAAAAACAAGAAAATAACAATTTGAGTAATAATCCATTTTATTAATGTTGATGAGAAAGTGATAGAAATACAAATGCTATTTATAATCATGTTATAAAATGGCAGTGTTAATTGTCAATATTGACAGGCACATGAATTAAAATCCCCAAGTGTGAGTTTCAGCATTTTCCATGCCACAGCAGATTAAAGATGCTGTCTCTTCTTAAAACTGTAATATACTCACGGTGCATGGAGCTATTCACCACTTTAATTTTGCAATGTACTTTGTCTGAGTTCTTTATGAAAAAAGAGGAAAGCCTTTACAATATGTGCTATGGTTTTATGTTTGCTCTTTAAAAATTTTTTCACTGGCCACAATAATAAAGAAGTAAAAAAGAAAGTCTTATATTCACCTAAAAATTAGTAAAGCTTCCATAGCTTATTTTTTATTATAGTATATGGTGGGATGCCAGAATCTAAAAATAATTTTACCAGGAAGGGATTGGTTTTGTGATAAAGTATCTGGCTAGAATAATACAAATGAAATTCTTATTAATTGTATTGTTATTGTCATTGTCCATAAACATTACATATTTAAAATTAAAAACAATAAAGCCTCTTTAGTTAACAATATAACTTTAGGCTCAAAATGTTAAAATATTATTTTTAATTTTATGCACTATAGTTTCCCCTTAAGTAGATTCATTTAATCTTACTGATTTAATTATTATTTATGCTCTCGATTTGCTTTTTATATTCAATTATTTTTTACATTGTTTCTAATAAAATCTAAGGGGTATGAAATATTAAATATTCAATTTAGTCTTACTATGTTAAGATTGCTTAGTGTTCTTGTCCCACGAGACACTGCATATGTGTGGTTTGCAGGCTCTGTGAGTTTTAGTGCCATCCAAAGAGAAATCTTGCTGCCTACACTCAGCAGAGGTAGGTGACCTCTGTAATGATACACCTGTATTCGTTTCCTAGGGCTGTTGTAACAAAATACCACAACCTTAGTGACTTAAACAACAGAAATGCATTGTCTCACAGTTTGGGAGGGTAGAGGCCTGAGATCAAGGTATCTGCAGTGCCATTCTCCATCTAAAGGCACTGGGAAAGGCTTTGTTCCAGTTCTCTCTCCTAGCTTCTATTGGTTTGCTGGAAATCTTTGACATTCTTTGACTTATAAACATATCACCAGGATCCCTGCCTTTGTGTTCATGTGGCATTCTCCCTTTGTATGTTCTTATTTATAAGGACAGCAGTCATATTGGATTAAGTCTCATACTAATGGCCTCATCTGAACCAAACTAATTACATGTGCAATGGCCCTATTTCCAAACAAGGTCACATTCTGAGGTACTTGGAGTTACGACCGTAATTTTTGGAGGATACAATTCAACACACAATGCACCTCCGTAATGTAGATTGCAGTGCTTTCTTATTTATTCTATAGATTTAAAGCCTTTTTTCTCCTATCATTCTTAGAAATTACATTTGCTTACAAAATCTTCAAGGCTTGAGCCAATGCATGACAAAGTCTTGCCTTTTACTTTTTCCATTATAAAGGTATTAAGCAAATAAAACTTTAAAATTAAAATTATTTCTCATGCTGTTAATTCGTGATGTTCTTCTTAGGTATGTTTCTTATGCCAAGAGGTAGCACTGGGGTGCAGTGGGAGGACCATAGCATTAAGAACAATATAGATAATTGACGATGAAAGAGTTTGAAAATTATCTGCATATATAAAAGTACTCTCACTAATTTTGTTGAGAAAAAGTATCATTGTCAAAATTCTTGCTATTGTTAATTTCTTAAATGGTTCTGACTACATCCTATTTTTTGTCAGTCAACACTCCTTCCTTTCTATATCTTCAGAAACTTAAAATATAATTATGTTCTCTATTTAAAAAAAACCCAGCAATTAACAGATTCCTTCCTGCATATTTTTGTTTTCTTTTTTTATAATTTAAGCCTTATAAAATAAAAGTTTATGTTATTTTTTAATTTCAAATAACATAGCACATTTTTAGTACTTTTAAAAAATGGTATTTAAAATGAACTGCTATATTAGCTCTCATAAAATGCAAAAACAACAGCCTCGTTCTCTCCTAGAGGATACTTTTTCTTCTGAAGACATTTTGCCCTGAAAACACTTCCACAGGGCACCTAAATGACTACTGTTCATGTTATATAGATTGAAAAAGGTCATGCTCAAGCATCTCTTTCATTACACAGCCCATTAATCAGGAAATGGCTGCCTAGTTCTAGTTGAAAGCTTTTGATGTTAGAACTGGTTTTTTGTGGTTGGAAACTTCTGTCTGTGTTTTTTTTTTTTTTTTTTTTTTCCTTACAGTCTCTTCAATTCTTGATGGCCCCAACAAAATTACTTGTGCATTTTTTGGATGTAATTGTTGACAGAATTGTGTTCCTGAATTATGATGTTTAATAAACTCTGAAGTCTGATCAGTGCCAAGATCTAAGTTCCCATAGCATATTTCTGATCACAAAAGTGCCAGCAAACTTCTAAATAAAGACCAAAACACTTCTAATATACATACAGTTAAGACTTATTCCAGTTCAAGGTTGTGGGTGGCTGAAGCCTATCCCAGCAGCTCAGGGCACGAGGCAGGAATCAGCCCTGGACCGGACACCATCCTATTGCCGGTTCGCTGACACACAAACACCCACACTCTCTCCTCTTACCTTATCATGGATCATGTATACACCACAGTGAACCAAATATGTGCATCTTTGGAATGTAGAAGAAACCTGGAGGAGAATGTACAACCTTCACATACACACTGTAGCCAGGAATCAATTTTTTTTTTGTCTCATCAACATCATAATGAAATGGCATTGAACAAAATGGATGTTATTCAAGGCTCTGTTATATGCAATAACATACATATGTGTGTGTATGTATACATGAATATATATCTCTATATTCAACTAGAAATAAGATTAAAACTTTATGGAAAATGTTCTTAAGAAATAATACTCATATCAATGAAATATTCAGGTTTGTCCAAGTTGTTGCTGAACCTAAGCAGTGTAGGAGAGTGGTCCTATGGATCTGGGGCTCACACTTCTGAGCTGGCACATGCTGCCCAGATTCTGAGGGGGTATAGTAAGACTGATAGTGAAAAGACCAAAATAAGTTAGAGATTAAAACCAGATGCTCCTGGTAGAGTGAATAGTGCTGCTGGAGAGCCACTATCGGAAAGAAGATGCAAAGAAGGAGGAGCAAGTCCTTGTCCCTCCTCCTGCCTTCCAACCTTCCTCCATTGTTCTCCATTAGCGTAACCTAACAAGAAGCCAGCTGGCAAAGAATAAACATAATTTGCAAAGTCCCATCCCTGGCATCCAAAAGTAGGGTATAGATCATTGGGTTTAGAGTTGAAAGAAAACAGTTTAACAGCTGGCAGACTAATAATAAGCTAAGAGCTTTATTGATGCAGTGACCACCTCTGCCTTCACCGCTGCCTTCTGCTGTTGTCCTTGCACTTGTTCTTGTCAAGTTTGTCAATATCCCTCTGGCAGTGATGCAAGAACAGTATGCTCTGGGCTTTGGCCATCGTTGCAGTGCCCACTCACCACATCTTCTCTCTGGCAGTGTCCTTGCTAAGACTAATTCTCAAGCCAGCTCACACACTGGAGTCTGGGGCAATTTTTGTTAAGATATTAATTTGTGCCAAAGTAATTGTGAAAATTAATGACAGTTTAGTTAAAATTTCAAATGGGTGTATTTTTTAATGAAAAATATGATATGGCTGGACAAATAAAACAAATAAAGAACAGTTTTGGAAAATGAGGAGGACCTAGATCTAACTAATATTCAATCATTTATAAATTACAATATTGTTTAAAGTTGGCCAAGGAGTAGGCAAATTATTAAGTGAAGGAGATTGTACAGAGTTCAGAAATGTAGGAAACATTTCAGTGTTATAATTCATAATGAAGGTGGAGCATATTTGTGTATTTCATAAAATTGTCCCTTTTATAAAAAATTACGATTATATAACATTGAAATGAGAAGGTTTTGTTTCAAATTTTGTATCCTATAGTTATTAATTATTAATTGTATGACTTTGAGGAAATTCGCTTAACTACTCCAAGGCTAAGTTTACTCACATAAAAAACAGGAATTATAACAGTAACTCAAAGTTGTTTAGAGGATGGAAGTTCTTTTCCACATTTTGAGACATATGACATATGATAAAACATGTATCACACTTCACAGTCAAAAAGGCATGATTGTTTTAAAAAACATCAAACTGGCTAAAAGTCAAAGAGAATTTATCAGGTTAAGTAAATGAAAAGTCAATAGATTGACTAGTCTTCAGTTATATTTAATAAGAACCCAGGGCTTTTTATTCCTCTGAGTCTCTGAGCTCCACATCCTTCATCTATTATTTTTGTTATTTTAACAAAATTTCTTCAACAGTCCTGGGCTCATACTCATAATCACGTAGAAAAAAAGATAACTCTCTTCCCCAAACATCAAATAAAAATCTCACAACACTCTTTGATTGAACGATACTAATTCATAAGTACTGTCTGGAACCAACAGTCATAAAGAAAGGAATATCATAGCTGATTGGCTGAAAATCCCAGAGAAAGTAAGGGTTTTTATTACATTTTATCAAGATTTTCACTCTATTCGTATGCAATCCTTATTGCTTCATCATGCTCTTTTCAAACCTTTGTTCTTAGGTAGATTTCCCTTAAGTTAGTGATATAGCTAGGAGTGGCCCAGGCTTCATTTTCTAATATCACAACTTTGAAAAGAAAGAGACCTGATTTTCCATAAACAATGATTGAAAAGTTCAGGACTTCATTCTTGTTTAGCAAACTTATTTTTCTTGTGATTACCTGCCTGAAGTAATTATATTGTAGTGGGTTTAACAAAATGATTTTGATTGGCTTGGGCCAGTAAAAATCAGTTTTGGAGTTGAGGGTGAGATCAATCCAGGTAAAGTTTAGGGTGTGGAAAAATGAAGGCTGTAAGGACAACCATATAATATCATTGCAGCTTTGCATATGAACAGTGATTACAAAAGTGATCAAATAATATGAAAACTTGCCCAAAGAAGAACAATTCTAAGTAGAAGATAAACCCCAGCCTATTCCACGTGAAAATCATCCTAAAACCAAAAAAAGAAAAAAACTCTAGTTATTCCTTGCTTATTTAAATAATATTGTGTGCCAGAGTTAAAAAAAGAGAGAGAATTACATTTATTCAGTTTTCATGATGTGTCAGTTGATATTTATATAAATACTGCGAACAAATCCTGAGAACAATAAGGCCTACCCAAAATCAGATTGCAATCCCCCAAAAAATTATTTTAAAGGTCAGGAAAAAAACATAAGAAATACACTGAATGGAAGTGGCATACCTATAAGTAGAAATACTGGGTCAATGGATATTTGTATGTTTAACTGTAGTGGATATGACCAGTCAGGATTCCAAATAAATTTTATTTTCTGTCATCAGTATATGATATGAAGCAGGTGTCATATGTATAAGCTTAGTCATAAAATACTTGAGTATTCATAGGAGAGGAGAAACATGGAACACCTGGAGAGGAGGCAGAGACAAGTTTGGGTGTTTCATGGGAAGTCTTGATCATATGTTCATATCCTTACTATTTATCAAATAGAGAGAAGAATATTGATTATATATTTTTCTTAATATGTACTATTTATTCAGTATTTATAGTATTGGTTTAAGTTACTTAACTCTAACTTCAGAATGTTGTTTAATAATAGAAATGTTTAAAATATCATAGATATAGTCACAGTGATGTACATGTACAATTATTGAAATGTTGTAATATAATACATATTAACAAGTTCAGAATATAATCATCTACACAATGAAATATGTATCCGATATAGTAATTTATTTTTTTATTTTGTACCACATTTATTTTTACATCCATATTGTCCAATATTATCACTTACTTGGAATAACTATGAAAAATATTTTGGTTATCTAAGTGAATATCTGTAGATATAGCTACCTAATGATTCCACATATTTTAATATATATTAGCCTCTTCTTATTTCAAACTGAATAATGACATTGTTGTTAAAGTATATGTAATTATATAGTATGTATGCCTGTATGTATGTGTGTATATATATATTTCTGAAGTGTGTGTCTGTGTGTGTGTATAATTGTGAGGTTCAGAAGTGATAAAATTATCAAGGAACCATAGATATATCTAATTCTGTAGACTACTTTGAGAAATGGCTAACATTCTACACATTAATGTAATATTGGGTATAGCAATACCTAAAGTGCTTCCTTAACAGGTTTATTTTTTCAGAAGGATATTCAATATCTGCCTTTTTATACTAAAAGACTACTTTCATGATTTCATTGTCACACTTTTCTGAAGTTATAGTATATGCTATGAATAACAAAGGAATATGTATCTTTCTCTTTAGTCTGGGTGAAAAAGTATAGTAGCCAGATAAATTTCTTTATGAAGTATAGACATATGTAGTTATTAATTAATTATAAATTAATTTATAAGAACATAGTATTTATATCAAGTTTTATGTCCTAAAGGCATGCAAGCCACATGTTATCTATGATTTAATGGCCAATTTTCATGTATTAATGGAGAAAAATAAAATAGAATAAATAAGATCTCAACTACTGAGAGATAAACTCTACATAAAGTTGTAGCAATTAAGAATTTATAATTAAGCTAACAGCAAAATAGGAAATCAGTTCCTTAAGATACAGTTACCCCTGGAGCAAAATGGATCTATTTGCTTTTTGCGAATTAATTGCATGCAATATCGTAGAGACAGTAACTAAAATCAGAATGTTTTTTTTCAGTATGATCTTTCATCCTCATAAAGGCAAATGCATGTGCAGCCTGTAATATGCTGTTTAAATGCTGCCAAATGCTTTAGCTAGCCTTTGTCATTTACCTCTTTGTGCTTTTCTCATTAGATTTAACTTACTATAGAAAAACCAGGGGGAAATGAGGTGGCATATGGCAAGCAGTAGATGTAGATAATATTCTGTTTCTCTGTTTCCAGGAGTAGTAATATATACTATATTTGTCTGCTTAGATTCAACTCCCAACTTCTCTTAATGTTATGGGGTATGAACTATTTGTCGTCATTTCATTTCTGTCTCTTCTCCCAAATCACAAGGATACCTTCTCTAGATTATTTTTCTTTTTCTTTCTTTCTTTTTATTTTATGTATAGGGAGCCTTACCATAAACACTTTACTGTTGAGAGCCTGTCTCAAACAAGTAAAAAGAATTGGGAAAGATAGCCATAAAGATTGTTCTTGTACATTACATATAATAGACACATGAAAATTTCAGTAAGATATAAAAATATGCATATACATTGAGCTTACTTTGTGATGAAGAGTTGATATTAAGAAAGAGGATATCATAGGCCATAGCAAATAATTGTAGTATATGTGCATACTCTCACCCATTACCTTTCACCAATGTTTAGTTTTAGAAAATTTTTATAATGAATTTATTTCCTCATCATTAAGAAAAAAGAAAGGATAAAGTGTGTGTGGGTATGTAGATATTCATTCTTAGAATGTTTCTAGAAAACATAACATTGAACCTCAGTTATCTACAACATAATATAGAGTCGATGATATTAATTCTCCCCTTTGTAGCCCAAATATGTAAAATTAGAGACAAAAAAAGCAATCATTTATAAAATAGTCAGAAAAATTAAAATTATAACATGTATTTTCTCAGACCACAGTAGAATAAAACCAGTAATCAATTCCTAAAGGAACTCTCAAATGTATACAAGTCATGGAAATTATATAACCTGTTGCTGAACAATCCTTGAGTCAATGATGAAGTTAAGATGGGAATAAAAAGATTTTTGAACTGGATGACAAAGATGGTACAAGCTTCCAAAAATCTATGGATTTATCTATATCAAAAGCATGCTAAGGGGGAAGATCATAGTTTTAAATGCTTACATCAAAAAGACAGAAAGATCACAAATTAATAACCTAATGTCACACCTCTTGGAACTAGAAAAAGAAGAATAAACCAAACCCAAAGATAGCAGAAGAAAAGAAATAACAAATCTCAGTGTAGCAGACTTGCCATATAATTGTGCTGCTTAAGAATTAATCTTAGGAGAAGGAGTACGTGCCCAACCCAGAGGGGCGTTAATTCCGGCTTAGGTTCACCTAACAAACAGGGTTGCTGCTTGAAGGCATAACAATGAGTTTGAGCTTCTGCATGTAAGCAAATGTTACCCAGCCCCACAGCCCTGGGGGTCTAGAGGCCACTTGATAAACATCTTGCCCTTATAGGTACTGCCTGAGCTCATAGGATGGCTGATTAGCCAGTGATGGGTAAGATCTCTCAGGGAGGGACAACCTAAGACAGGCACAGCCGCAGGGGGCCAGGCCAAAAGGGATGGGATGCCTGGGTGGTCACGTATAAGGAAGTAACTTTGATTTTAAGAGTATAAGAATTAAAGGACTGGTGCGTTCGGTGCTGCAGTCTTGTACCGTCTTTATGTGTGTCCATGTCTTTCTTTGTGTGTTTTATGTTCATCCCCCGTCCTGCAAATGGGCCACGACACTCAGAGTGAAACTAAATGAAATGGAAACATAAAAAAAATACAAAGAATTTTTTGGATTTTTTGTAACAAAACAAAAAATTGATTGTTTGAAAAGATAAACAAAACTGATAGCCCACTAGCTATATTAACCAGAAATAGAAGAGAAAGGACTCAAATAAGCTAAATATAAATGAGAAAGGAGACATTACAACTGATACCAGAAAAATACAAAATATGATCTGTGAAATACTATACAAACCTCTATGCACACAAACTACAAAACCCAGAGGAAATGGGTAAATTTTGGGGAACACAAGAATAAATAGAAATCCTGAACAGAACAATAATGAGTATTGAAATTGAAATAATAATTTTAAAAAACTTCCAATAAAAAAAAGCCTCAGCAAGATAGATTTAAAGACAAATTGTACCAAACCTACAAAGAAGAACGGGCTCCTTTTTCACTTAAAGTGCTCTGTAACTTCAAGAAGGAGGGAATCCTCCCTAAAGCATTCTATGAAGCCAGTATCACCTTGATGCCAAAGTCAGGAAAGGACACAATAAAAAAAGAAAACTACAGACCAAAATTTCTTATGCACAAAGATGAGAAATCCTCAAAAAAATACTAGCAAACCAAATTCAACAGCACATGAAAAAAATAATTCACTATGATTAAGGGGCCTTCATCCCAGAGATGTAAGAATGGTTCAATATAAGCAAATCAATAAATGTGATTCATCACATAAACAGAAGGAAAAATAAAAACATATGATCATCTCAATAGATGCAGGAAAAGCATTCAATAAAATACAGCACCTTTTCATGATAAAACCATCAACATATTAGACATAGAAGTAATATACCTCAAAATAAGAAAAGCCATATATATGACAAACCCACAGCCAACATCAACTGAATGGGGGAAAGCTGAAAACCTTTCAGCACAAAACAAGGGTGCTCATTTTCACCACTCTTATTCAACATTGTACTGGAAGTCCTCGCCAGAGCAATCAGGCAACATAATGTAATAAAGGGCATACAAATCAGGAAAGAGGAAGTACAACAATTCCTATTTGCTGATGATATGATCTTATATCTAGAAAATCCTAAAGATTCCACCAACATATTCCTAGAATTGGTAAATAAATTCAATAAATTTATTTACAAAATTGTTGTACATTGGATTAGAAGAATCACATTGTTAAAATGTCCATAATGCCCAAAGAGATTTACATATTTCATGCAATTCCATAAAATACCAACATCATTTTTCACATCTCTAGAAAAAATAATACTAAACTTCATATGGAACCAAAAATGAGCCCAAATAACCAAAGTAATCCTAAACAAAAAGAACAAATCTGAAGGCATCACATTACCTGACTTCAAATTATACTGTAAGGCTATAGCTAACAAAACATCATGGTATTGGTAGAAAAGTAGACACATAGACCAATGGAACACCAATATAAAACCCAGAAATAAAACAATATAGCCATGACCAACTGGTTTTTTACAAAGGAGACAAAAATATACACTTGGAAAAGGATTCCCTATTCAATAAATGGTGTTGGAAAACTGGATAGCCACGTGCAGAAGAATGAAACAGGATCACTATCTCTCACTATATATAAAAATTAAGTCAAGATGGATTAAAGACTTAAATGTGAGTCCTGAAAAAATAAAATTTATGGAGAAAACATAGGAAAAACTCTTCTAGACATTAGCCTAGGTGAAGAATTTATGATTAAGATCTCAAAAGCAAATATAGCAATAACAAAAACAAATAAATGGAACTTAATTAAACTAAAAAATTTCTGCACAGCAAAGGAAATAATTAACAGAGTATATAAACAACCTACAGAATGGGAGAAAAATATTCTCAAACAATATATCCAACAAGAAGTTGATATCCAGAATCTACAAAGAACTCCAACAAATCAGCAAGAAAAGAAATAAGTAATCCCATTAAAAAGTGGGAAAAAGACACAAACATATTTTTCTTAAAAGAAAAATATATATGGCCAACAAACATATGAAAAAATCTCAACATCACTAATTATCAAGGAAATGTAAATTAAAACCACAAAGAGATACCACCTTACACCTCTCAGAATTGCCATCATTAAAAAGTCAAAAAACAATAGCTGTTGGTGCAGATGTGGTGAAAAGGGAACATTTATATACTGTCGGTGGGAATGTAAACTATTACAACCACTATGGAAAGCAGTATGGAGATTACTCAGAGATAAAACTAGACCTGCCATTAAATCCAGCATTCCTGCTGCTGGGTATCCCAAAGGAAACATAGTTATTTGATAAAAAAGACATCTCTATCTGAATGTGTATTGCACACAATTCACAGTCTCAAAGATATGGAACCAACCTAAGTGCCCATCAACTTAGGAGTGGATAAATAAAATGTGGTTTATATATGCCATGGAGTACTACTCAGCCATAATAAGAATGAAATAATGTATTTTGCAGCTACTTTGATGGAACCAGAGACTATTATCCTAAGTGAAATATCTCTGGGCTTGAAAGACAAATACCACATGTTCTCACTTACAGAGGCAGGTAAATGAGAAATACATATGATCATAAAGTGAGATAACAGACATTTAAAACTAAGAAGAGGGGACGGTGTAAGTGGGGTGAGGGATAAAAATCTACTTATTGGGTACAATGTGCATTATTCTGGTGATTGATTCTTTTAAACCCCTAACTTCAGCATAAAATTCATCCATGTAACAAAAACACTTGTACCCCATAAATTTTTTGAGATTAAAAAAAGATTTAAAAATTTAAAGAATAGTGCCAGAACAAGTGAATTTATCCATACAAATAAATAAAACTAGACACGAACCTTGTTCTTTTCATAAAAATTAACTCAAAATCAATGATTCACAGACTTAACTGTAAATTTCTTTAAAAAAATTATAAAATTTTTAAATTTTAAAAAAATTATATAATTAAATTATATTTATATATTAAATATTATATATTAATATTCAATATTAATATCAATTGATTAATATTTAATACATTAACATATATTAAATATTTAATATTATATATTATAGTTAAAAATTAAACATTTTAAAATTATATGTTATATTCTTAGGATATAATATAGCAGAAAATCTAGGTGACTTTGAGTTTGACAAAGATTTCTTGATACAACCACAAAAGCATAACTCATGAAAGAAAAAATATATCAATTTGACTACATTAAAATTGAAAACTTCTGCTTCCTGAAAGACACCATTAAGAGAATGAAAAGACAAACCACAAATGGGAGAAAAATCTTTACAAAACTTTTATCAAATAAAAGACTGATATCTAAATGTACAAAGAACTCTTAAAACTCAACAAAAATACAAATAACCCTATTAAAAATGAGAAAAAGATCTGAATCTGAACAGACACTTCATCAAAAGAGAAAATATTAATATTAGAAGATGCTCCATATCCTATGTCATTAGGGAAATGCAAATTAAAACACTGAGATGCCATTATAGACCTATTAGAATGGCTAAATTCCAAAACACCACATATTGACAAGGATGTGGAGCAGAACATTCACTTTTTTCTGTTAGGAATGAAAAATAATACAGCTATGTTGGAAGACAGTTTGGCAGCTTTATACAAAGTTCGTATCATTTGATATAGCAAGTAACCTCCTTCGTTTTATCCAAATAAGTTGAAAACTTATGACTACTCCAAAACCTGCATACAGATACTTATAGCTGCTTTTTCATAATTACCACAAATTACAAGATATCAAGATGTTCTTCAATAGGGAAATGGATAAACAAACGGTGGTACATCCTTATAATGATTCCAAAAAATGAGCTATTAAGCCATGAAAAAAGCGTGGAGGAACTTTCAATGCTAAATAAAAGAAGTTAATCTGAGTAGGAAACATACCATATGATTTCAAGTGTATGACATTTTGGAAAAGGTGAAACTTAGTGGAGATATTAAAAATCATTAATTGCCAGAAATTTAATTAGAGTGAGGAAGGGATGAACAGGGGAAGTGCAGGGGATTGTAAAGCATTGAAACTATTCTCTATGATATTGTAATGGATACATGCCATTATACATTTGTCCAAACTCATAAAATGTACTACACAAAGAGTGAAACCCAATGTAAACTATGGGCTTTATAACAACATACCAATATTGATTCATTAATTGCAGCAAATATATCTCGCTAGTGCATGTGGAAGGATGGGAGTAAGGAGATATATATATATATATATATATATATATATATAAAATTCTCTGTACTTGCTGCTCAATTTTCTGTAAACCTAAAACGGCTATAAATTTATAGTTTATTAATTTAAACAAAATATATGTAATGTTTGAGGTAGAATCAGTAGTATATATCCTATATATCGTTGAAGACTAACAATGCATCCCACATGGAAGTATTTAGTTTCAGTATGAAAACAAATAGTCTAACAATTTGAAATATCAAGTAGTGGGACTGACTGCTTTGGAGATGGTGAAATTCTTGTCCTTGGAATTGTTTAAGCAGAGGCATGATTATAATTCCTTGGATTATATAATTCCATGCTAAATGGATCTGTGCATATACTGATAGATAAGAAAAAATGAACTCTTTCAAGGTATCCAAACATGAAGTCATATGATTTCATAAGAAATATAATCATAAAACTGCCAGTGTTTAAAAATAGTGACTCAATTACTCCTTTTTTTATTAATGATATAGGAGTATCAAATTATGATTCTCTCTTTCAAAATAAGTAAACAGAAAATGCAATGTGTTAACTTTGCACCTGATTTTAAACAAAGTTAAACTAATTTTTAGGACAATGAGGAAAGTTTGAATTTGGGCAGAGTATTAGATAATATTGAAGTATAATATATACTATTAATGACATGGTGGTGATGTAAAATAAAAATATTGAAGTCAGTGATCATAACAAATTATCCATGGGTGAAATGACACAATGTCTAAGATTTGCTTTAAAATAATCCAGTAAACTAAAATATACATAGAAGGTTATATTAAATAAGATTGAAAAAAGTACCAAATACGAGATGACCATTGTATTCTTCCCATTACATTTGTGTGTTTCAAATTTCCTATTACAAATTGTATAATTAAAAAAATAACTCTTGCAAAAAATTGGAACAAAAAGTCCCCAGATATTTGAGTAAATATGCTAATATGAAAGGCAAACTCTAAAATAATGAGGCAGAGAAAATTAAGAACTGAAAGGATAATAGCTTAAAGAAATTATTGTTACTGTCCTCAGATCAGTGAAAATGTTGAGAGCATGAAAAAATAACTGGAAAACAAAAAGATGTGTAAAAGTCATATGTTAAATAACCTAGATGCTAATATGTATATAGTCCTGACATTTAAAACATTGAACATGGAATTATTTTTTAAATAGTGTGATAAAAAATGAAGGGTGGAGAAGTAAAGGATAGGTTTAAAATACATCAATAACAAATGTCAGAATACCTGACTTTCCTAATAAAATATGTGAAAGTAGAGCTTTCAGTATTGCTGCTTCAGCTCAATTATGTCAAAGTCCTAGGGCAGCTTCACTCTGATATCATTGTTCCCTTCAGTGTATTGATGGTTGTAGCAGTACTAGCATCAAATTTTCTCCCATAAATATCCAAATGAATAGGATTGAGACTTTACACCCATGACTTTTTCTTATCTCAGAGAGAAATATTGTTCACAGAAATATCCCCAAGATGCTTTCGGGTCCCATAGAACCAGGTCATGAACATATACCCTAGAGCAGAGACTGAAAAATTGAGTATATGTAATTTTCAGACTGTATAGAAGAAGAAAAACTCTGCTAAGAAGGCAGACACCAGAGGAAGGGCCTTAATCAATAGCATTTACAATAGGAGCTAGAATTCCTATCTGCCAATTAAAAACCATTGGGTAATATATGATATTATTGATTTATGAGAAAACAACAAATAAACATTTATTTGGCCTTATAAAAATGTATTAAAACATTGCTAAAATTTTCAAGACATATTACTCCTGAGAAAGGTTGAGAATATATTATTTATTGCTTTTTCTGATTATATGAGCTATATTTGTTAAAAGTAGTGTGTGTGTGTGTATGCATGTGCATGCACACATGAGGTTATGGCTCTTGCAAAGATTAACTCAGGGATGTCATTTTAGGGAATTATTGAGAACTAATATATGCTATTAAATTTATTATTTTGTATTTATTCAAATTAATTTTTATTATCCAAGAATTCTGGAGCAGTGGAAATGCATTGTGCCCTCATGAATGCCATACCTTTTGTCTTCTTTCTTATCTGAGTAATCAGATTCACTTCAGTAATCATGTCTTGGGAGCTTACAGCATGCAGAACCCTGCCTTTAGAATGCATCAGGTGAGAGACCATGTCACAGAAGGGATATGTCTGTGCTTATATAATATTGGTCTTCCCTAGGAAAAAAAATACAAATAAATAATTATGAGATATGGAAATTACCAATAATAGTTATTTTTAGTGGTATTTTACCCAGGTTTGCACTAATCATTCCTTTATGAGGATGTAATTATTATTATTCAGGGTAGAGTGAAAATATGAAACAGGGATTAACATCTCTCAACTAAAAGTTAAAAATCAAATTTTAAGAGTAATCTACCAATGAGAGCAAATATAAGGATTCACAATAGTGTTCTGTTTAAAAATATTTTGATAGATTAGGGGGTACAAGTGGTTTCTGGTTACATGGATAAATTGTACAGTGATAATGTCTATATTGTCACCTGAATAGTGTACATTGCACCCAATATGTAGTTTTGCTTCTTTTCCCCTCCCACTCCCCCTTTGAGTCTCCAATATCTATTATTACATTCTATATGACCCTGCATATTCATAGCTTAACTCCCACTTGTAAGTTGAGAACATGTTGGTATTTGATTCTCTGTTCCTGCATTACTTCACTTTGGATAATGGCCTCCTGTTCCAACCAAGTTGCTGCAAAAGACACTATTTTATTCTTTTTTATTGCTAAATAGTATTCTATGGTGTATATATACCACATTTTCTTGCTGTATTCCAGAGGTTTTGATAACCTGTGTCACTATTATCATTTGTTTTAAAAATTTTTAAAATTTCTATCTTGATTTTCTCATTGACCCAAAGATCACTGACAGGCAAGTTGTATAGTTATCATTTATTTGTATAGGTTTGAGATTTCATCTTGGTGTTGACTTCTAATTTTATTCTGCTGTGATCTAAGAAGATACTTGATATGATTTTTGCTTTTTTATTTAAATTTATTGAGACTTGTTTTGTGGCCTATCATATGGTCTGTCTTGTAGAATTTTCCATATGCTGAAGATAAGAATTTACATTCAGGAATTCTTAGATAGAATGTTCTGTAAATGCCTGTTAGGTCCATTTGTTCTAGAGTCCTGTTTAAGTCCAGTGTTTCTTTGTTGATTTTCTGCTTTGATGATCTATCTAGTTTTGTTATTGAAGTGTTGGAGTCCCCCCACCAATATTATGTTGCTGTTTATTTCATTTCTTTGGTACAGTAGTATTTGTTTTATGAATCTGGGATCTCTGATGTTGGGAACATATATATTTAGAATTTTTATATCTTTTAGTTGGATTGTTCAATTTACCATTATATAATGACCTTCTTGGTCTCTTTTTATTGTTATTGATTTAAAGTCTGTTTTATCTGATATGAGAATAGCTACTCCTGCTAGGTTTTGCTTTCCATTATATGGAATATTTTTTCAACCCATTTACCTAAGTCTATAAGAATCTTAATAAATTAAGTGTGTCTCTTGAAGGCAGAAGATATTTGGGTTGTGTTTTTTCATGCATTCTGCCAATCCATATCTTTTAAGTGAGGCATTAAGACCATGTACACTGATATGTGATATACTCTTCCAGTTATCTTGTTGATATTTACTTAATGATTTTGTATTCTCTATTGTGTTTTATAAGCCCTGTGAGTTTTATACTTTTGAGTGTTTTTATACTGGTGAGTATAAATCTTTCATTTTGATGTTTAGAATTTCTTGAGCATTTCTGGTTAGAGCTGGTCTAGTGGTGACAAATTCCCTCAGCATTTGTTCACATGAGAAAGACTTTATTTATCCTTCATTTATGAAACTTAGTTTGCAGTATACAAAATTGTTGGCTGACAATTATTCTGTTTAGGAAGACTAAAGATTAGATTTTAATCTTTTTCTAGTTTGTAAGGTTTCTGCTGAGAAGTCTGCTGTTAGTCTGATAGATTTCCTTTTTAAGTTTTTTGATGTTTTTGACTCCTTGTCCCTAGAATTTTTACTAAGAATGATTGTGTGCCTTGGTGATGTCCTTTTTTTGCAATGAATCTTCTAGGTGTTCATTGAGTTTCTTATGTCTGGATATCTAAATCTCTACTAAAACCATGAAAGTTTTCCTTGATTATTCCCTCAACTAGATTGTCTAGATGTTTTGCTTTTTTTCTTTTCTCTCAGGAATATCTATGAGTCTTAAATTTGAGCATTTTACATAATCCCATATATCTAGAAGACTTTTTGAATTTCTTTTAATTATTTTTTCCTTATTTTTGTCTAATTGGGTTAACTCAAAAGACTTGTCTTTAATTCCTGAAATTCTTTCTTCAGCTTGATCCATTGTATTGTTCGAGCATTTGACTACATTTTGTAAATCCATCAAGGTGTCTTCTATTTTCAGAAGGGGGATTTTTAAAAAGAAATGTATTTCTTCAGTAATTTTTTTATTCATGTTCTGGATTTTTTGCTTTCTTTGTGTTAGTTTTCAATTTTCTCTTAGATTTCATTGAGCTTCCTACATAGTTAATGTTCTTATTTTTTTTTTTTCATTTCAGCACTTTACTTTTGGTTGGGATCCATTGCTAGACAGCTAGTGTGAGCCTTTGGGCATGTCAAAACTGTTTGTTCCTACTCCTTGAGTTCTTATCCTAATTTTTTCTCATCTTAGGAAACTGTTACTTTTTATTTTTTACTATACTTATATTTGGGTGGAATTTTTAAATTTTTTACATTCTTATTTTGTTTTATTTATTCCTTTTTATGTTTTATTCTACCCCTGTGGGGTTATGCCTGAAATGTATGTTGTGATTGTTCATTTAGCTTCAATTTGAGGTACTTCCAGGGAACCAAAGTTCTGTATGTATTCTTTCATTATGTTTAGTCTTTGGGCAGTAAGCAGTGTCTTTCTTAGATGCTGGTTGTAGTAGGAAAAGTTTTAGGCTATAGTTCAACCTCCAGGCCAGTAGGTGGCTCTTATGTGTAAGAGCTAGCTGCAGCTGGAGCCAATGCATGTGTGCTTGGTCACAGTTTGCTCTGGTAGTGTGGTGGTCTGTGGAATGATTGATGTCCTGTGTTCCCTGATCAGCCCTTGAAGAGGGGACAATGCTGGGTGATGATTGGCCACAAAGTCCCCTTTGTCCTGAGGTGTCCCTGGGCATGCTACACTCTCCTCTCACTTAGAAGCAGCCTGCTCTGAATGTACAAGCCCTGGGGATAACACGGTTCCCCCCAGGTTCCCTATGGGTAAGTCAACTAGTAGGTGCTGGGGAATGTTAGCTGTGGATCCAGCAATGCAGAGATAACAGGGCTGAGATTCTCTGGTCAGGGCAGCTACAAAAATGTTCCCTCTCCATGAAGGGAGGGAAATGAGCCACACTATCACCAAACCCCAGGTATGATGAGCACAGTATTAGTGGAGACATAGCTCCTCATACAAGCCCGAGAATGGCTGTTCTGCAGCATGCCTGGGACAATCCTTCCTGGGAACAGATGTGGCTATATCTGCAGCAGTTGTTGGTGGGGGAAGAGGAAGTCCCCTTCTTCATATCCCTTCCCAGGCTCCCATGCTGCTTTTGTTCTGGGGTGGAAAAACTCTCCTGCCCTACAAATTCTCCTCTGCACCCATATCTCTACTGCAGGGATGCAAACAACTTTGGATCATAAGCCAAAAGGTGTCAGGTGGCAAGGACATGTTCCACTTTCCTTTGCCCCAAAAGCATTGGAGCTCAGGTCACTTTCCCATCCTGTAGGGTCAGCCTGCCCTACAGGTCAGAACTTTGGGGAATCCTGCAGTTGTCTTGTGTCTTCTTGGACCTTTGTGGTTGTCACAATCCATGTGGGTGCTGGGGAGTGTTTGTGTTGCACACAGTGACAAGAAAACTGAAAGGCTGAAACTGCCTGGGCAGGATAAAGATGCACAATGAGTGTACAAACAGTATGGCACCCACCAACCTGGCTTGAATGTATGGTGGGGAAAGCAAACCTGTGCATACAGGCAGCCCAGTGCTCTGTTCTTAAGAAGTTTCCAGTTCACTGACAGCAGCAGCACTTGGGCTTGTGAGGATAAAAGGGCTCTCTAACAATTTGGGAGCTGGCAGTCTGCCACAGGAGTGAGGGGAGAAAAATAAACATCCCCACCCTTTCTGCAAGACTCCAAATTCCTTGGGGGTTGATCTCTACCGAATTCTTGCTCCTTCTTGTTCTGCTCCACAACTTCTTCCCATAGGATCTCCAGTAAGTTCTGGCACTGTTCCCTCCAGTTTTCCACTTGGGCTGTGCTTTTTCATCTGAAACTTTTTCTTCATTCTGGGAAAATCTGGTGACCAATGTTGATGTTTCTAATCAGTCATCATGCCTCCCTTGTCAAGAAACATGTCTGAGCAGAATAATGTTTTTGTCTATACTTTGTAACGTTTTAAAATATAGGGAATAGGAATATTTATTTTAAAATATTTATTTTAAAATTTATTTAATTTATTTAAAATATTTATTTTAAAATTGTGGATCATCTGCCTTTCTAATGATGATAGTACAAATAAAACTTATGTCTGTAAGAGCAACTTATTAGAATTTATATGTTAAACACTAGAATTTTCAATAAAGCAATAAGTAATTAATATTCCTTGATATTACTTTCTTTTATATACTCAAAGTAGACTTGGTGAAATAAAATGAAAGGTAGTGACATGGATGGTAACACGGTCTTCATGCTTTCAATTACTTTAAGAAGAATAATAATGTAAGAATTAATGATGAAAATTTGTACTGTTTATAAACCTCAAATTTCCAAGAATACTTATCTTATTAAAATTTAAATTAGCCTAAATCTGATCCCAAATAAGACTCTCTCATGATTTTATTGTTTTTAATATGAAGTATTTAAGACTTTTTAAAAATGTTAAATTATGTAATTTTCATTTTCCTTTTGGAAGTGAATTACATCAACTTCTTTCTCTTTTCCAATTTTGTCTCTGTGTCTGTTATACAAGTTTTATATTTATTTTTATAAGAGGAGAAAATATATTTTGAGAGTGCTGAATCCTAATCACTATATTAAGGAATATATATTACATTATCCAAGAATCCCAAGTGTCAATGCTGAATTAATTGACCTCTGAAGAAATTTTTATGTTGAAATATTGTGTTACTGATAAATTGCTCTTCACTCAGTTAAGTGATACTTTGGAATTTTCTCTTTCTAATATTTTCTTTCTTACATACTTATTCTGTAGAAATTTGTTCTTAGCTTGCTTTTCAGAGAGTTCAATTCCCCTTGAAGAGTTATTATTCCTTTTAAGAGCACCTCTTCTCTTTAGACTTTATGAATCAACCAACCTCTAAAGAAGGCTATATAGTTCCAACCTCATGCTTTCTCTCTGGTCAGTACACATAATCGTTTCTATCTTTCAACAGTTTCTAAAACTCTTATCTTATTATTGCATAAAGATCTTATCAAAACATCATATTCTGAACAATTTTTGACTCATTCTTTTATCAATCAAGAGAATAAAATAAAATAGGAAGATTTTGTGATACAGCTCCTAGAAATTTTGCTTTCTGAATTGACATCAAATAGTTAATCACATTTTGAACCTAGTAATTATTAGAAAGGTTAAAAGTAAATTCCATAAAAATTCATGCAGCCTACTTTTCCCATTTTTCTTCATGATAATTGCTAGAAAACACTTTTCTCAATGCTTGTAAATTAAACATTACAATTAAAAGATAAACCTAAGCACATGTCCTTAAAGGGATAAAAATGAAAGCATTGACAGAATTAGTGATTGATGAAATATGGGTATAGGGCAGCAAAGAATTGGGAGCAAAATAGAAATCTAGAAATCTCAAGTAAACATTATGTTAGAAACTTCACTTTTAATAATGATAAGAAAGTCAGAAAGAGTTTCTTTTGCATATGGGAAGACATTTATGTGTTTTTGTTTTTGTTTTGTAGCTTCTTTTGAATAAAGACACTATGCTTCTGGATTTCAGTTATACCAGAAATTGTATACATGGACATTATAAATAAATATCTTTGAGTTCCTTCTGTGACAGGCTCTGTCTTGGAATGTGAGGTACTAGTGTTAACAATTACCAATTTTCTACCGATCACTGGAAGGCACTCTGGTTTCTATGAACAGCTCATATACCTACTTATTGTTATTATTTCATCAGCTCTTGCATCCTATACATTTTTCTTGTGATGTTACCTTTAACAGCTTATTCTCTGAAAAGACTTTGAAACTTATAGTAATAATTTGAACCAACTTCTGTTCTGGCTGGAAATCATCATAGCATCTTACAGAAGAGGCTGACATTAAAAAAAATCATAGAATTGTCTATTTGAAGAGTCTGACATTAGGAAAATCATAAAATTATCTACTTAGTAGTGGAAGAATCACTTGAGAGATGACATCACTGGCATTAACATGCAAGGAGAAGAAAATATTCAAGATGAGGTTTCACATTTTGAATGTATATTTTCATTTTGGATAAGTAAAGAGTAAATAACTGTGGAGCAAGGGGAAAAATCTCACTTTAGCAGGTACAAATTATTATCTTCAACCACTTTTAAGAGATAAAACATACTTTGAAGCAGCAGACCTGTGAAGAAAGATAATTGCAATGTTGCTTTAAAAGACCTGAAATGTATTATCACCGAAAGATATTATGGAATTGTCTTCCTTGTAGTTCTCAGAAGGAAATGGAATAATAAAGTGTCTTAAAGTGTTCAAGAAAGGAGATAGACTAATTGCATTCTCAAGGTCTTTTTAAAACTTATAATTTTATGAATACTTCATTAGCTATAGTTATATTCAATAAAAACTGCCATAAAACAAAAATTTGCTTCACGGTCACAGAAGTTACATTTTTACTCATAGTATCTTATTTTTCTTGACAATTTCAGAAAAAAAGAGTTAATAATACAGTTATATGGGAAAAGTACTATGTAGTAAAAATAAAAATAGGTTTAAAATTGATCTCCAAATATTCAGCTGTGGTACAAAATTTTATACTAGGTCTATTTAAAATGCAATCTATGGATATATTAAAAATAATAAAACAAAAATAAACATATATTATATGCTAATATTATTCAATTTTACTGAAATTCTTACTTGCCCCAAAATAGATTTTTAATACTACTTTAACATATATTTTATAATTCTTTACAATCCAAAAATGCTTTTACATATGTTTCCACATGAAATTTAATTTAAATATTTTCTAAATCTGCATTCAAAAGAGTCTTGTCTGATCTACCTGAAGTGCATTAGAAGCCACCAGAACAGTTTGTTTGGACTTCACCCACTTAAAAAAGAACAACTCTATTTCCTTCTGTAGTATTTTACTTTTTCATTATTCATAAAATTTTATTTGCAAAATGTCCAACTGTATAAATATTCATCAAACATCACTTCTTTGAAATGATTTTTGTAATTCCCAATACAAACTAAAAATGCAAATATATAACTACACTTGCAACTATGGAAATTGTAAACTCCTTGAGTCGAAGTTTCAATATTATCTTTTGGATAAGAGTAATATCTTCATATTATACAGCATAAAATTATTCCCCCACAAAACACTATACATGGATTATGGAATTTTAGATTTAAATATACAAGTTGTAAGTTTTACTAAAATTATTCACAGATGATCCCCTATTTGCATGCAGATTTTCCAACTCAGTGGTTGTATTTTCTATTTTCTATTATTTAATCATTTGATGAAATTGCAGCAGTTTTCTCAATGAATGACTTAATCTTGCACAATAACACTTATGAAGATACAATCATCATCGTTAATTCAAAGCATTATAAATATCTAGTGAGATAAGTGAACATGGCTTTAAATAATTAGAGGAAAGCTTAGACTGTTCCATTTCCTGGTTGATCAATAAGAAATGATCATGAACAAGAGTCAGATGACCTCTCAAAATTTTATCCTTTCAGTAATTATGCCAATGTTAATAAAGTTAGATAATCTCCATTAGATTTGACCTTACCATGGTATTAGAATTGAATATTAGATAGAAAGATGCAATTAAGATTTACATAAAATTCTTTCATATTTTAGAACTAAAATATCTTTTAAATATAACTTGTTTTAAAACTCAGATCTCTTGGTTATCTAATGAGAAGCAATAGTAAAGGTGAAAATGCAATGAACAAAGAGAAAAATAAGGGAGATTAGAAGGGAGAAATTATTTATAAAGAAAACAAAATCTTTAACCTATAAAATGTGTATTTTAAAGATACAAATATTATCATGCTATTTTTGTGTTGTAGTGGAATGGTTGATTATTTTATACATATCCATATATTTTTATTTTCATAGGATTTTATTTTAGGAAAGATCTCCCCTCTTCATGTCAAGAACAAAATTAAAAGTTTTTTTATATTGCATCATGTGAAAGCTTTATGATTAAAACATGTTCTTATACTCTGTAAAAGGTAATTTAAAGTAATAATCAGATAATAGTATCGTTAGTTTGCAGCCATTTGTATTTGATAACTTTTGTAAAAACTTAATTTAATTTTTTTAATTGACAAATAATAATTATACATACTCATGGGGCACATAGTAATGTTTCAATTAGATCAGAGTAATTAGCGTATCCATTATCTAATTTCATACATCAAACAGAAATGAAAACCTACTCTCAATATATTAATATCACATTTGATGTGAGAAGAAAATAAAAAGGTCCCTTTAACCATGTTCTTTAGTCAAGACTGGACATTGCTTCTCCTCCTTAGTATTTCTGATATGAATGACATTGATGATATCTAAATACATCTTTCCCTTCTCATCTGGGGTGGGAAAAATTGTGTATTGTCCTGTAGAAATGTTATATAATTGCAAACTTACTTGTTCTTATGACATATTGAAGAATACGTCTTAGGTTTAGTCGCTTCTCTGTTTTAAATTTATTAAAATGAAGTATTGAGAAGAGAATGAACCAATCCTTGATGCGCCATGTTCTACTAGTGAAACATGCCCAAGCTCACCTATTTTTAAGTGGAAGAAGGATTGAGTTAACATTGTCCAAAAGTTTCTGGAATAGCTACACATGAGCTGGCTTATGTCAAATACTCAGCACAGTTTTTGGCACATAGTGTCAAATAAATAATTTTGAACTCCTCTGAGAATTTATTTTTCTCCTTTTCTTGGAAGACTGGTACACACAACGTTAATTTGATGTGAAATGAGGCATTAATAGAAGCAAATTGGGAGATGCTTCATATGTTGAACGATGGTTACTCAAAGAGAAAGATATGCATATTAGTATGAATAAGGCAAGGAAATAACATGAGTGTTACAAGCACAAGGAATAGTTGAAATGAAAGAATAAATGATATAATCATCAGATTTTAGTCCATAAAAATAAAGATGATTTATTGAATTTAGTATAAAATGTAGCATTCTTAGTTAAAAAAGAATGCAATGAGAACTGAATTAAGGTAATTTTAAGGGAAAATATTCTATTTTTAATTTATAAAGTCCAGATAAATTATATTACTATATATTAATATATGCACCATAATATAGTATGTTTAATTTTTTATTTTTGAGAAATATAAATTAGATATATCAAAATATTATGAAAACATATCAATTGGAAATCTTAATGTAAAATAATTCTTGTGCTGCTTTTTCTTTCCTATTTTGGGAACTTATTTTTGCTTATTTTTGTTTTTGTTTTTTAATTGCATGATAATATGGGCTTCCTAGTTGGTATTTTGGTGTAATTTTTCATGTTAACTTAGTTTTTTTGACACTTTATAATTCCTGACAATATTTCACACATAACATATAGCACACGTTTGGTATAGAGTTAATCCGTAGATCAATGTGTGCTTTCTTAGCTGAAAATCTTTTTCTGTTTCACAGATAATTTAAAAACTTACCTTTTTTTTTTTATAAAAAGGGAGTAAAGATCAAGTGAATTAACTAATGTATCTTTTTTTTTTAACCATTCTTACAGACTTGCCTGCTGGATAATGTCATCTCTAAATAGGCCCCAGCAGCAGAGTGGCTTTTGCTCATTGTGTGCTTCAGTCTCCTATATAAATTCAGAACCATGTTCACTTAAAAAGAATTGATTTCCAGCCGGGTGGGCAGAATCAATGGATCAACTGTTACAGATTTTACTACTTGTACCCTGGGCCAGAGCCTGTGATTTGTGTTTACAATCCATAAGCGCTTTCAGGCCCTTCAGACCTGCCTGGACCTAAAAAATATTTATAGTAAAGCAGCACTTTTAAAGCTCTACTTTCACCCTTATTAACACCACAGCCTATTTCCCTGGGTATTTTAATTCATTCTTAATAACAACAAAATTTATAAATATATTAATATTTGTCTATTTTAAGGAATTAATATCTTCTAATTATTTCTAATATCTGGCCAAAGAAAATTATTTTTGTATATTGTTAGTGAAGATTCCAAAGAAACATGATTATTCATAAATTTAAGTGAAAAAGAGAAAACACATATAACACTGAAGTATATCACTTTTCACCATTTGCATTGGAAAAAATTAATAAAATTGAAGAAACAGTGAAGATGTTGTATAAACAAGGATTGAGGAAAGGAATGTTTTAGAGGGAAATTTGCAAGTATATACAATAATGCTTTCTCTTCAAATAAAAAGTTATGGTCTTAGGTCTTTTTTTCCCTCTAGGAAACATTAATAAAGTCCAAAATATATATTAAAGAATATTAATTCTAGTGGAGTATAACTACTGAGATATTGAAAATAAACTAAATATCATTTTTGAGGAGATTATATAAATTATAGTATTTCTATGTAATTAAAAGATTAAATGATTAGGACATAATATTAGAATGTTAGAAAGGAGGTGTCTATGTGTGGACAGATAAAGGAATCTTTTAGATATAGGTAAATATTAGCATGCAAGAGCTTATGTGACATAATTGCTTTTTAACTTATTTATTTTCCTATCTTAAAACATAAGCACACAAATTAATTCTGGTGAGTTATAGTTCTAAAATTTACTCTTTCTTAAGGATCAGATTGGGTGGTAGTCTGGGTGGGGTATGCAGTTGGACATTTACTTTCTTTTACACAGTGTCTCATATAATCTGACATTTTGTGTTTATAATCAGAAAATAAAATCAAGACATTTTCACTTTGAAAGTGAAAGAAAAGTTCTCATGTCATTTCTAAGAAAGGAAACAGGGTCCATAGAGAGACGACAGACTCCAGGGCAGGAAATGTACAAAGCAACCTAGAGCATCTTGTAGAAAATAAAAATAAGGAAGTACTTTAACAGAGGGAGAGAGAGAGAGATAGAAATTTCTTTATTTAAGGCAAGAAATGGTTAAGTATCTAAACCATGACAGCTACTCTGAGAGTGAAGCCAAAGTAACTGAAATGGAAAAATTAAAGAGAAAGACTTTACTTTTTTATTATCAATTTTTGACTTATTTAAGTGTGAAGACTCAGAAGAAGGAAAGTGTATTAAAATTGCTGTTCTCTATATCAAAATTCCATTTCATCATTCTAAAAAGAATGGTATAGCCTCTTACTAATATAAGGCAAACTTCTTCCCTTAATTTTCCTAAATGCAAACCTTTCTTTACCTAGAACTTTTAACCTTTCCTTCTTCATTGACATCTTCTACTTTGTCTTTATTAAACCTCTCAAACTCTGACAGTGTGCCTGTATGTCTCATTATAGTAAATGAAGCCTTTCCCCTAGGAGGAAATAGAGAATGTGAGTGAGAAGTGTGGTGCAGAACAACACAGTTAGAGGACTGAAAGAAGTCCAAAGTGGCTCGAATTTAGAAAGTAAAGTGAAAATTTGCTTTGGAAGTAGCTGGAAAACTAGATAAGAAATTAAGTACTAGATTGAATATTCATGCTATTTACAGTGATAAGGAAAACTAAAGAAGCCACTAGGTATAGATGTTGTGAGGACAGATTACTCCCATTATAGACTTCTTCACTTGAGGAGCTTGTGAAAAATCCAAAAGAACAAGTACAATAAGAAGCTGGATTTTGAGGTCTACAGTTCAGGGGGAAAAATAACAAGATCTAGGCTTAAGTTGTGTATTTGAGCATCATACTTTAACTACAGAATTGAAGCCAAGGTTTAGGTACTTCTCTCAACTCCCTCCATGATTTTATCTATCACTCCTCTAAGTTTAAGATGTAGTAATTGAATTTTTTTTCCTTCACTAAACTCTCCTCTAAAGAGGATCTTTAAGAGATCCTTTAAGGGTAGGATTTGGCTCTTATTAATGTTTATCTCTCCAGCATATTGTACATATTTATTTAATAAATAAATGCTTCCTTTTACATAAATCCCCTGAGTAGAAATTCTGTGGATTAAGCAAAGTCAGCTGTGAATTAAGATGAATAAATATCGTAATCCATAGATTATAAAATACAAACTAAGTTCTGACTATTTACATGATTTACTTACTGTAACATAGTAGGAAGTTACAGAGCTGAGGGTGGAAATTATCTCTTGATTTTCATCTGTTTCCTTTGTCTGTAAGTGTTTCTTTATTACGCTGCTGAGAGTGTATCTAATCTTCCACACTGCTCCTGAGATATGTATGATTCCTAGTAGAGTACTGTTTCAACTTCACCAGGCCATTTAGTTTAATTTTAACACTAGTTGCTGCGAAATTCATGTTAACATTGTTATAGAAATGTCTCTTGTAATGTGTCTGGAATAAGCAGACACTGAGAATACACATACTTCAAATTCCTCCTAAAACATAGATGATACTTAACTTGTATCCATTTGAGAATGAATGAATCCCAATCTAAAATCATGATTTCTAAAACACAATTTAATTACAAACTCTTACTGAATACCATGTACCTAGGTACTTAACAATTTTATTTGCAGAACAAATCAAGCAAACAAACCAGGTATTTTAGGACACTAGAGCTTAAGTGTGCTTTTACTAATGCCTTTATATAGTCCATATAATCAATTATGCTTATATAAAATGTGAGCAGGATGAATCTAGGCAGAAAAGTAAAAAATAAAAAATGTAACAACACCTTTGGCTGCTTGACTTGCTTGCCACTTTCTATTCTAATGTATTTACAAATGTATCAGTGATAAAGGAGAAAAAAAGGACCTGACCATTTTCTAGGCAATATCCAATATAGGAAATATCCAGAACATGCTGATGATAATTTCTCCCTAGGAATATTTTATACACTTTGGATAAAAATTAACTTTTATAGAGATGGAGGTAATCATTTAGCAAATAATTGCTGATGTGCAGTTAATCACCGTTTTGTATAAGCAAAAGGATTTTTATTGTATAATTTTATTTTTAAATAATTATTCTATTGGCTTTTTTCTTTTTTTCATTTTGGCATCAGAGTCTTGCTTTGTTGCCTGGGCTAGAGTGCTGTGGCATCAGCCTAGCTCACAGCAACCTCAAACTCCTGGGCTCAAGCAATCCTCCTGCTTCAGCCTCTCCAGTAGCTAAAACTACAAGTGTACACCACCACGTCCAGCTAATTTTTGTTGTTGTTTCTATTTCTTGTTATTTGTCTGACTAATTTTTTTTCTATTTTTAGCACAGATGGAATCTCGCTCTTTTTCAGGCTGGTCTTGAACTCCTGACCTCAAACAATCCTCCTGCCTCAGATTCCCAGAGTGCTAGGATTATAGGCATGAGCCACCGGGCCCGGCCTCTGTTGGCTTTTTAATTTATTAAACTTCATATGAATTTTTCACAGCATTATGAAGTTTTTCTTATACTATGTTATGACCAATGTCTGAATTTGTCAGTTATTGTTTAATTTTTGAATCATAAATTTGTTACTTTGGTCTCATGATTTTGTTTTTTTCATTATTACCTTTTCAGTAACAAGAGTAATATTAAAGCAATACTACAAAATTCTACCCATATTTTGGGGAATGAGTCTTACTTCCTGTCTACTCAAGACTCAAATAGAAACACTTTTAATATATATTCCACTTGTAGGGTCAATTAAACTTTGGTAGCTTTGCAATTTGTTCCTATGTGTAAAATCTGACACAATAGTAAGTTAGTCAATTGTATAATGTTTGTGAATTTATACATATTGTACTTGAAATGTTTTCTTCTTCACCTTATTGACACCCTTACATCTTAGCTACTTGCTTGCTTTTCACTTTCTCCACTTTTTCCATCTTCATTTTTCTTTCTCAATTCCTAGGTTTACCTGCCCCATCTGAATGTTTACTTATGTAGCTATCCCATAATAATATCGGTAACAAATTATGCATTTGTATATTAGGCTTCCATTTTGTATTACTGCAACTGGGAGAACAATAAGTTAATAGACTTTAAGGGTCAGGAACCATAGTAGGTATCAGTTAACAAGCATGTAATAAAGAAAACATGAATTTACATCTTGGATTTGTTATTATTTTCTATATGACCCCCAGCAAATTCTTTAACATGTTTAACTTTCCTTTCTATGATCTGTAATATGGTGGTGATTAGAGACAGCTTATAGGCTATTTGTTAAATCAGACAATGTAGAAAAAACATCACGGCATGGTGCCCAGGAAATATTAATAATAATAAAAGAGATTCCTATAATTATGGTTTTGTTGTTATTATGTCTCTTCCTTTAGTCTTAGTGATGATTTCATCCCCTATGTTTCTCTATTTGGTATACAAATAATTCAGATAAGTTATTGATTTAAAACTCTTTCTTCAGCCTTAATAAATAAAGCACAAATTCACAGGTAGAATTTAAGGAAAAAGAGCCACAACCTAAAGAAGGCATGACTTATAATTCCCCCCTTCATTCATGTTGTGAGAAACATTGTCCAGGACATGTTTTCCAGTCACCTCACCTGGGAAACATTGAAGCACAGAGCATTTTATAGTATATATTTATCTATACCTCAAATATGAGTGTTTGAACTTAGAGTAGGAGATTATTTTTGAGCTTTGTTAGTTCATTGTGGCAAAAAGTTTAGATCAGTTCAGTGAAACACATAATTGAAAAATAGATAGTTAATGTTTCTTCAAAGGTGGAAAGGAGCTTTTTTTTGTGAGTGTGAAAGTATTGCACTATGTGATTTGTTTGGGAATAGTAGTGAATGACACATGCAAAATATCTTCAACATGTAGCTATTTTAATCCTCCTAATTAATCAAACATTACCTTGTTCTGTCCAGAAACAAGCAAATAAACAAAAAACCCTAATCATTCACTTAATACACAAGCAGTGATAATTAAAATGTATTGAGATTTTGAAAGGTAAGCTCATGTGTCTACTTAGTGATAAAGCTGAGTTTTGAGCACAAGTGTATTTTACTTCATAGTTTACATAAGCTATAGTAAGTCAACTGAAGTATGATGAGGCTCATAAATTTGAAGAAGTAAGCTTTCTTTCTTACAAAGGGTGCAACCTGCAGGCTGGCCATACCCTCTAGCAGAAACTGAAAGCAAACACACTTCAAGAGAAGAAAGATGAGATGGAAATTCATGCTGAATGGGCCAGGTAAGTATACTTATTCACCAGTTTATAGGAGTAGCTATGAATATTTATAAATGGGGAATGTACAAATTCACTGTAGGCAAATATGCTTGTTACATATATTCTATGTTCACTTCAGAGTGAAGACTTGGCAATAAATGTGTTAAAATTAGGCTCCATGCATCAAAAGCTGGAAGGGAGAACACAAAAGCATCTTGTGCACGGCCTCTGTAAATTGAGCAGAACTAGTTCATTGTGGATTGTTTCTTAAGGAGTACTGGTTAACTGTTATGTGAAAACTGCAAGAAGGGAGGGGAGTCCTCTCTGGGCTGGTTTCTGTTTAATCCTTAGGAAAGAAAGTCTGAATGGTGGCTAGTGACTGACAGAGGGGGTATAACAAGGTGTGTCCAGCCTCCAGTACCATCTTGGTCTGGAACTCAGTTTTTAAGGTTTCTCTGGGATACCTTTGGTTAAGAGAGGGTCTGTTCAGTCAGTTGGGAGAGGCTTAGGATTTTATTTTTATTTCTCAAGTGCCTTTAACTAAACTATACTACCTCTTATAAACTTATTTATGGTGATCATTCAGCCTTTGTTCAAAATTGCACTCCTATAAACATGGACAAAAATAAATAGAAGAAATGATATAAACAAATGACAAGAACCAGAAAAAGTTAATATTGGACAGCAAGGTAAGCAATAGGAGAGATGGAAAAAAAAATTCCTAAAACAGATTTATGTACCATCTACCTGCACAAATATATGTGGTATGTGTCTTTATATGTGCAAATATTTTTTTAAATCCAGTGCTATAGAGTTTTAATATATATGGTTATTTTTGTGCCATTTCTTGAATATGACTAAACCAAAGGTTCAACATTGACATTCCATTTGAATTATAAGGGGAAGGGCATTTCAAAGACAAAAGCCCATCAAAGAATACAAATTGCTTCTAAGTTCAAATGTAATAACCATTTGCAAGAGCAGTTTAGAGGGTATCAACTACCATTGGGATTGCACTCACTTTAGGAGGACATCAAAGGAAACCAGAGTTCTGACCACATCATGATTTATGGATTTGGCTTGAACACTTGTAATTACTTCCTTAGCACAAGAGGATCGGTATAGATGCATGAGCTCCACCAAGCTCAAATTCCTGGGAAAACAGGGCACTTGATTCTGTCTTGCTGATGGATTCTCAAGGATATTATACTAGTGAATAGGTCAAAATGTTATTTCATGCCTCACACTGTAATGGACAAAATTGTCTCAAGAAGTCTGCTGTTTTTTCAACAAGGTATTAGCTTTCTAAATTCCTTCTAGTAAAATTTTTGAAAATAAAAGTGCTAATGAGATACATGTTTCTACTGAGAATTTTTATCTCAACAAAGGAGCTGATTATATCTAAATACTATTAATGTTAACAAATTTGGAGATGAATAAAAATGAGACTATGAGATATTTCCCCTGTAAGTAAAAATAGCAATCATTTTTTACCTATAATTTCTAAAAAATAATAAATAACATTTACCTTATTTATTTTCAAATAATATATCAATTTTATTTTGATTTTCTGTCCAGCTAAAATAATTAGATAAATCTGGAGTTTGCAGAGGTTTAGTTTTATGCACATAGTCCTAGGAAGTTATAATGTACTGATCTTTTATTTCATCCTCATGGCTAATTTATGCCCAACCTCTGCGCTAAAACAATAAAACCAGATGGAAAACCACCAAAATATACATGGTTACTTATGTTCTGTACCAAGGAGTAAAGTCATCTGAAATTTAATAATTTCCTGATTATCTGTTATTTATTATTTATATGTTAATATACACAAGTAATGCTATAGTTTAGAACATGATACCCCAAAGTAAAGTGCTTTTGCATGCTAACTACCTTAAACTGAAGGAGATTGGGAAGTCTTCAGAAACAAGGTCTTTCTGACTTTCTCCCACCTTCCTGTTTCTCACCCCTCTCTATACCCCAAAACAAGACATAGAACCAGAATTCCTCTTCCCCAAGACAGGTCATAGAAACTAGAACCCTTCTTTCCCGAAGCAAGCCATAAAAGCCCAAAAGATCAATCTCTTCCCTCTCCCTTAAAGACCCTAATTCCAGAAGGGTCCTACTCCATATTCAAGAGAACAAAATGCTACATAGCAAGATCAGGAAAAATCTGAACAGACAGGCCTTGCTGGATTTCTCCACTCAGTCTATTACCATTAGATCATACCCTTCTGTCCAATCACATTTCTACATCATTGCCCATTCTTCAATGAACCTATGCATAAAAATAGACAGGTTTTTTTTTTTTTTCCTGGGCCTTTGGGTCTTGATTTTTGAGGGCTCCCATGTCACATAAATCTTCCATTAAATAAATTTGTTATGCTTTCTCTTGTTAAGCGGTCCTTTGTTATGGGAGTGTTGGTTGTGACTCTTATGATGAGTGAGGAAATGTATTGTACATTTCTGTCCCTATAGTAATAAAAGTAAATGAGAATAATAAAGGCAAAATCTTTCAAAATCAAAATTGAACTTATGAATACTCAATGTATGAATGCCAATTATATTTTTTAAAAAGCTTTTCTTCTCTCCTGACTAGTTAATTGAAACTATTTTATCCTCAGTGGTGACACTGACATTATGCCTTTGTCTTTCTCCCTTCTTGCATAAATTCTTACTTTTGAATTCAATTCAACAGAGAGCTGTTTTGTTCATCAGAATTTATATCCACTCTGAATTCCTGAGTTCCTGTCCACATATATATGTGTATACAAATATACATTTATATATAAATATTCATATCTTTATATACTATATATATTATATAAAATATACATATAATTTATAAAAATTATTATAAAATATAGAATTTTTCATACTAAGGTTGAATTATGTGAATGTTTGAGTTATGAATAATTATTATAATTATCAAAAATACTTAAGATTTTTAAAAGTTTTAATAGCACTTAACTGCCTATTATAAAGTAATCAAGATATAAAGTTTATCACAAATAGTAATTACTGAACCCTTGTAAGGTAGAGATTTTTCTTATATTCTCATGGAAATGCTATAAAACACCCAATACTAAACTTGATCAATATTTCGTAGATAATAATGACAGAGCATATCTGTCTGACTAGAAAATCTGTTTATTCCTATAATACACTAACTTCCGTATAAATATTTATACAAGAATAGATATATTGAGTTTTAAAATGGAACTTTATTTCTTTGCATACTAGCAACGAACTTGAAATAAAACAATTCCATTCAAAAGAGCTTCCAAAAAAATCACTTAGGAATGCATTTATCAAAAATACAAGTGTTTATACTGAAAATTATAAAATACTGCTGAAATAAATTAAAGGAAATATAAATAGATGGAGAGCTATTTCATATATATGGACTGAAAGAATCAATATTGTTAATATGGCAATTTTATTCAAATTGAACTATGTATTTAACATAGTCTCTATCACATTTCCAGTATAGTTTTTTGCAGAAATTTTCAAGCTTCTCCTAAAATTTACATGGACATGCAGGGGACTCATAATGAACAAAATATTTCTTTAAAAATGAAGGTAGAGAACTTACACCTCCCCATTTCAAATTTTACTATAAAATTACAAAAATGAAGACAATATCTTACTGGGAGAATGATACCCATAAATCTATGTAACAGAATTGATAGTCCAGAAACAAATTCTTGCATGCATGGTCAATTGATTTTTGATATAAATGTCATGGCAAAACAATAGAGAAAGAATAGTCATTTCATCAAATCACGTGGGAAAACTGAATATCCACATGCAAAAAAAAAAATCAATTCATACCCTTACTTCATACTACATACCAAAAGTTACTCAAGGTGGATAATAGATCTAAGTGTAAAAGCTAAAACTACAAAACTTCTAGAAGAAAACACAAAAGAAAATACTTGAGAGCTATGTCAGACAAAGAATTCTTAGATATAATACCAAAAGCAGGACTCATAAAATAACAACAACAAATAACAAAAAGGTTGGATTTTATAAATATTAAAACCTTTGTGCTTTAAAAGACATGAGTGGTAAAATTAAAAAGCAAAACACAGAGCAGGAGAAAACCTTTCAAAATCATATACCTCAGAAAAGGCTTGTATTCAGAATATTAAAAATAACTCTTACAACACAATAACAAAAGTGAAATATCCAATTAAGAATGGGTGAAATATTTGAGTAGGCATTTCACTAAATAATACAAAAGAATAGCTAATAATCACTGAAAAATATGCCTAACATCATCAATCATTAGGAAAATGCAAAATAAAACTATGAGATATTACTTTACACCTGCTAGAATAGCTTTAATCAAAAGGAAAGAAAAGTTTGGGCAAGGATGTGGAGGGAACCAGGATTCTCATGCACTGATGGTGAGAATAAAAAATGGTACAGACACTTTGAAAAATGATTTGGCAGTTTCTAAAGAAGTTAAATGTAAATTTAAAATATGAACTTGTGGCTTTATTCTTAGATATCTAGGCAAGAAAAATTAAAATGACATGTACACAATTATTCAAAAACCATTGTTTATAATGGCTCAAAAGTGAAAGGAATACAAATGCCCATCAGCTAGTAAAGGAATAAACAAAATGCAGTGTATACATACAATGGAATATTAATCAGCAATAAAAACAAGTGACCTACCAATTTGGACAACAGAGATACTATGTTAGACACATAGGTGACATATTTTATGACTCCATTTATATGAAATGTCCCAAAAAGGAAAATTTTTACCGACTGAACTCAAATTAGTGGGATCTGGGGGTGGAAACTGAGATCGAATTGGTCATGAGGATCTTTTGGAGTGATGGAAATGTTCCAATACTGGATTGTGGTGATGGTGGTGAAACTATAAATTTACTAAAAATTATTGATATTACACTTAAAACAGGTAAATCTTATATTTGAAATGACCAATTTTGAATCAAAAGTGTAATTTATTATATCTCAAACTAGAAGCAGTACAATTAAGCAGTACAACAAAGTATGCACCTAAACCATTGACACAGTTTTGCCATCTTTATGGTAGCTTGTTTATGACAGAAGCGAAGAAGCCTGGAGAGCAAGTGCTGATGAAATTGTGAAAGGCATTTTTCACAGCTTGATGAGAATTTAATATTTTTCCTTGCAAGAAGTGGTCCACAAGGTCAGGAGTTCGAAACCAGCCTGACCAAGAGCGAGACCCCGTCTCTAAAAAAAAAAAAAAAAAAAGAAGTGGTCCAAAGCCCAGAAGAAGTGGTAGTCAACTGGTGCAACGTCTGGTGAATATGGTGGATGACAGAGAGTTTCCAAGTTCAGCCTCTGTAGTTTGAGCAGCACTGTTTGTGCAACATGTGGTTGAGCATTGTATTGCAAGAGGACTGGCCTTTTTCCATTAACCAATCTCAGCTGCTTAATTGCAAGCATTCTCATCATTTCATCCAATTGGTTTCAGTAGACATCTGCTGTAACTGATTGACCAGGTTTCATGAAGCTGTAGTGGATAATACCAGCACTGGACTACCAAACCGACACCATTAGCTTTTTTTGGTGAATATTTAATTTTGGACTGTGTTTCAGCACTTCATCTTTATCCAACCATTGTGCCAAACACTTGCAATTGTCAAAAAGAATATATTTTTCATCACATGTAACAATACAGTATGACAATGTTTCGCCTTTTGTGGTGACAGCAAAGAAAGGCAAGCAGCTAGATGGTTTCTCTTCTGGTGCTCATTTAATTCATGTGGAACCCATCAATCCAGCTTCTTTACCTTGCTGATTTATTTGAAATGATCCAATATTGTTGGAGCAGTAACGTCAAACCTTGCTGTTAATTCATGCATAAGTTGAGATGGATTTGTTTCCACTATGGGCTTGAGCTTATCGTTATCCACCTTAGTCTCAGGTAACCTGCTTGGCTCATTTTCAAGATTAAAATAATCAGAATGGAACTTCTTAAACTATCAACATACTGTGCATTGATTAGCCACATCCTTCAAAAACACTTCATTGATATTTTGAGCTGTCTGCACTGCATTTGTTCCATGATGGAATTCATAGTTGAAAATAACATGAATTTTTGACTTATCCATTGTTTCACAAAAATTGCTCTAAAAAAATTGCTCTAAATTGTGAAAGATAATCACAAGTCAAAACATGCATTTGCAAGACTGAGGATGTACCTTCACAATAAAAATAAAACGAGAAGTGTCAAGGTGAGCTGTCAGAGATATCAACTGTCAAATTTAGTACTTAAGGAAATCAGACATGTCATACTTAATAACCTAAAAATATGTAAATTATAATGAAACAAAATTGTTTAAAAAAACAAACCATAAAGGGTTAAAAATTTTAGGAGGCTATTTTTTTTTAATTTGGGGATGTGGAATGCCTACTAGATGCAAGATTTAAAAATTCAAAAGCCATAATTAAAAGGATTGATGGATTTGGCCACTTGAAATTAAATAAAACTGTATTTATTTATTTTTTAAACTGTATTTAGAATGACATCTTAAGCTATTAATAATTTAAAAATCCAAGTAATAGACAAGATAGACAAATTTAATATCATATAAGAGCCAACAGGGTTAGATACATCAGGCAAAGGAAAAATACAGGGCAGGGAACAGAATGAATTGAAGGGACAAAGACAGCAACAAGAAGCTCTCCCATGGGAATGGTATAGTGTTCCAGGTGATGGCTTGTGATAATCTGGTAACCATAATGTCATGGAGAAGTGAGTCAATATGATCTATCAGTGTGGGAGCTGAAAGAAGGAACAAAAAGAAAGAATAAATCATATACATTTGGTTTGAATACTTTGGTATATTGTTATTTGGGGAGTATGGGAGAAGAGATTTGGAAAGGAAGATAAATAATCTGGCTCTTGTTAAACCACTTGCCAGCATTTGTGGCTAGGACAAAAGTACACACCCCTTTTTCTGTGCCATTCTTACTGCCTCCTTAAATCTGTTGTACTAGGCTTTCTCTAAGCAGAAACCTCATTCTCCATCTTCCCATATGGCATCATTTGGATGTTTGGCCACTCCACATCTTATGTTGAAATTTGTTTCCCAGTGTTGGAAGTGAGGTCAAGTGGGAGGCATTTGGATCATGAGGGCAAAGCCCTTCATTAATGGCTTGGTGCCCTCCCTGTGCAAATGAGTGAGTCCTCACTTTATTATTTTACTGGACAGCTGGTTGTTTAAAGGAGCCTGGCACCACCTTCTCCCTCTCTTGCTCCTGCTCTCAGCATGTGACTCGCCTGATCCCCCTTTGCCTTTGCCTTGCTTGGAAGCTCCCTAGAGCCTTCATCAGAAGCAGATGCTGGCACTGTGCTTGTACAGCCTACAGAACCATGAACCAAATAAACCTCCTTTCTTTATACACTATCCAATTTTAGGTATTTCCTTCATAGCAATGCAGAAATGGAGTATCTGTCTCCTTCTGGCCAAAAAAAATCTTACATGAAACATTAGCTACTCAAAAAGTTCTTACCTCCCACTAAATTTTACTTAATCAACATTGAAGTTCAATTATCCCTATAACAATTTGGTATCACTATTCTGTATGATTTTTTTCTATATGTCTTCAGATCAACATTCACCGAGCAGATGTTTACTGAGCATTACACAATGTGCTCTCCTATGGAATGGTTCAGTGACTCAGGAACGTTAAAATATAATAAGGAGAACTAATTAGATAACCAAATAAAGCGAGTGGAATATTATCATCAATATACTAGATATTCTGCAATCAATGCAGGAGTCATTTAAAAAAGTATTCAGCTCAATACAGAAATGCTTCCCATAATGATAAGGGAATTATTAACTATTTTTGAGTCTCATTTACAACCAACATAGTGACCTTGGTATTCATTCACATCACACCATTGCCTAAAACCTTCAGAGAATTCTCTGGTCACTTAGCATAAAGCAAATTCCTACTTGAATTATAAGTCTCTACAAGATTTTGACCTGCCAACCCTTTCAACTTTATTTCCTAACAGTCTTTCTCTAGCTTTTTATGTAATACATTAAGGATATTTATGAACCTATTTTACTTTGACTTGAAAATGCTATCTATTGAACTATCCCACAGAAATAGAAATCAGTAGTTAGGATATATGAATGTTTACTGCAGAAATGTTGGATTTTCTTAAGCAATGGAAACATCCTAAATACTTGCCCATAGTGGTTATTTTATTAATTATGATATGTTTATACTATGCTATTAACTATCTCTATATGCAGTGAAAATTCAAGTTTCAGAGCAGTTATATTAGATGAATTGCTTTGGAAATAAATAACAACAAAACAACAAAATCACCAAAAAATCTTCTGTATATCTTTATAAGTTTCTATAAACGTAAAAATTAGGCTACACATTGAGTTCCTATCATTGGTTATATAACAGGGAGTGAAATTGTGTAGTAAGAGGGTAATAACATTTTATATATCTACATTTTATTAATTATAATAAGCATGCTTTGATTTTTATTTAATTTGGAGAATAATATAGCAAAATCGAAAAGAATATCTACTTCACAAGTCCTCTTTGTGTCCTTAATTCAAAGCTATTAGAAAGAAACAAATGCTAGGAATTTTAAAGAATAAGTCATACACATTGGAAGATGTGTTTCTTGATGAAGCACATTTTAAATGTTCCCATGTGGAGTTACTGAATACATTGTGATTGTATTCAATCATTCTAACTAGTTCTTGCTTTTTATTTAGGTTTTTTAATGTAAGAAAAAACATTTGTCCCGTTGTGCTTGAACTGTAAAGAAGTTTTGAGTAGGGAGAAATATATAGGTCAATCTACCTGTGTTTGTCATGTGATTGGAGGACTTCATATAGGTTGTAAAAGTACAGTCATTAAAAGTATAGAAAAAAATTGTTCTCACTCACTGTTATTTCTAGAGAAATCAATTAAACTAATGGATTACCTAGAGATGATGAATAAAGAAAACTGTTAACTTTCTAATGAAGTATCATCCAATTCTCTATATGTGTATATTTATTTACAATATTATATATTACATATACTTATATAATGTAAATACTGAAATATGCAATAGTTCCCAATATGCATACCCATAAGATATTATTGATTCTTAATGTTTATATCAAATAGCTGTACTTTATATCATTAGTAAATTTTTTTAACTAGTGGAATCTATAATTTTTATGTTTCATTATTTCTGTTTGTTTTATAGCCTAGTTTACTGGTGTTGCTGTGAGTGTTGTTATTTTGTGTATGGGTGATTGTGTATGTTTATGTATGTATGCATGCATGTATGAATTTTTCAGTAATGTTTGAAAAGAATATATTTTATCTCTAAAATATATACATGTTCTATGCATGTATTCTTATCTTTATCAATTATATTATTTAGATTGTTTATGTCATTTTGTTGTGTCTGTTATATCTGTAATGAACAGATAGAAAAATGAGCTACCAAGTTCTTTGTATAAATTTAAAATTTTTCTTAGTCATATTTATAGTAACATGGGAATTTTTAAAGCTCCCTATAAAAGATATTTCAAAATTTTATATTATTAAAGGGTAGCTTTGCTGGTAGACTAACATATGTATATTTCTTGCCAACCTGCTTAGTCCATTTAATTATAAAATAAATTATTATTTGATACTATATATTTAAAAAAGAGTGAAAAGAATAAACCTCATTAACTTGGGAGGTAAAGATAATGTTTACACTAATTATCTTCACCCTAAAGTCTTAACTCTCATCCCAAATTAAAAGCATCTCATGATGCTGCTATCATCCTCACAATGAGTGTGGCTTGCAATGGATGTGAATGTTATGTTTATGTGGTTCTCAAGCCAAGACACAGTGGTCAAGAACCATCATTAGAATTAGCAGAATATAAACCACTCAACTTGAGGTTCAAGGATCTTACTTGGTGTTATAATCCAGCTTTTAGCAGATTATGACCAGTTTTTCCTGTTCCATCTTTTTAAAAGTATTACCACAGAAATAGGCAACTGGAATTTGGGGTTATGAACTTTCATGTGCTCCAATTCAATACTTACTTATTGAGAGCTTGTTTGGAGGTTCTAGCAGGGGATCGCAGCTACTTGTATACCCTTGACTGAAGACCGGTCCTCCTCTACTGGGGAAGGTTGTCCTCTTTGATGGAGCACACAGCTTTGGGAGGGACTCACATGAAGCAGTGAGGGAGGAAGGGGACATCCGCCTAGCCAACCAGATCAGCCAAATCAACCCTGGCGATCAATGGGGTGACAGATGTCATGGCCAGATAGCCCTCACATCAAAAGTGAGCAATAAATCTATGTTGTGTATAAGCTATTAATTTATGGTGTCCTGTCATAGCATCTCAAAAAGACTAAGACAACGGTAGTATCCGCTAATAATAATCAATATTACGTTTAAATCTGTTAAGGCAATGATAGATGCTGTAATAGTAAAAATTTAAGCTTTTATATAATTAAAGTTTATTTCTCTTAAATAAAAGCAATTGATTGGTGATTCAGAACTGGAAAAGAAGAAAGCAGTACTCTACAAAATTATTCAGGCATCCAAGCTGACTGAAGATTTGCCTTTTTTCAAAACATGGAATATATTTTAATAGGGATTGAATTGAATCTGTAGATTACTTTGGGTAGTATAGACATTTTAACAATGTTGATTCTGTTGACCCCTAAGCATGGTATGGTTTTCCACCTGTTTATGTCCCCTGCTATTTCATTCTTCAGTGTTTCATAGTTTTCCCTGTAGACGTCTTTTACCTCCTTAGTTAACTATATTATTCCTAGGTATTTTATTTTTTGTTGTTGTTGTTGCTACTGTGAAGGGTATTGAGTCTTTGATTTGGTTCTCAGTTTGACTGTTGTTGGAGTATAGGAGTGCTACTGATTTCTGTACAATGATTTTGTAACCTGAGACTTTGCTGAATTTATTTATCAATTCCAGTAGTCTCATGGCAGAATCTTTGTGGTTTTCTAGATATAAGATCATATCACAGATCTAGAAAAAATAATTCTATGCTTTGTATGGAACCAGAGAAAACCCTATATAGCAAAAGAAATTTTAAGCAAAAAGAGAAAATTGGGAGGCATCAATTTACCAGACTTCAAGCTATTCTACAAGGCTATAGTAACTAAAACAGCATGTGACTGGCACAAGAACACAGACATAGACCAATGGAACAGAACTGAGAACCCAGATATAAAACCATTCTCATATAGCCATCTAATCTTTGATAAAGCAGACAAAAACATACACTGGGGAAAAGAATTCTTATTCAATAAATGGTGCTGGGAAAATTGGATAGCCACAAGTAGAAGACTGAAACAGGATCCACACCTATCACCTCTCACAAAAATCAACTCATGGTGGATAACAGACTTAAACCTAAGGCATGAAACTGTAAGAATTCTAGAAGAAAATATTGGAAAAACTCTTACAGACATTGGCCTAGGCAAAGAATTTATGAAGAAGAACCCAAAGGCAATCACAACAACAACAAAAATAAAGAAATTGGACCTGATCAAATTAAAAATATTCTGCATAGCCAAGGAAACTATCTTGAGAGCAAACAGACAACCTACAGAATGGAAGAAAATATTTGCATGCTACACATCTGGTAAAGGGCCAATAGATAGAATCTATATAAAAACTCAGGAAATTCAGCAAGAAAAAATCAAACAACCCCATCAAAAAGTGGGCAAAGGACATGAACAGAAACTTTTCTAAAGAAGATAGACTAATGGCCAACAAACATATGAAAAAATGTTCAACATCTCTAATCATCAGGGAAATGCAAATCAAAACCACAATGTGATATCATTTATCTCCATTGAGAATGGCCTTTCTAAAAAAGTCCCAAAACAATAAATGTTGGCATAGATGTGGAGAAATAAGAACACTTATACATTGCTGGTGGAACTGCAAACTAGTACAACCTGTGTGGAAAGTAACATGTAGATACCTCAAAGAGATACAAGTAGAATCGGCATTTGATCCAGCAATTCCATTACTGAGCATCTACCCAAAGGAACAAAAGACATTCTATAAAAAGACATCTGCACTTGAATGTTTATAGCAGCACAATTCACAATTGCAAAGATGTGGAAACAACCCAAATGTCCATCAATACATGAGTGGATTAATAAACTGTGGTACGTGTATACCGTGGAGTTCTACTTAGCCACAAAAAGCAATGGAAACATAGCACCTCTTGTATTATCCTGAGTTGACTTCGAGCCCATCCTACTAAGTGAAGTATCACAAGAATAGAAAAACAAGCATCCTATGTACTCACCATCAAATTGGTATTAACTGACTTAACTGACCAATGCTTAAATGCACATATAGTGGTAACATGCATTGGGTGTCAGACAGGTGGGAGGATGGAGGAGGGGATGGGTATATTCTCACTTAATGGGTGAGGTGGGCACGGTCTGGGAGATGGACATGCTTGAAGCTCTGACTTGGGTGGGGAATGGCAATATATCTAACCTGAACATTTGTGCCCCCATAATATGCTAAAAGAAAAAAATATGTGGAATGTAGCTTCTAAGCTATCATAGATATAGCAAGGTCAAGCTTGCAAATGGAGAAAGAAGAGAGTAAAGGATCACCCAGGAGACTATCAGAAGCCAATTTTGGCAGTATAATGTAAAATTTCTGACCATATTTTATTAGCCAAGACTCAGGCACATCAACCTGCAAAAGGACAAGATGGGCTAAAAATTGTTATTCTTGGCCCCATGACTGCTTGATATAACTCCATAATGGGAAAGCAATGCACAAACCTTTGAAAGGCTGCTAGCCTGTCAGAGTTTGATTGACAGACACTCCCAGTGTATCTACCAATCTTTTACTCCAAGTTTAAAACATGAAACAGAAACCATTGGAAAAATATGAGACATTGTGTCATTTTTTTCTCTACAGTTAGTCTCCTACTTAAGGAGATATGATTAATATAAATACCCCCAAACTGGAAAATCTTCCTTCATTCAAATGAGTGCTGTTCTTTACCTGACCAGAATAGCGACCTTCCCCTTCAATTCCAAAGCTTCTTTTATGTTTCTCTATCAACGCAGAGACAAAACATCAATGTAGCAAGCAGCAGAGTGAACTAGAGAGAAGCTAAGTCTTGCAGAATACATTATATTTTAGATGTGCTGCCACACAGAACTGCTGCTATATGTGAAACCAGAGACAAGATAAATTATGATAGTACTGCATGTGGGAATATTTGTTTGATTTTTTTCTCTTCCTTTTCTTCTTTCCTGCCCTCTTCCTTCTTCCTACCTCCTCTTTATTCTTCTCTTCCTTCCTTGCTTTTTCTCTCTTCTCTTCATTCTTTCTCCTCCTTTTCATATCAGTGTACCAAATAATAAGGGTAGGAAATTATACTACACCTTGTGAGCCTTAACAAAATAGATATACAAGCTAGAAACTGGGAGTCTGAAAACTATGTTAATATGCCAAGAAGATATACATGTGATATATATTGAGCATTTTAGGGTAATTAATGCTAGCCACACTAAAAAAAGTAATAACAACTCCAAAATGTCAGAGGATTGTAACAATTAATTGTTCTTTCTTTCTTCCTCTTGTACAGAGGATATTCTGGGACAGAAGAATGAGTATCACTTTAAAAGATAGAATTCACATGGGGAATTCAAAATACTTTTGCATTCTCAGAAAATTCAGCATGTTCAAGGATGATACAGGAAAACATCAAGAACATAACAAGGCACAAATAAGTAAATAGAATCAAAAGACATCTTTAAAATTATACAATTGCACAAAAAATAAAAATAAAAAATACCCTGAAATTACATAGAAAAATATACTTTTGATAATAAGTACCCACAGGTTTAGAAATTTTAAAATCCAGGATATTGTATATTGGGTCCAATGATATCTATTAATAGATGATGTGGCCTCAGTAATAATGAGAAAATTGGAGAAGTAAAGAGCATGTAAAGGCACAAAAGAATCAGAATAATTTGACAAATAAACAAACAAACAAGAAAACAGGATGGGGTGTGTGTATTATGGATGATAAGAGGGAAGGCTGAAAAAGAAAACCAAGCAAATTTCGGTAAATTTAAAGTTTGAAGTTACGTTTTAAGTAATAATACTTATATTAACCATTATTGGAGCACTTCCATTAAACAAATTACTATGTACTATACACAAGTTACATTTTATGTACTATACAGTTAAATCTTCCCAGGATATGGTATTTGTAGGGTATATCTGTTCTATTTTATTATCTATTATCATAGTATCCACTGTCAGGCAAGGACAGACTGAGAATTGTAACAGATTGGATGAGTTGAAGGAGCCTCGGCAATTTAATGCTGAGTAGGATACTGAACTGAACTGGATCTTGAAACAGTAAGACGACATTAGTAAAAATGCTAGAGAAACCCAATGAAATCCATAGTTTATTTAGTAACATGTAATACTGTTAATTAACATGCAATTATTAGCTGAGATTTTAACGTTAAAGGAAGCTGGGTGTAAGTTATTTAGGATTTTCTGTACTATTTTTGCAATGCTCTGTCAGTTTAAAATGATTTCAAAAATCAAACAAATATATTATGAAAAATCAGCATAGATTTTATCGTCCTTTTTGTCAGTGATTTTTCAACCTGTTTTTCTAATGGGGGAATTTAGGCAGGATCAGTCTTTCTGTTACTTCAGCTTTCTATGTGGTGTGATCTCCATCCGGCTGCAATGCTGGTCTTTCTGCCTCCATTTGACATATGTGGGCGCAGAAACAAAGCGTGAATAGCTCAGCCCTTCTCTTTTGGCCTTTGGGTAGCAACTGCCGTTGGTAAGTATGCACTCTGCACTCTACACTGCTTCTCCATGCTATAGAATTTACCTGGAATGCCCCATGCAGAGAGGCCTGAAGTTATCTAGTGCTGTCTGTGACAAACTGAATAGTTAGTCTAGTTTGAGGTTCAAACCATCATCATCATAAGAGCCATTTTCTGCTGTGCATCAAAGTCAGTTTCTCCACTAACATTTCTAATAATAAAAATGGTCATTTGATCTCTATGACTGTTCTTTTAACTTTTTCAACTGATTGCAAATTCAGGCTAGGAAAAAAAAATAAACATGTCATGTAAGATCTAGTATAGCATAATAGTTCAGAGATTAAATTCTGGAAACACATTTCCCAGCTTTTGAACTTCTAAACTTCTAAGTTTCTGTTTTCTACTGTGTATGTGACCCTGGGTAAATTATTTAACTTTCATTTCTTACTTGTAAAATGTGGTAATAACCATTTTTTCTTTAAAGAGTTTTGTTAGAATTAAATTATCTATCTATCTGGTATGTAGGACAGTGTCTAGCACCTGGAAAGCATTATATAAATATTTGCTACTAGATAAGTATTTGCCATATGTGTGTGTGTATAATTTAGTCTTCTCAATTTTCTTGATTAAGATCCTACATAAATTTTTCTTGAACATAAAGGGATTGTTAGTCAAATAGACACACATTGATAGATATGAATTAAAATTAATCAATTCATTAATAACATTTCCCCACATGAAGAAAATACATATGTTTTCTGATATCATATAGTCCATGGAACACATACTAAAATTGAGGTTTCCTGATTATGCAGATGAAACACAATATAATATCGTAAAATCAATAAAACATTAATATAGTGATGAAGCACTCAGGACTTAAACATCTTGGGTTAAAATCTTGTTCTTGAGGGGGGAGGGGTCATGGTCAATATATGTAACCTTAACATTTGTACCTCCATAATATGCAGAAATAAATAAATAAATAAGGAAAAAAAATCTTTTTCTGATAAAGATCTCATAAAGATTCAAGTTGAGTATGACTGTATGTTTTACAAATAAGAAAACTTAGGAACGGGAAGCTAAAGATCTTGCACAACTGTCTATCAGAAAAAGATTTTTTAGAATTAAGTGAGAACATCTGAAAGAGTGTATATGTGTGTGTGTGTGTGAATATTAGCAGGGATAAATCACTTTATGCTAAGACAGAAAAGTTAAGAATATAATCAAATATTCCTAAAGCATAAATAATAAAAATACCTTTATTCTGATTATTTTATAAGTGCAATTCTCTTGGTGTTTCAAATAATATCACACTATTTACCAAGATTAAGCAGAACTGAGTTATTTGTGTGGATAATACTTTCCATGACTAATCATCACAAATGCAACTGATTATTATTGTATGAAATATGTTGCAATTGAATTGGACTTAAATGTTTATACTTAACATCTACTTACATAGTTAAGTCCACTGAGAAATGTGTATCTTAATACCTACAATACTTCTTGGAACAGAATTGTTTAATGAAGTCTTTGTGAATTTCACATAATTGTTAGTTGGAAGCACAGTATGAATTTTCTAATGACTTTTCAGTTATAAATTAAAGTTATAGAAATATGACACTGAAATGATTATAGTGAGAGTGTACATTCTGATGACAATGTTACCTCCAATAGATTATGACACTGATGGTTTTTAATCATTTAGTGAAAAGGGCGAAAGAAGAAAACCTTCCTCTTTCACCTTGAAATGAAATTGTGATTAAAAACTGATTATCCAACTATAACCACAGAATCAATCATTTTTAACACATGCTTTCAGGAGAAATTAAATTAATATTGAAAAAGAGAAATATGAAAACAGCGCAATGGTTACTATTGAAAAGAAAATATCAGGAGACCATGCCAGGTTTTTTCATTAAGTTAGTCTTATGTGTTGACCTTTTGTGTCAAGACACATATAATCACTATTGCTAAACAGTGAGGATGATTATTGTCGGTTAAGGTAACACATGTCTGCTGCTGAAAGAAATAATGTGAAATCTCAGTGGCATAAATAGCAATTTTTTTTTCTCAGTCAACAGTTCATTTTAGATGTCTCTCCTGCAAAGTTTCCCTGAAAGTGGTAACTCCTTCAAAGTGTTAAATTAATTTGTGTGGCTATGCTATAATCTGGCTCTTTGTTAAGCCCAGGATTGGAGGGAAGGAGACATCCTGTGATCTCTAGATCTTAGGGATCAGGGCTAGACTTAGCTGGAATTAGTGTAGAAACCTCTACTCTTTCACCCAAATGTCTGGAACTAATCAGTCTCCAACTTCACTGCAAAGGAGGCTGGAAAATGTAGTCTTCCTACATTTCCTGGGAGAACTTCCTATTAGACCAAGTAGAAAAAATGGGATTGTTGGAGAGCTAGCCAATCATCAGTTCATTATACAATGATAATACATGCCCAAAATATTTTTATAATTTATTATGCTATTAAATTATTTGAAAATATAACTATCAGTCATATATTCTGTGAATATATTTTATTTTTCTTAGGTTTTAGATGTATAATGACGGTATTAAAAAATTAAAATATTAGGAAACCCAATTTGCTCCTGGCTCAGGCCTTCCTTATATTTGTTCGTGCTTTCACTGTCATCTTAGCCTTCAAATCTAACTCCTCATTTTTTTTCCTCTGAATCTCATTGATCTCCTGAGCCTTCTACCTTCAATAACATTTGTAAAGTTCCAGTCCTTCAGGATCACCTTTTTTGATGGCACTTGTGAAAGAATATTTTGTTTCTTAAAATGTAGATTTGTATGCTCCTCGTTTTTAATGCCCCCATTAGAATCTTCTTTATTAATTAGACTCAGAATTGAGTGATGTCAAAATATTTTTCTTTTTTCTTAATTTGCATGTGCTTTTAAAGGAATTAATTCTGTTATCAAATAACTTTAGCTGCAGAATGTGTTATTAGTCAGACAGACTAACTTTTTAATGTTAAAAAATAGATCATCAAAATTGCCATATTTTTTATTTCTCTACAAGCAAATTTCAATCTACGTTTTTGACAGGAGGTTATTAGATAGCAACTACTTTTCAAGTAACTTCACATTGATTCATTGTACTACAAATAATACATTTGTTGAAAACATTGTTCTTAAAAAGGAGGCTTAAAATTATATTTCATCATTCATAGAGCGACTAGGTAGTAGCATTTGGAAACTATGCATTTTCTCCTTTCTATCTAATAATGATTCTTCAAAGAACTCTTTAAGATTTTATCAAATTTAATATTAACAGTAGCCAGAAGGAAAGTTTTATAGAAAGTTTTATAAGTTCAATAGAAAATATTCTTTGATCCTGGTAAACTGTTTTGTTTTGTGTTGTGTTTTTCCCAATGTGCACAAAATGTCTTTCCATATTTCTCTTCTGACATTAAATAAATAATTTACCTCTTTCATCAGAGAAATTTTTATACTTCGTTTATATGTGCTTATATACATTTGTTGTATTTGTTCTTCCTTTATGTAGTTTGTGAGATCTAACTCAGTTCTTAGCATCTCTTTCTAAAGTTTTGAGTACTTCAATTACTATTTCCCTTCATTTATCATGATTCTAATTCTTCTCTGCCTCTGTAGTTGCTTATTTCAAGCAATATATTAATATCAAAGTGATTGACATAAAATGAATTTATAAGAACACCAATCAGATTATATTAGGGCCAACCCATATGACCTTATTTCACCTTAATGCTTTCTTTAAAGGCTCTATCTGCAAATACAGTCACATTCTGAGGTATTGGAGGTTAGGATTTAACATATTAATTTCAGGCAAGCACAACTCAGCCCATTACATGAAATATGATGGAAAAATAGAGAATCTGTGTAAACAGCTGAGAAACGCTGACAATGTATGCACGCGCCGGCTAAGGTAGGCAGGCTGGCAGGTGACATGAGTACAGAGCAATTGGCCTGTAGGCAAAGTGTGTAGGCAGGTGCCTCCAGGCATTCTGAGGCACCCAGACACCTATTGCTGCTGGAGTGTCACCCAAGTTCAGATTGAAAGCAGCAGTTGTGGGAGAGGAGAAGTCCTGCATGCCAGCAGTTCTGGGACCCTCTGTCCCTGGAACACATGTGCATCATGACTTCACAAATTTAACTCTGGTCTAAGTGCAAAGACAAGGACTGCCATGCTCAAGCAGTAAATATTGTCAGTTACTACCAAATAAAAGCATCCATAAGTAATTACTAGATGTCTTCAACAACTGTAGAAACTGGTTTTAAAAGCTGCTACAACAGTGCAAAGTAAACTTCTACAGGCTTAGAGATACAAATTAAACTTACAGATCATCAAGTTAAACAGAAAAGAACACTGTCTTCATATGCCACTTTGGATGAACAAATAACTGAAGAAAAAGACAATCTAAAATTAAGTTTTCCTTGTGATTGAAGATATAGTGATAAAATATACCAATTGTCATTTTGAATTACATGCAAGTCAGGAAGTCACTTTTGATTTCTTGTACAACCCCCACAGGTTACAGGAAATGTCAGAGAAAATATTAAAATGGTAATGTATAAATTTATTTAAAATTAAATTCAGATGCATGAAACCAATATGTAAAAATAATTAATTCTTTTAATAAAAACTGTCCCACAAGAATCATCAGCTACAGATGTACTAAAGTTTATATTTCAAAATAATTTACCAGAATTTATGTGTATATTATCACCACATATATAATACTCTTAACAGCTCCAGGGAAGATGAATCAGCAGAAAGATCTTTCTCATAGTAAAACATTATCAAAGATTGTTTGCAATCTTCCATCTGCCAAGAGTAACTGATGTCCCCTTTCATTTGTATCAGTTTAAAATAAAATTGCTAAAAGTGCAAATTCTGATGAGCTGATTAGTGAATTTTCAGAAAAGTAGAAAAATCTTAAGGTAAATTAAGATATCACATTAATAAAATATTGTTCCATATACTATAAAAATTATGACACAAAAATCAGTATTAATTTTCAATTAGTAAGTCTAAGTTGTTATTCATGTATCACTCTTATTCTTACTACATTTTATATATATAAAATATTTTTAAATAAAAACTTTATATTGTAATACCTGTCGTGGCCCATTTGCAGGATGAGAGATGGACACATAACACAAAGAAACACACAAATAAAGACAGGGACACACATAAAGACGGTACAAGACTGCAGCACTGTAAGCACCAGTCATTTTATTTTTATACTCTAAAAATCAAGGTTACTTCCTTATACGTGACCACCCAGGCATTGCAGCAATGGCCATAAATTCTGGAACACGTAGCCTAAGGACACAGATGTCCCATGACTCAGGGTCTTAATGTGGTTGCTTAAGGCGACGACCATAAGCCAGAGTTTGAGATAAGCACAGATAAGCAATGCAGCCACAAAGGGAAACTTTCTATTCCCATCCCTTTCAGCCTGGTCCCCTGCGGCTGTGCCTGTCTTAGGTTGTTCCTCCCTGAGGGATCTTACCCGTCCCTGGCTAAACAGCCATCCCATGAGCTCAGGCAGTACCCATAAGAGCAAGATGTTTATCAAATGGACTCCAGACTCCCAGGGCTGTGGGGCTGGGCAATATTTGCTTATGTGCAGAAGCTCAAACTCTTTGTTATGCCTTCAAGCAGCAATCCTGTTTGTTAGGTGAACCTAAGCCTGAACATATGACTCTCACACCGCTCTGGGCTGGGCACGTATTCCTTCTCCTAAGATTAATTCTTAAGCTGCACAATTATATGGCAGGCCTCTAACAAATACCTTTAAGGGATCTTTTTTAAAAAGTTGAACAATAGAAGCTGAATTTTTGTTTTGCATTGGGACCCACAAATTATGGATCTGGCCCTGGTTGGAGTATTAGGTAGTAATGAATTCAAAGAGATTATAAACAACTATTTTATGGTGTTTCTTTCTATAATAGATAGCATGGAAATGGACAAAGCAATGGAGCAGAGAAATGGGAAGGAACAAAACATCAAGGGAGGATGGGGTTAGAGGGGAAGGGAGGTGTACAGGGGAGTGTGTTATTTTAAGCTGGGACCTTAGAAAACAGGTGTGTGGTTTTTGGAGAGTGATCCAGTGGAGAAGGAGAAACCATTGTTATAAGACAGAGAGATGATGGCACAGATGAAATATATACAAGGCAAGATATGAAGAGCTCCAGATCACAGATAGAGGAGCTGGTCATCTCCCAGAAGGTATGCCTCTTGGGGTAGTTATGATAGATGCTCAGTAAGTAGTAACTGTTGAATCTGAATCTTTTGGGGGCCCCTAAGTGTCACATCCTCTGCTAGAGCCTAACCTAGACTTAAGGAGAATGATGGCGAAAACTAGCTCCCAAACCTTGAGCCTAGCAGGTTCAATCTACTACAGCAACCTTTCCAGGGAGAAAAATGGTGAGATTTCCTTTGGTGGGTTGTATGCAGTATGTGCTAAAGCTTATGCCTGCTTGTAGCAGCCCATGAGAGTAGACTGTTAATTGTGAAAAATTTTGCAGACTGGTTGTTAAAAAGTAACATTACTAAAAATTATAATAAAAGATGGAAAATAAAAAGTACAGGAGAAGATGTGGACAGATTGAAACCCTCATACATTGCTGGTTGAAATGTAAAATGGTGCAGCCACTGCAGAAAACTGTTCAAAAGTTCATTATGGAGCTAACTACAAAGTCACCATATGACCCAGCAATTCTACTCCTAAGTGTATTTCTAAGAGAACTGAAAATATATGTTCACACAAAAACTTGTACACAAATGTTCACAAGAGCGTTATTATACCTAAAAGGTGAAAATAACTGAAATGTCCATCAACTGATGAATGGATAATAGTAGAATGTAGTAAAATGATAATAGTAAAATGTAGATAATAGTAAAATATAGAATAGTTATATAATATTATTTGGCCATAAAAAGAAATGAAAAGCTGATATGTGCTGCAACATGGATGAATCTTGAAAAAAAAACAAAGTAAAGAAGTCAGACACAAGAGATCACATAGTGCATGATTCTGGTCATATGAATTGTCCAGAATTGGGAAATCCATAGACAAAAACTTGATTACTGTTTGCCAGGGGATAAGATTGGTGGAATGGGAAATCACTGCTAATGGATATGGAGTTTCTTTTGGGGGTGATGCAAATGTTCTAAAACTATGTAACAGTGATGTTTGTACAAGTTATTAAATGTACTTGAAATCACTGAATTGTACACTTAAAAATGGTGACTTTTATGGCATGTGAGTGACATCTTAATAAAAAATTGTCATATAAACTTACAACTAAGTAAGTTATATTTTTAAAAAGGGAATAAATACCACCACCAGCAAACTCCTTAAAAAGAGGCTCAGGGACATTTTTTTTTATTGTCACAGAACTGAAGAAAGAGATTGTAGGGAACAAGGCAAATGAGAAAGCAAGTTTGACAACAGGTATATGAAAGAAAGAAAAGCTATGTCAATTCATGAGCGGATTCACAAAATGTTGTGTATATATAAATATATATCATGGAGTACTACTCAGCCATGAAAAAGAATAAAATAATGTCTTTTACAGGAATTTAGATAGAACTGGAGACCATTATCCAAAGTGAAGTTATCTTGGGAATAAAAAAACAAACACCACATGTACTGTCTAATAATTTGGAACTAATCAATGGGCGCACGTGGGCAAAGAGAGAAGTAAAAGTCATTGGAAATCAAGAAAGAGAGAGGGGTATGGAAGGGAGAGGTGTAAACCTACCTAACAGGTACAATGAACAATATTCAGGTGATAGGCACACTTATAGTTCTGTCTAAAGCATTACAAAGCTATCCATGTAACAAAAACCTTTGTACCCCCTTAATATTTTTAAATTAAAGAAAAAAAAAAAAGAAAAGCTATGTCTTTCCCTGGGACAATACATAAATGATTAATATGGAAATCAATGGAGAGAATCCGTAGACTGAGAGGCATTGTGGTAAATGGTTGAGTTTGTTTGTTCTTGATAGTGTTGGAAGTGGGTGGTTGACAGAGAGTACTGAAGGTTCAAAATAGAGTAAGAAATGGGCAAAGAAGGTACTGGGAATTCATATGAATTCTGAGTAAGCTTGACATACATGTTTATAGAATATGGGTTTTTATTGGCATCTTTCTGCACAGTTGTGTGTTTTTGTTTTGCTTGGTATTTTAGCAGTGTCCTAGAGCTCAAGGTAGAAATAGAAATACTGACAGAATTCTTTCTGGTGAGAGATGTTTTAATATAATTTGGAATAAAGACAATAGATAAAAGTTGCTGTTCATAAAAACGTTAAAAAATGGTTGAAATTATGGATCACAGATCAAATATGAAGAGACAAAAGATGAAAATATATGAAAAGTCTAATTAATTGAGAAAAAAATGGAGAGTCAAGGACTAGAGTCTTAATGAAGTCAGAAATTAGGGCATGAGGAACCATGAAATAACTTATGGATCAGAAGTGTAACATTTGAGTTAAAAATTTGGAAGGGAAGTGATAATGTTTGATCAAAAGTAAAAACTGCTGAAGTGGCATAAAGAAAAAAATGAAAGCTGAATTTTCATTCATAATAATTTTGTGTAACTGAGTGACAGGGCAATATATAACCATATTTTCTTGAACAAATAAATTTGGAATTCCCTAAAGTTAACAATTGCTTTATTTCCCATCTTCTTTATTTTCAATATCCTTTTCTTAATTTAACACAAAGGTCTTCCACAAAAAGAAATTAAAATTCTTTAAGGAGATTTGGAGCATATCTCTTGAATTAAATTATCCAACTCAGGAAGGTAGTGGTGGAGAGAATCTGTTTGAATAGTGAATTCTGTGTCCTAAAGATCAGTATTGAAAAATGTTGGAAGAAATCATAGTGGGACTGCAGGAAGCAAGAACATAAGTAATAAATTCAGATTTAATAGCAATTTTATAGAATTTAAATATTAATGCTGGATAATTTAACTAAGTGGCAAAGCCAGTTAACCTAATATAAACTTAGCTGAACTTTCCTGAAAGAGGATAATAAACTGTTAGAGGACTATTCCACTACTGAAGAAAAATGGCAGCAAGATATTTTACTCAGAATATTTATTTTATCCAGAAGCTGAATAAAGATGCTATCTTGAAGAGCACACAGCAAGGTAATTGGTTCTCGTTAGGTTGTTAGGCTTTGAATCAATGGCAGTTTCAGTCCAAGAGTTTTCTGTGGCTGATTCTGTAGCTGGAACAAATGTTGGGAGGAGAGAAAAACCTTTCTTTAGAAGCATTTTTTACAGACCCTAATCAAGTCTGTAGCAAGAAGCAGCCACTGTGACCCAGAACTGAAAGCTCTAGATCAAAATAGATAAGGGAAACTATGTCACTATTCAGATCCCACCATCAATACAGTAATGAGGTAGCCATAAATATGGGCTCAAAGGAAAGAAGAAATTAAAAGTTTCTGAGTATGCTGGATGGAGAACAAAAGTTCCTGAAATAAGACCTCTTACTGGAGCTGTGTGTGCAATAAATTTTGAAACTTCGCTAAAGGCAGCAATGTCACAAATGTCACTTTGAGAGAGGAGACACTGTGAAAAGATACTCCCACACACACCAATGATAGTAATATATTCATGAAAAATTTGACTTCTTGATGGGAAATTGACTTTCAGTTTAGGTGGACTCTGGCCATCTGGCATACACTTGTCTCTTGGCAAGCTAAAAAATAGTACTTTCTTCATAAACTGCCTTTGTTCTGTTCAAATAGTTTCTGGTTTGGTCTTTTACAACAGGAAGTATTGAATCTTGGAAACAGATTTTGTTTTTTGGTTTAAATCCTTGATTCTGGCTTATTATCTAAATCTGGTGTGTGCAAGGCTAATGCTATGATAAACTTTTCCATCTACTTTACTATCTGAATTGTGTACAATGAAAAGATGAGATAATTTAAATCCTGGGGTCTTAAAAGAACCACTCTCACAGGTGTGGAAGACACACTGCTGCTAAAGGAACCAGCACCCATCATTCACATTCTAGCTGAACCTTCACAGAAGACATGGAAAGGATTAATCCAGGACTTCAATTTCATCAGTCTTTTAAAAATCAAGATAAGAATTAGATTTTGATCTTTTATACCTAGGATTTTGTATAACTTTTGCACATTATCTTGCAAGGGAATTTAACCTCTGGACTTAATGTTTCCATAGAAATTTATAGTAAGGCAAGGTTTATATTCAAATCTGTAGCATCTCTATGTTGACAGCAGTGTATTATTGCAATGTCTTTATGATGTCATTTGATCTTTTTGCATAACTTCTTAAAGGACATATTGATCAATGTGTCTGGACAAAATTTGTAGTGGGAAATATAACATGGCGTAAAGTTCTGCTTTAATATTAATGCAGTGAATATCCTTCTCTGTTGAATGTCAGAGCCATCTGTTGAAAAAAGATACATTGTCCACCTGTGGTCCCAAAAGGATACATAAAGAGCAGTTGGTGATTTTTTTCCATGTAAAGATATCCACGAGCATCTCATTCCTGGGCACGTTTTGACCCTTTATATTCTCTAATAACAGCAAGAGTCATTTAATCTGATTGGAAGGATAAACTAAGTTCATTAGTCCCTTTCCTCCTCTGCGCTGTTGTCAATAAGTTTCCTAAGGAAGTGTGGATTTTACTGTGTTTTGTTCCTTTATGCCAGAAATGTTTTTAGATAAGGCTAAACCCTCGTTGGGAAGAGAAACCTATCTTTTCCAGTGTTACAATGATAAGGCCAGTAATTCTGTCTCAGTTGGCATTTAGTATTTCAAACTAAACTTGCCCACCAAAATAAATCACATTCTTCATTATAAGCATTATCAGTAATAAAGGTTATATATTTTTTTCTTATCTGTGGTTTTTGTTATCAGTTGCTCAATTTGTTCAGAAGTCTAATGGGGCCTGCTGAAATCTCTAAAACCTTTAAATCATTAGGAAAAATACATATTTTCAAATTTTTCTAATAGTCTTTGATTTCTGAAGATTATTTTTATTTAGTCTTCCATTTTCATTTTATTGATGTAGTGCATTTTAATGCATTCATTTATATAAATGTAATAGAGTGCTTTTTTGAGACTTTCTTTGACTCCAAGAATTTTCTAATTTTTAAATTTTTGTTTTATTTGTTTTAGCCACTTTCGTAATAGAGGTTTTGCTGAAATACATGGTAATTCTTAGTTCTTTGTTTATACTTAAGAGCAAAACAATAAAAACTGGCATGATGGGGGCTGCTTTAAATTTGTGAACATCACTCTGTGCTGATTATATAGGTAATCAAGTATTTTGATAGAGAGCCTCAAATGCCTATATCTATAGTTCTTTTCTCTTGAGTCAATCATTTTCTGTAAATATTAGTAACCTAATTTTTTCCTTTGGGTTTATAAACCTGAATGCCAAATCATGGGAGCCTTAATGGGATGGAATATATTTTATCATTCAATATACAGACTTACAATCATAAGCAAAAATAGTGCCTAAACTGTGCCCTTGGCTGGCCTACATCCCCAATTTCAGAGCACCTATGATTCATCCTTTCAGAAATGAGTATTTCAATCCTCTTTCTGTATAGGAAATGTATAACAGCATGGATAAATGAGTGGAGGGAAGAATCTAACTCTTCTTTACTCACATATTCAACCACTTCTGCTTTAATGCTTTCAGCCCCATCTTGCTCTACTTATCTTCAGCATTCCCTGGCGAATTCTTCCTCCAGTTCTTGAATCTTTAAGTCCTGAAGTAACGACCTGTTTGCTTCTTGCTGGTTTTCATCACTCAGGAAATTATGTTTTGCTTTTCTCAGCTCTGCTAGGTGAATTACCAGGTTACTGACCTCTTTTTATTTTCCAGATAGATACTTAGGAGGCTCCATAGTCTTCTCTCTCCCATTCTTTGTCTTAATATCACTTTAAAATATTTTAAATATCTATTTTAAGAGAGTATGGAAAAAAACACATTTGTTCAATCTTCACTTGAATTTCCTTTGCTTATTAACAAATGATCCTAAAATCAATTACTGTGGCCATCAAATGAAATAAGGTAATTTATAGCTTTTATATAACCATTTACTCATATCAGAGAGATTTTCTAGGCAGTCGAAAGTTAAGAAAGGCTCTACCATTGCTAACATTTTGTAGATAGGAAAATATATTTTTTTCAGAAAAAAATGTTTTAAAATGGAAACCCCTTACAATACAGTTGACTCTTGAACAGTTCATGGGTTAGGAGTGCCAACCCCTACACAATTCAATATCTGCATGTAACTTTGAATCCTCTAAAAACTTAGCTACTAATAGCCTCCTGTTGACTGGACACCTCACTGATAACATAAACAGTCAATTAACATATATCTGTATGTTATATGTATTATATACTGTATTCTTACAATAAAGTAAGGTAGACAACATAAAATGTTATAAAGAAAATCATAAAGAAGACAAAATATGTTTACTATTCATTAAGTGGAAGTGGAAGTAGATCATCATAAAGTTCGTCATCTTCATTGTTTTCACATTGAATAAGCTGAGCAGGAGGAGGGAGAAAAGGAGATGATCTCGCTGTGTCAGGGGTGGCAGAGTCCAAAAAACTCCGCATATAATTGAACCCAACCAGTTCAAACTCATATTGTTCAAGGGTCAACTGTACAGAAGTTCTGTGCAAAGACTGTGGAAACTTTTTGACATTTCCATCAGACTAACTTATGGTATTCCCATAGAACTCCTTACTTAATTATCTCTAACTATGGCTATCGTTTGTCTAACTTCATGTTTTTCTTGATTGTAAATTTTTAAGAAGATATACTCCTACCTTGCCCACCAATACAACCTCAGTGCCTAGCAAATACCTGGCAAACAGTATATGAAAATTATCTGTTGAATAAGTAGTCTGTGTCTCTTTCATCCATTTAGCAATTCGTTTAGCTTATGGAATCCTTTTGCTAAAAATCTTTACTTAATTTTAAATATGATTGGGAAGGTTACATGGATACTGAATTTATAAAGTAAAAATTAAAATAATCAGATTATGCTGCTTCAATTGAGATTTGCTGGAGTTTTCATGATAAAGAGGAATTAAGTTCATCTACAGGAAATTTAGATAAATTAAAATATTGGAGCTGCATTCATATTTTGTTTTCTATATTGTGTTAATTGCTGTGCTCACCTGTGACTTTTGAAAAAAAGTAAACTCAAGAAGAATGGAAGCTATAATGAAAAGGAATTGAGAATTTTTGAGCAACTCTGCTTACATAGGAATTTTGCTTGCATACACAGGAATTGCAAAAGCCAGTGCATTCCTGAAATTTATCTTGGCATTTTTTTTTGGCATGAATATAAAGTACACTCCTAGAGTTTATAGAAATTTGGAAAATTCCTGAAATTTAGTTCCCGGGAAGACATATTCTTATATATTTACTATTAACTACAGAATAATTTTTGAATATGGATTGGCTATTTTTATTCAAATTTAGCTGATATCATCAAAATTAGTTATCTTAGCACCTCCTAGATGTTTAAGAATGACTTACAAGGGAAAGAAACCATTCACAAATGACATATGACTTCATTTATATGAAATGTCGAGGTTAGACAAATCCATTGAGAGAAAAAGTAGATTAGTGGTTGCCTCCATGGTGGGGAAATGAGAAGAAGAGTGAATGATAATGAGTACAGGTTTCTCTTTGGGGTGATGAAAATGTTCTAAAAATAGATTGTGGTGACAGTTGCACAATTCTGTAAATAAACTAATAATCATTGAATTGTACACTATAAATGAGTAAACTTTATGGTACCTAAATAAGATCTCCATAAAGATGTTTTAAAAAAGAGTGACTCATAGCTGAAATTTATAATTGTATTACTACATATTTATATTTCCATTAATGTGAAGAATAATTGCTATTGCGTGGTTTGTTGTTCCTTTATATATCAATTTGATGTTCCTATTAATTGAAATGAATTCTGCAATGTATAACACTGTTAAACATGTAATTGCTTCTTATAAACCACCGATGGTTCTTAAAATATGAATAAATCAATCTGTCCTAAAATTCACTTAAATTATTTAAAATTAAGATTGATTATGTGAAATAATAATTAAGACATTATGTTTTTTATTGTTTCAATGCAATACTTAGTTACTAAATTTTTCTTTGTTGCTACGTATCAGGAAATGATAAAACATATGTTTAATACCCACACAGCATCATAAAAATTATCTTAATTTAGCAAAGTATTGACCCTTAAGGAAGAACTTTGCCTTTGCCCATTTTTGTATTGCCAATACATAGAAAAGTATCTATTTTACATGACAAATTAAGCTCTAAATATATATTAAGTGATGGTGTTGAATGACAATTTTATTCTTTATACCAAGTATCACTATTACCTTCCTAGAGCCTGGAGGAATGACTATATTTTCTTTGATTTTTCCGAGATATTTCAGGTTTATTTGAAGTCACATTTGAAATTAAAGTAATTATCTTCAAGGTTTACTGTTGAGACGTAGACTTCTTGTTGTGGTTAAATAATGTCTGAAATGCTTCATATTGTTTAAGAAAGATCAGATGCAAGGATTAACATTTATATTCAGAAATACATGAGAAAAACCCACAAGCATACTAATCCCCCATTTCCATTCCCCACTCCAGAGAAAGAAAAATTACTAGCGTCTCTGTTTCTGGCACTTTAATTTTTCACTTGCTATTAGGATATAGGAAGAGGAGAGAATACAAAAACAAAGTCATGATAATTATTTAGTGGAAAAAGAAAGAGATGATAAATCTTCCATTTCATAATATCTTTTTGGCACTGATATACAATTTGCTGGCAATACTGCTTGATGCTAGGGATGAACAGGGGAAGGGTTGACTTCACCATGTAAGCATATCAGATAATCTTAGACAGAGTAGAAAACATATTTTCACAAACAATGGTTTGTCAAATACAAAGTCCAAGTATACTTCTGTTTCCTTTTTTTTTTTTTTTAATCAGCCTTTGAGATTTTATAATAGAGCAAGCACTGGCATTGCCGAAAGTTAAAAGACCTGTCTCCATTACTCATATCTTGGGTATCAAAGGTGATAGAATTGTCCTCTGTGCTTGAGTCTCTTGGGGCCTTGAAAGCAATGGCACCAGTGAGTGGCACAGGTTTTAACAGTGCAGGAAAAGTCAATTATCATTTTAAATGTTTATTTTTCATTCTCTAATGCCCCATCAGTGATTATTCAATGTTAAATTTTCATTTTGTCTGGCTGCATACTCTACATGTCCTTATTAAAATTTCCATGATTAGCATTACTTACTATATGCAGTAAGCAAAAAGAAAGAAGGCATAGTTCGAAAAATATTTTCCCCATATATACCCTACCAAATGTTCTCATCTCTGCTACTTATCTAAATTCTGGAGATTTACAGATGGAGTAAATATTGGACTTTATCTTTTTTTCATGCTAGATATTTTCTTGCTTTTATTCCCAAAATATTTCCATGTTATGATGTCCATGAAATAATCAGAAATCTATATTTCATTTTCACACTGATATTTTTTCTGTTTACTTACAATTCTATCATTATCAGGCATTCACTAAATCCTCTCCTTTAATTCTTTTATTATTTCGTCAATACAGAGTAAGAGACAGGTGACTTTGAGACTGTGGGGAACACAAATGCCTAAAGTATAAATGAATGCATAAAATCAAATGTAAAGTCTTCATGCTTACAAGACTATATTCTATGAAATTACCAAAAATTGTTTTCTTTTTTCCTAAAACCAATAATTATATAGTGTTATTATAACTACTAAAACATTTTGTACAGACCAATAATTGTCTTTTAAAGATCAGTATGTAAAAAAGTATGACTTCTCCATTGAAGTGGAGAAAGAAGCTTGCAGGAGCACTTTCCTTTTTTGTTGTACCATTCCTGGAGACTTATTGGGAAAAGGAGATGGGAAATACTATTTTGGGGGAAATTCTCCATGGTGCTTCCACACATAACAGCTTTTGTTCAAGATTATCTTTTCAAGGATGTTTGTATCGCAAAGAGTTTTGGAAGACAAAGCCTTGTTTTTAAAGTAAAAGCCCTTAAAAGATAGAGGGAGAGAAGGTAGAATTATATCCTGACCAGGATATCAAAGATAATGTCTCTCTCTGGGGCAAAGATTAAGAAGATTTCTATGTAGTCTTTTTTATAAAATTAAGGATTTCCTAAGCTCAAGTTCCCTCAGCTATGACATAAATCCACAGTATACAGTATCCGCCTGTGCCCATCTCTGCATCTTCCTAGTGGGACTTTTGGGGAAAGGGGAACCAAAGCAAATCTGAAGCTGATACTGCTGTTATGTCATAATTAATAAATTTCTTTGTCTCTGACAAAGGGACACTTCTGCTAGTGTCCATGACATTGTGACAGCCAAACTTGTTAGCTTGCAAGTAGGGTAAAATCTTAGACCCTTCACAGTTCTTGACAATTTTGTAGATGTTTGGAGGATGGGATGCTGACAGAGACATGGCTTTCTAAGACAGGAAAGTACAAGGGCCAGGTTGGGGGATATGAGAATACTCCCTTGGGTCCCAAGTTGTGGGCAAGAGAGGTAGAGCACAGGGAAGGGCCACCTCTACTCTCTTAACTTTAATGATCCCAAAGGATAAGAGTTAACGTTGAAAAAAGTCACCTAAATGAGTTTTTTGCTTATTTACGTTCTAGGCAGGAGGCAGATGGTTAAGGAGCCAAAAGCTGGCACAGGGCTAATCTGAAAATAGTAGAAGCATAATTGAGTCATCTATCTGCTCAAAATGAAAAGTGAACGTGGCAGGTGAGAAGCTGCTCTCTCTCTCCCTGCCCCAGATCCCTCACTTCCCCTCTACCTCCAACTCAACTGCTTTAAGAAAAAGGTTAAATATTCTGGGGAACTTTGGGCAAAGGAGTAATTCATGTGTTGATGACTCTGTTGATACAAATGTTCAAGTCACCATTCTACCTAGACTTGTATAAGGAGAAGACATATGGATTCAACTGATAGGTTTTGGCAATGTTCCCAATGAGGGGCTGGGGGCACACGGAGGAAACATTACCTTGTATGCAGAGTTCTCTGAGCCAATTCAATTGAATTTTTTATTTTGTTTCTGTACCCAAATATGTAGTAAGATTTGATGGATTGTATGTTTGAATTTCTCATCCCGTGAGTGCTATAGAATCAACCTGACTGGGGAAGAACTGCACGTAGAAAGAAAGACAAGTGGAACAAACTTCCTTGTCATTTGCTAGCAGTGGGTGAGTGAGAATTTAGAGTAAGGGCCTCCACCCTCACTGACCAATGCTTTTATCATACAGATGATGCCCCGGGGTTGGCAAATTAGAAGCAGCAGTCTCATATGTCCTGCCTGCAATGCTATCATACCTCTACCAGCAGGAGGCCCCAACAAAATCTGAGGACCAAATAAAGTTTTGGGGGACTGTGTGGTCACATTCATAATTATCTCTCCAGCATTCTGGGGAAAACCGCTTTTTCTTCAGATCTCTGCCATAACAAAAAAAGCCTAGCATTTCGCTTGCCATTTCAGGTATGGAGACAGAACGAGTCTCTGTGACTGATGATTTTGTTGGCTAAAAGCCTCTGGTAAAGGGAAGCAGCCTCCCCCAGAGACTATCCTTGGAGTTTCAGACTTGAAGCTTCCCTGACACAGCTACCAGGTCCACCTCCTTTGAAAAGCAGCTGTTAGCTTACTATTCAACCCTTCTGAAAGTGAGTGCCTGATTCACAAGGGCCATGTGACTCTCTGACCTGAGGCCTCTATTTTGTGGTGAGTCTACTGGGAATCCATGATCAACAAGCTGTGAAAGCCTGCAAAATGGAGACAGTACACTCAAGAACACACCTCCCTGGCCCCAGTGGTGCTTTGGCTTTATGTGAAAAATTGCTAGTTATCCCTTAGAGTTCTTTAGGGACTTTATGCCCCTCTCTACCTACTGAAGCAAAGCTGTTCAGTCACTGGGGTGCATGATTCAGAGTTTCCCCTGAATGCCTCGGCCAGGCTCACTGACGGTATACGGCTAAGCAGAAACCAGATGTGTATTAGAATGCTGCATCTGTCCAGCCTCAGTTCCAGCTCTGCAGAACCTAAAGTAGATGAGGTCACTCTGTTCGGAAGGCAGAACTCTGACTCTTATCCTTTTGCCAGTGATCTAGATGTATAGTCTGTTATATGGGAAAAGACAGACTCTTAAATTAGAAATCACCCCTCTTAGAGATCATCAACTGTGGAAACAGATTACAGTTTCTGACTGAACCACTGGGGTCATTCACGTAGATTACCGTGAAAAGTAAAGGCCCATTTTCTGATGAGTTGCTTGGAAATCAAAGTTCTGATTGAGTCTGACTCTAATAATAATAATAATGATAATGATAATAGTAATAATAATACTTATCTCATAGAGTTATGTGAGGATAAAATGAGATTATATGCATAAAGAAATTTGAACAGAGCCTGAAATATGATAAACTGTTTTTAATATTATCATTGGATTTCTTATTATAGCTACATCTGTATTTTCTTTCTCAATGTTGGTGGAAGGTTTTATTATTATTATTATTTCATCTATAACATTTTTAATATTTATCTCTAAAATTTTAAAAATATGTTTTTTAAAAAATTAACACAATATCATTATTGGTGGAAGGCTTTAAGCTATGAACCTTTTACTCTGCTCAAAAGTACAACCTCATTTGCAGGTTGTAGTTTATCAAAATAGTGGACATTGCTGTATTTCTTCCAGTATCTGCTCTACTAAAACAAAGAGGAATCGTGGATAATCCCTTATTGCTTTTCTTCTACCGAGACTTATTTGCACTATACTTATCTCAATTTTTTTTTTTAATTTGAGGCATGTAGATTGCATACTTGCTTTTTTCCAGCACTCTAATAAATGTATTTCCTATGAAATATGTCTTTCATGATTTCTGACAGATTTTGGAACATGATCTTTTCTTTTAACTTTTGCATTTAAACTATTAGTACTAAAAATTATATATTTTAATTTCTTTTTTTTATTATTATTATTTTTTTTTATTTCAGCATATTATGGGGGTACAAATATTACGGTTATGTATATTGCCCACTCCCCCCTCCCCCCTCGAGGCAGAGCCTCAAGCATGATATTTTAATTTTTTACAAATTTTATATCTGTAGTGTTTTTAATTGTGAAAACTTTAGGCATCATAAAATGGTGGTGATGTACAGAAAGGGCAGACATATTTAAAGTTTATTACTTTTTTAATATAAAAATATAGAAAAATATAACTGCACAGATATGGCTATAGAAGGCAAAAGGTATCACAACATACTTCCATTTGGAAGAGCTATCTCCTGGGGTGGCCAAGTCTTTATATATATAGAAACCTGCTGTTGACATCTTCTGAAAGCATCCATGGTTTTAACAAGCTTAAGATACAACCTCTCAACCATTCTCTATGGTGTGAGCTTTACTGAAAACAGAAACTTGACCATATGCTCGCTAGGAATAAGAAATGATGCAGCTGCATGAACTGCAGGTTAACATTTAGCATCCAGACTATTAAACTAGAATCATTTCACAGTAAGCTCTAAGTCCCATCATGCAGCAGGAAATATAGGTTGTATAATAATATAATACATGGGAAGATTATAATCATATTAGTAATGTAATTATTGTAGCTGTATTAAAACCTGTCATTTAACAAAGAACTCAACAGTTTTACAACAGAAGCTTTTTGTTTCAAAACATAATTGAAGCCATATATTTTAGCTTTGAAAACACACATTACTCCTTTATTTTTGGGGAATTAAAAACATCATTGACTAGTGTCTGCATAGCATTAATCTGTAAAAGACATGCTTACAAAAGTAATATTAAAAAATAAAAGTTTCTTTTCAGGCCGAGAGGGTATAACAGGATTGGATTTATCCTCCACTTAAAAAAATATAAAATTAGACAAAATATGCAAAATAATGGTTTGCAAGAGGTTGGATGTGAGGCAATAAATTTTAATGATCCCTAAGAGAAAAGAAACAAATGAGGTGAGTCTTGCAATTAGCCCAACATAATGTCTGGGAGAGTTTCTAGGCCACAGTGCTAGGCAGGGTATCCCATGTGGAGCTTGGTGGTCTCCTTGAATTGAGGAACCAGAGCTGAGACTCTAGAAAGGACAAAGAGGCTCTAATTTACAGGACAGAGTATTGGAGAGGAGACAGCCAAATAAAAAAATAGCTATAAAGATAAGCAGAGCGCTCCCCCACAAGTTTTCATCTGAGTAGTGATTATGGAATACATGTGTGGAAACTACCCACGTTTAGAGAAATGACCACCTGAAGGGATTAAAGAAAATGGTGTCAAGAACTCACACAGAATGAAAAATCACATAATTCGTGAGGCAACACGTAGACTGCTCAGAAGGTAGCTACCCTCAAAAGGACCAAATATTTCCAAGTAACTTAACTTCACCAGAACAAAGCTCAAGAATATTTTTAAGAATACAAAAATAGCCATCACTCAGCAAAATAAAAATCAGTGTCTGGTATCCAATTAAAATTACCAGAGATGCAAAGAAGCAGGAAAATATGATCCACAATAAGGAGAAAATCAGTCAACTGAAACCAATTCATAAATGTCACTGATGTTAAAAATACAGAAAAGAACCTTATAACATAAAAGAACCATATGTCTTTACGTAGACATATGGGAGATACAGAAAAGATCCAAATGAAAATATAGTGATAAAAATTACAAAGGCTGAAATGAAAAAATAGATAAGATAGGATTAACAACATACCAGACAGTGCATAATAAAAGATTTAAAAACTTGAAGAAATGTTAATAGAAATTATCAAAAATAATATAGATAGGAAAAATCTTTTAAAATGAACACAACAACAATGATCTGTGAGTCAACTTCAGGTGACCTAATCCACAAATAATCACAGTCCCCCCAAAAAAGAAGAGAGAGAAAAAACTTTAATAAATAATGGTCTTATTTTTAATTTGAGAAAAATTATAAATTCACATATCTGAGATGATCAATGAACCCCAAGCTCGAGAAACACGAACTAAACTATGCTAAGTCACATCATAAAGAAATTGCTAAAATTTATGATAGAGAAACTTAAAACAGAAAAAAAAACACCACATTGATTATGAGAAAAAAGGTCAGAATAATTCCAGGTTTCTCAGTGGAATGATGTAGGCCAGAAAATTGCTGGGAAACATCATTTAAAGACTGAAATAAAAGAATAGTCCCCTCAGAATTGCATACTCAATGAAAATATTTTCAATATCAAAATCCAAATATCTTTTTGAAATATAAAAAAGAATGGATTTATGACCAAAATATCTGAAGAAATGTCAAGAGCAGAAAGAATATATTCCAGTTGGAAATCTGTACCTATGCAAAGAGAGAAAGAGCACTGGAAATCATAAGTATGTGGGCAAATACAAATAATATTATTAATTACTTACATTTCTCTGAAAGAAAATTGACAGTATAAAGCAAAAATAATAACCATAAATTGTGAGTTTTATAAGATAGAAATCAAACATAAAGTAGCAATAACATCAATGCTGGGAAGGGAGAAATAGAAGTACACTGTTGTAAGGTTTTTATATTATATGTGAAATGGTGCAATATCATTTAAAGGTAAACTGTGATAGGGTAAAGATGTTGTGTTAGTTAGGATTCTCCAGAGAGAGGAAAACTAACAGGAGATAGGTACATGACAGAAAGAGAGAGAGAGAGAGAGAGAGAGAGAGAGAGAGGAGAAAGGTGATTGACTAGGGAAATTGACTCACAAGATTATGGAGGTCATATGAGAAGTCCAAGGACAGGCCATCTGCAAGATGGAGAACCTCAAAGGCTGCCCAAGCTGCAAGGCCTCAGAACAAGGGAAGCTGATGGGGTAACCCTCCATCTGAAGCCAAAGGGCTGAGAACCCAGAGGGCTGCTGGTACAAGTTCTGGAGTTCAAAAGCCAGAGAATATGGAGTTCTGATATCTAAGAGCAAGAGAAAGTAACTGTTCCAGATCTAAAAGAGAGAGAGTAAATTTTTTTTTTCCTCTTCCTTTTGGTTTTACCTGAGCCCTGAGCCAACTGATGGTGGCCAGCTACATTCCAGGCAGATTTTCCCCACTCAGTTTTGAAGAAACATCCTCACAGAAATAGCCAGAAATAATGCTTTACCAGGTATCCAGGCATCACTAGATCCAGGAAAGTTGACACCTAAAATTAACTATTACAGATGTTTACTATAAATGCTAAACGAAGCTATCATCAAAATAAAAAGTGTCAGTAAGCCAATAAATGAATTAAATGGAATTATATAAAGTATTTAATCCATCCCAGAAAAGGGCATAAAAACGAAAAAGGGAACATAGAACAGAGGGAATAAATGAAAAACAAATACCAAGATGATAAATTTAAATTTAGCCATATCGATAATCACATTAAAAGTAAATAATCTAAACTGTTATGTATAGGTCTTTTCCAAGGGGCCTTACAGACTTAACCACTCCATCCTTCACGCTCTCTGCTTTGTATTTATGTCTAATTTATGATATGATTTTGTTTTATTCACTTCTATGCCTATCTCCCTAGTTCAGAGGCCCAAAATTCTATTTGATTCAATTATTTTCCTTTTATATTTCACACAGCAACAGATTTAAACACTCAATAAATATATATCAAATAAAATATTTGAAGTATTGTGAGAAACTAAGGAAAGACAGAACAGCCACTTGGATCTCTAAAGCTTATACTAATAGTTGGTGCTACGATGAGCAAGGTTCTAAAGTTCTTGGTAATGAGAAAGTGAACTGCAAATAGAGGTTAAATAAATTTTAAAAATGGAGAGTGGTATATAGGTGTAACATTAGCTTAAATAAAAGGGTTTTTTAAATCAAGATTGGCAGCCAATGGGTTGGAGGGAAATGGGAAGCAGGAGAACTAATCCTATCGAATATGAAATTTTAAAGATAAAAGAACCTCCAGCGAAGGACACTGTAGAAATTCAAGGAATGAAATATTGCAGAAATGAAAGGAACATATTTGTTTAGAGATTAGTATATCAAGTTTGATCATATAGTTTTTTTCAAATATGCCATTACTTTCAAATGAAGACTTATCTTTCACCTAATTTAAGATAAATGTAGGGATCAATTTAAATAAGTAGAAGTCAAAACATTATCCCTATCTGCCTCTCAGTAACAGGGGACTTATTCAGGTATTATTTTTTATGTCAAGTTTTCTGGTATCTTACCTCAAGTAAGATGTCTTTGTTAAGATTATGACAAACTTTTTTCCTTGTTTTTGTTTTTTGTTTTGCTTTTAAACTCACACAAGCAACACTCAATCAAAATGCAGAACCTAACTATTTCTTGTTTGGCACAAGTACAGTAATTTCCATAGTAAAAAATACCACTTTAAAGACCATATGCTCATACCATCCATATTATTTGTTATAGTTTATAACACATTATTATTCTTTTAGGAAATATCTGCAATTAAAAAATATTTAATTACACATGGCATAGCTAAAAGCAATTCAAATTCTCTTGAATATATGAGAATGGGAAAGGACATATTCTGGAATATTTGTAATTAAAATGATAAGTAAAATGGTCCAAAAAAGGGATTTACCTTTTGATACCTTTTGGTATTACACAATTAATGCAATACATGGTAAGCCATGCTTATAAGAAGCATGAAAGCTTACATCTAGATTATATTCAAAATATAATTTTTGAATAGTAAATCTATGTTGCTCTCTGTAGATAACAAAACATTTTTAAAAGTACTAGTAAAATAAAATATACATGAACAAATACATTAGTTAAATAGAACAAAAAAGATTGCAAAGTCATATTTACTAGTAATGAAAGTGTATTTAGCTCCATCTTAGTCTATTAAATTCGGTATTATAAAAATAATACCTTGAAATGAAGATAATGGTTTGAAACAGAATATCCTGTATCTAGAAATGAATCTATAGCAGAGTATTAGACTTTTATATTTTGGTTTAAAATACTAAAGATGTGCTTTCACATATTTTTAACCAGTAAGTCTTACTCTCTTTGGATAATTAAAAAAATCCTTATAGAATTTTTATTTAACCTATTAACTCTGAAAGAAAAATTCTTTAACTTGATAAATTCTGATTTATTTTATTAGTCTTAAGGTTAAGTATGAGTATTTACAGAGGTTGTACGCTGTCTATTAGCTATTTAGTATATAAGCCTATAAATTAATGTCTTAAAAAGCAATGTCTAATGCACTGATTAAATTGTACGAATTTCATTAATTTTTAATTTAGTTATCTTTACCAGTATTGAAAGTAAGAGCATCCTGGCTAACAAATGATTTATTGCAAAAACAGTTTACAAAGAAAACACTTTATTGCCCATTTGTCAGTTTGCAAAAAGGTCAAATACCATTGATAATACTTATTTATAAATTCACACTTTTGGTGAGAGAATGGATAGACATAAAGAATAACATTATAGATAACACACCTGTCACACCGAAAAATACTTCCATGATTTTTTTCTAGATTAGTAATAGTAGGCTCTGGGGTCAAATGGCTTGTGTTCAAATCATGGTTTATCAGATTAATAACCCTGAAAACTTGGACAAATAATTAACTACTCTAATCATTTGTTTCGCATGTAAAATAGAAATATCAGACCTTACCTAATGGGTTTTTAGGAGGATTTTTAGAAATCAACTTAAAATACATATGTAGAATTTAACACATACAAAAGACTTTTCACTAAAGTAGTATTTACTGTTTTTTCCTCTTTTGCATGATCATAACATTTCAGAACTCTATCTTTTGTACATTCCATTTCAAAATGATCACTCTAAAGTGAAAAGATTCATTTTTAAAACTATAATATGCTAATTATTTCTAAATCTTCTGCACCATAAACTCAACTAAGATTTACAGCCATGTTTCAAATGCCTATACTACAGTGCTATCTAAATATTCTAAAGCATCCAAATTCGACAATGACAAATGTGTCCTCATGATATTCTCCTCAAATCAATTTGCTCTTCTGTATTTTTAATTATTAATATATCAATATCCAGGAGAAATCATAAAATTTTTGACTCTGATTTCTTTTCTATACTTTCTCCTCCTACCCTTTCATATTAAATTGTTTACCATGTTCTACAGACTGTATTGTGCATCCCTCACCCTGACTATGGCTGTACCATCCTGAACATGCTCAGTCTCATATGAATTGTTCCTCACTTCAAAAAAATTCATATGTTGAAGCTGTAACTCCCAATGAGACTATATGGAGATGGAGATTTGGGGAGGTAATTATTTGTATGTGAGAGAATGAGGATGGGACTCTAATGATGGAATTAGGGCCCTTATAAGAAGAGAAAGAGCATAAGATTGCCCTCTCTTCACGATGGGAGGGCACAGTGACGTGGAAGCGGGTCCTCCTTAGGAGCTAAATTAGATGGCACCTTGATCTTGGAATTCCCAGTCCCCAGAACTATGAGAAATACATGCCCGTTTAAGCCACCCAGCTTATGCTATTTTGTCATAGCAGCCTGACAAAGGTAAGACACCATGTCTTGATTTTTTTTTTTTCTCAGCAATCTACTTAATGCAGATTAATTCAGGGTTTTGCTGAATATATAATTCAACTCTCACTACATCCTCCTCATTGAGCTGTCTGTTATTTAAATCTTGGCACTCCAGTTCATTTATCAAAATGTCAAGAAAGTGGTTCTTCCAGAAAACAATTTGGTCGTATATATTCCTCTGCAAAACACAAAAACAAATTTCTGTTAGTTTCCTATTTTCTGTAGTAAAAATAATCTAAACTCCTTACTCTAATATTGCAAAAGCACAAAATAGTTAAACATGTAAACTTTTAGCTTCAGAGGTGGTTAGGAAATTATGAAAATATTATTGTATTAGTTTTCCCTGCTTAACTTAGTTGCTTAAAACAATGTAGTAGATACTACTGGTGCCTAGAACACGATTTCCTTCTGTGGCAGGTGTGCCCAATCTCCCTTTTTGTTGTGAGTGAGTTTTGTCTGACCATTCCCAGCTGCCCATTCTATGTTGCTTAGCCCTCAACCAATGGGAGCCTTTGGTACTGAAGACTACTCCCCAGCCCCCTTCCCCAGTCACATTTCCCTTAGAGGAAAGCCTTCTGCCAGTAACTGACTTATACCAGGGCAGGAAGGATCACTCCCTCTCTTTATCATGGGATGAACTTTGAGGTAATATTTGTGTTTCAGGCTTCCTCTTTGGATCAGAATGTATGTAGTCCCTGGCTGATATCTACCTGTGCTTAGCTTTATTCCCTAGGCCTCTTCTGCTTCCTTTTCCTACTCTTTACCTGCTGGCATGCCCCCAATAATCACTTGATCAGGAGTCCGAGTCTCAGAATTTGCCTCTTGAAAACCCAAACTAAGAGAAGCAATGTCATTGTTTATTGTTCACAAGTTGATAGTTCAGTTGGGTGGTTCTTTGTATATTTTCAGTTGGGTTAGGGAGGTGGCCATGCTGATTGAGGCTGGAGTATCTCACATAATGTGTATTGACTGGCTGTCAGCTGCTTTTGGATGGCTCAACTTGTCCCCATTTGCTCTCTCACATCTCTCCAACATGCTAAGCTAGCCATGGTTTCAGTAGATCACAAAGAAGCAAGAGAAAGAAATGCAAAAGGCCTCCTGAAGTCTTATAACTGACTCTTCATCACTGCTAATGTACTCAGTTGGAGAAAGAAAGTCACAAAAGCAAGTCACAAACCAACCTGTGCTTTATTGATGATCATAAAGCAGATGTGCTATGGTGATTGAAACTTTAATATCTTCACTCAGCTTATCCTGTACCTTTTGTCAAGAATGTCTTTAAAAGAAGTAAAAAAGTAATGGGTAGTATAAGAATTTTCTCAGAGAAGAAGCCTGGGGCTTGGGAACTGTTTGCATGCTTATTCCTCTTACTGCTTTGAATAAGTTTCCCTGTTAGAACAGATCAATCCTGTTCATTATTGTGTTGAATTTATTAAATCCCATATGTGCTAGTTGTTCTATGAGGCAGTGTAGATTTAAATTTCAATCCATTTTCTTTGTGTATTTTCCTTCTCTTTTCTTTTGAATTCACGTCTGGTTGACTTCTCTTTTTTAGAAAGACGTCACATTCATTTCACTGTCAAACTTTTCAAAGTTATATTAGAATTCTCACTTACATCAGTCCAGTCTCCATTATAAGTATATTTTGAAGGAGTCTTTTTAAGTTCACCAATCATATTAACTGACAAGGCAGAGGCAGAGTAATTAGAGCATGAAATATATACTGTAGGGTCACCTCACATCTCCAGTGTAAATCATGATTCAAAACTCCAACTTGGCCACATTTTGACAAGGAGCCTTTGTATAATTTCCTTATCCTTGGAGCAATTTACCCCTTAGCTTGTAAGAAGTTGTAAATATTGAAAAGATATAAACAATACAAGTGCATAAGGTCTACAGGTGACTTTTTCTTTTTTTTAATGTGGAGAATCTCTCTCTGCCCTGCGTGATACTTTACTGAAAAATTATTTTGGTTTCTGTTCTCTTTTCTTAAGAATAATAAATATCATACTTTCTTACTTTGCTTCTGTTAAATAGAATTTGAAAAGACTTGATACAAAGAAAGAAAAGTCAAGTTAGTTTTAATTATTTCTATAGTTTTTCCTATTAAATAATGAAACTTTTCAATCTGAGGCTACTTTTACAGGACAATGAAAGATCACCTAAAACCTCATATGAATGATAAACCGTGATAACTGCCCCAAATCCCAAATTTTTATACTTACCATCAATGAGTTAAGGAGTATCCTAGGGAGTAATATAAACTTAATTAAACAATACTTTTTTTTTTTTTTTTTTTTTAGAGACGGGGTCTCGCTCTTGGTCAGGCTGGTTTCGAACTCCTGACCTTGAGCTATCCACCCGCCTCGGCCTCCCAGAGTGCTAGGATTACAGGCGTGAAAAACAATACTTTTGAAGGTTCTTACCTCTGACTAATTACAGGACAAACAGTTCACCTTTACTCCAACTAAAAATGGAAATATCACTTATAGGAGAATGAATGGGCTATTTAAGAGGTCACGTTACCCAGACATATCATAAACTGGTGTCATAGAAAAAGTGGTTTTTTTGTGAGTTCAGACACATAATGTGCAGTTATGATTAAATAAAAATATAAGTTTTGAATTTAGACAAAATTATGTTTTGTTTTTGGATGAACTGCTTACCAGCTGAGTACTTAGGAACCGCTCTGATACTCTGTTCCTTACTCTGAAAATATGAACACTAATACCTACCTTGAGAGGTTCTTGTGAGGCAAAGAATAATATATAAAACACATGTAGCCCAATCACCGGCATAGAATGTATGATCTTGTTGCTATTATTATTATGGTTATTTTGATATTATTGAAAAAGTAGCTCAAAGTGATATCTTTTAACATGAAATATTTTAACATGTAATTCTTATACAAAAAATAAATGGCTATAGCAAAATATTGTGTAACCCCTTTTATGTCTAAGAAGATCAAGATCAAAAATAGATTATTTCTTTCAAGCAACTAGTTACATATTCCAAAAAGGATGACCTCTTAAACACCAAAAACTTAGTAAAATCAAATTAGTAATATTTTGATATTCTAACCTGAAATGAATTTTACTCAGTTAAGGAAATTGTTACTACTGTTTATTAATCTGTATCCTAGCAACTTTAGTTTATGCAGATGACTACCAATAGCAGGGAAAATGAAAGAGACTACTGCTCATTGTGTGTTGAAGATTTGAACATGGCATTTGTTTGATCCTTCTAGCTATCTTAAGGAAAAAAAAATCAGGTGTTCACTCTGATGTTTCCCTTTGTGTGAAATACCTTAGGTCAATTACTTCTTTATTCTCTATTTGAAAGCATATGGAAACAAAAATAAAATGTGAAAAAGAAATTACATGGAATCATTCTGTTCACTAATATAACATTTTTCAATCATATTTTCTGTATTTGTTCTAGAATGACCAAATGCTAGATGCATACACACATAAATGTACTATCATTGGATTTTCAAAACAAAACAATTTTTCTGGAAGGAACCATGGCTAATATTAATGTTTTAAAATAATATTGGAAAACATACCATAAAAATATTTTCATTTTGGGAAAGAATTTTGATAAATTAATAATATATTATACATACATACATCTTTAAACTTAGAAAGTACTGCTCTACTTTGAAAATAAATATAGCAGCATCATTACAAAGTCATTGTCATTGTACTTTGTGAGAAAAAACAGCAGATATTAATTAAAGTATAACTTTTGGAGAAGCAGAAAGAAATCAATTACCATGATTTTATTGCTTATATATATTATCATGAAATTTTAAAATTATAATACAACATATCAAAAAGAAAAGTAAATTGTTATAAAGGTATAAAGATGGAACTACTATAAGAGAAATATAGTGTATTAAAATAACTTTCACCTCATTAGAATACATTTTATCAATGACAATATTGTTCAAGTTTAAAACATGAAATTTAAATTATAGGTTCTTGCAGATACCATAATTTACTAACCTGGCCAATTAGTCCTAATCAGTGAAGTATTTTTACCCTTTTCCAGTATATAAGGACATTTTCAAGATTTGAACAAGAAAATCTTATAATTATTTGAGAGTAGTTTTTTTTTACCTTGAGATATAAATTGTATTATCTGAAATATATAAAACTCTTGGTGTTCTAGAAATTTCAAAATATTTGACAGGTGCAACCTATAAATTTTTTGATGTCTGGAAAGACATACTAACTTATGGACCTTTATTAAGTGAACTATTTTTCCTTTATAACCTGTCTTCAAACATCTGAACAACTTCCACTGTTAAGGCAAAGTAGGATTTTTGAGTGGCATTCATGTGATTGCCTACAAATCGAAGGAACTGTAAGAAAAAGTGTGATCTGAACCTAAGAAATAAAGCAAGAGAATATCTATGTATTCTCTCAATGTCGTACTGTACTATTAACAGGTCCAACCAAGGATTATTTATCTAGAGGAATGGATCTTTGTTTTGGCTTTATATGTTAATCGTTTAGTGCTTAGTTAATGGGAAGTTACATGCCTATTTTTAGATGTCTGTCCAGTAGAAGAGATATGCCAAAGATTATGGTTTTATTTCCCTTTAGGATATGAATCTATGTTACATTTAATCTAATAATTTTATTCCAATATTCTATTTAAATGCCTTTCCTAATAGATTATGCAAGCTCTTCCTCCTCAAATGTTCTTGGAATTGGCCTTCCCATCCTACTTGTACTCCCTTTAATGAGTTGAATAAATCTTTAACATGTATTTATTCTATACTTATTATATATGAGGATCATATTTTTATATTTAGAAAATTATAATTTGACAGAACAAAATTTAAGAGAGGGGTGACTGCCCAAATTAAAAATAAAAAGATTATTTCATGCTTTTAGAATTTCAATACTGGTGTAAAAAAAAAAAACAGTTTCACTGTTTTTAGTTGATTTTATAAAAACTTACATTGTCTTTAAGATCAAAATATCAATTTGGTTACTATTATTTACTTTGTAATAATTCCTCATGTCTTTGGTAATCTATTTCTTATAAATGCATGTCTGTTTACAATATATCTATTTCACTGTGTTCTTACATTTCAGAACAAAAGAGCCCCTAGAAGGAGAAGGTATCTGACTGAAGGAATCTGCTTCTGGGAAGTGAAGTGGAAGTCTGGCTTAGAATGTAAAGTGCTTCTGGCTACAGCTATTCAGAGCAGTATTTCTTGTCCTGTCAGGTGAGTTCAACAAAGTAGAAAAGTTATGGTCTACCTAGAGGTTTGACTTGTAAAGAATGTTTACTTGTAAGGCTATTTGACTGCACTTAGAGAACTGAAGAACAATCCTTTGACCTCATGACAAGTAAAAGAGGGACAGAATGAAATGTTGCATTCAGAGGGCACCACTCTGTGAGAGGCATGGGCCAACGTGGCAGAGATACTTCTCTTTAATTATTCAAAGAAATTTTACTGTTAACTTTACATTTATTGAATCCAGAAAGGAGACAGTGATTCAGAGAAGGAAAAACAATGTAAAACACAAAACAGCATTTATGTCATGTCTCTATACATTAAGATTTAATTGAAAATAATGGATAAAGTCGATTTATAAATTTAAAAATTGTATGTTTGCTATTATTTTTATATGTAATTGTATATTTGAGCTGTGGAGAGATACTTCTTTAATTATTCAAAGAAACTCCACTGTTACTTTTCATTTATTGAATTCAGAAAGGAAAGAGGGATTCAGAGAAGGAAAAGCAAGGTAAAACACAAAACAACATTTGTGTCATGTCTCTATACATTAAGATTTAATTGAAAATAATGGATAAGGTTGATTTATAATTTTACAAATTGTACATTTGCTAATATTTTTACATATAATTGTATATTATCAGCTGTGGAGAGAGGACGTTAATACTGATTGAAGAGTACCTTTGATATATATTTAATACATCTCTTGAAATAAAAATTTTCAAACATTTCAGAAATATATTCACTCTAAACTATTAGTTGTGATTATAATTCATCCTCAACTAAACTGATACATACATTTGATTCTTACATGCATATTCTTTCTATTACTGAATGTCTCTAAAATTGGGTTACCTATTAAAATTGATGAAGTTACAGAACTGATTTGACAGTGTTTCGTCATTCTTAGCGGTGTGGAATATAATGATATTTCATCTGATGACTTCTTAACTTCAATATATGGTAAGTGTTCTCTCTAGAAATACTGCTCTGCTCACTTTATCAATAATCTTAACCTTTATTTTGTTACCTGTTTGTATGCTGATTCTATAATTTATCTTCCAACTCTGGACTCTTATGAAAGTGAAGGGGGTGCTGATAATAATTGTGCCAAGACAGGATAATACAGATTGGTATTAACTGACAAACACTTAAGTACACATATAGTAGTAACATTCATCGGCTGTCAGGCAGGTGGGAGGGGGGAGGAGGAGATGGGTATATTCACACCTAATGGGTGTGGTGCGCACCGTCTGGGGGATGGACATGCTTGAAGCTCTGACTCAGATGGGGTAAAGACAATATACATAACCTAAACATTTGTAGCCCCATAATTTGCTGAAACAAAAAAAACATAATCATGCCAAGAAAATAGGTGAAAAAGTTCCTGTTCCAATTAAACTTGAACTTTTTACTAAGAGAAGTGGATATGTGCACGTGCACGTGGATGATATATAGCTCCAAAACCCACGCCCTGCCTTGGTGCACACACATATACATACATGCACAGACCATCTAGGGACATCTGTTCAAGAAGTATGACTTGTGAGGGCTGTCCTAATAAATCTCCCTATTGTTTTTATGCAGAAAAGGTGTTAATAAAATGTCTATTCTGGGTGTCTAACACATGTTTAATAAGTTCTTGAAAATATTTTTTAAATGATATAAATATGCTACCTATAAACATGTTTAAAATACTGGCAAGGAAAGCTCCTTGTATTTAACTTTTTATCTATTCATTCATTTGTATAAGTTTGTTTTATAAAATATATAGTACACACTAGGGAAATATTTATTGAAAGTATAAATGAATTTAGGCTTACTGAACTACCTTCCATTTCTTCATTGAGTATAAAAAAACAAACCAAATGAAAGTCAGCTTTACTTTAATTGCCTACTGATTGCCTTAGGATCAGGATAAAAGATTTGGGAGCTAAATTTGCAAAGAAGTAGTGAAGGATATCAAATGATGATTATTGCCTTATAGATATAATTAATGATATAGAGAGCTATTGCTATTTCACCAGAATCTGTAGAACAATAACTTTTAGGAAAAAAGCCCTTGGCAGTTACAGTTATGTTAAAATTTTTATTATTTGGGACAATAAAGATCATAAAGAAAAGGGGATCTTATATAAAAATACTTTAGAATCTGAATCTGGTAAAAGCTAAGCTGAATTTTCTTTTAGTACAGAAAGAAGAGTCCAAATAAATTTTATCATATTTGTTACAAGTAGATGCCAAATTGATCTTTTTCTAAGATGATACTGATACTGTATTTTATCAAAATGTATATATATGTCAATTACTGAAAAAATAATTTATTGTAGTGTTTGATTCAGATGTATTTTATGCTAGGGTTTGAGTAAAAACTGAAAATGTAGCATCATTTACTGTTCTGGAATCTGGTTGTTTGGACAATTTGAACATATTTCAGAATATTGCATTTTGGCTGATTATCTATACCTTGTAGAGTTTCCATCTTATCTAGAGGCTATGGTAAAAATAAACATAAATCTGCTGTTTTCTGAGTTTTAAATTTTTGATGAGTTCTTAGATTTGCTTTCAAAAAACTCTGCATAGCAGTGTGATTTTTATGAAGCCATTTCTTGTGTCATCAAATGGTAGTTTTCAGGATGTGGGTAGTTTCCTATTACAGATGGAATGTTGTGGGGGTAAGACCTGGGTAGGGAGTTGGTAGATCATCATTTAAATTGTAGATCTTGACATTCTTTGAACAAGGCATGGAACACTAAGTGGGTCAGTATCATAGTCTAAAGGTCATGATGATAAAATCTCTTCACAGGAACATTGTGAGTGTAAATATCCACCATCTATTGATTACAGCAGATTGTGTTCCCATGGGTCCCATGAGAGATATAGCTAACCAAAATTCAACCTCCATCCTATGAACAGGTATTTTCATTCTTTATGACCCTGACATTAAAGAGAGTAGATGGTTCAAATGCTGTTTGTTAATTACTAATAATGCAATAACTATAGAAAGAAAGGGCAATGCAGTATTCACTATCATGGGGGTGTTAATAAAGAAAGGAAAAATAACAGTTTTCTTATAATCATTTTAAAAGAAAGAGGAGATCAGGAAGTAGGAGGATGTGATTGAAGTCATCAACAATGATTAATGAGGAGAAGGCATTTGAGTTATCTATACCTCTCATGGGACCTCCCCTCATAAAACAGTGGTTAATTTGAATATTTATGCTTTTATTTTTATACCAGTTATTTCCAGAAAGGAGAAAAATTTCAAATGGATGTAGACTTTTTTCAGGCAGGTTCACATAAGTGAGGGTGTTGGAACTTCAGAAAAATAAAAACAAAGAAAAAAATGCAGTATGAGAGTTTCAGTTCTCTTACTATAAATTGGCTACTGGTTTATCTCTGTACTCTAGCCTCTGACACAAACTAGTAAACACCATGAATTATGTGGTTCAGAATGTCCACAATGTAAAAGCATATCAACTGCTACAGAGTAATATATTCATTTCTGAAATTGAAATTCAAGGGCAATCTTTTCAACTAGTCCATTCTTAGAGGACCACAAAGGGGGGTAATATACTTAAAATGGGTTGAACAGGATTGATTCAGTAAAAATAAATTTCTTATCTTGTAACTCATCTTTCCTCAAGATTGAACCCAACGTTCTATCTCTAGCCCCTTTCTCTAGTTCTAAGTTCAGTTCTTTTTCCTGTAAATAGTGACAAAACAGTAACTACTTTGAAGTATTATTGATAGGATCAAAGGAAGTAACGTGTAAAACTCTCATTACTGTAGTTGGCAAGTATTAATCACTTGATGTTATATACTGTTTCATTAGAGACCGTAGTAGTTTGAAAATATGTTTTATACTTTAAAAACTCTTATCAAACTTTTTGCCCTTGTGTTTAGAATATAACTCTCATTCTTTTGTGACATCTGCTATACCTGTTCTCTACACTATATTTGAATCACATTATTAAGCAAAATATAATTTGAACATAACTTCACTGGATCTTTAACAATATTTATCACTTTCTGCCTTATACCTTTCAGAGAATCACAACTGTTAAGAGAAATAATGAAAATGGTAAAAAAAAAACCTAATAATTATTAAACAAGGTTTATTTTTCAACATTTTTGTCAATTCTTAACATTTAATTCAGTTAAGGGTTAGCACTTAAGTGAAAATAGGGAATGTCAAATATGATGTTGGATCTGTCAGTTGTTTGAAATGATCTACATTCTACATATTCTAAAACCTATCATACACTACATTTAAATATAAAGTGATAGGAATATTTTCTGTGCTGCAGAATAATTTGCACTGCTGAACTATTTTCAGTGAGATGATGTATAATTGATTATCTGGAATAGATGACACATTTCCATTGATCCACATTCACTTACTAGCTCTTAGATCTCAAGGTTTATGAGTGGTAACTAGTAGATAGAAGTTACAAGATTTTGAGAAATGGATGTGTATGAGAGAGACTAGCCTGAGGTAAAAAATTAGAGACTTTAAACCACCATAAGAACAGGAAAGAATGTAATATAGAGAGAATGTATAAAATTATATTAGGTTATTAAATATGAGATGACCAATTACCTTAAGTACTAAGTTTGATAGTTGTTATCTTTGACATTTCACTTTGACACTTCTTGTTTTATTATTTTGTGAAGATACATCCTCATTCTTTCAAACACATGATTTCGTTTGTGATTATCTTTCAGAATTTTTTTACAGCAATTTTTGTGAAACCACGGATAAGTCAAAAATTCATGTTATTTTCAAATATGAGTTCCATCCTGGAACCAATGCAGTGCGGACAGCTTGAAATATCAACAATGTGTTTGGGAAGGATGTGGCTAATGAAGGCACAGTAGGCCAATGGTTTGAGAAGTTCTGGTGATTTTAATCTTGAAAATGAGCCACACAGGAGACCTGAAATCAAGGTGGATAATGATGAGCTGAAAGCTATAGTGGAAGCAAATCCACCTCAATCTACATATGAACTAGCAGCAAGATTTGACATTACTATTCCAACAATATTGGACTATTTGAAATAAATCGGCAAGGTAAAGAACCTGGATGGTTGGGTACTGCATGAATGAAATGAGTGTCAGAAGATAAATTGTCTCAAAGCTTGCCTTTCCTTGGTGTCATGACATAAAGGCAAACTATTTCTACACCGTATTATTACATGTGGTGAAAATGGATTTTTTTCCATAATTGTAAGCATTCAGCACAATGGTTGGATAAAGATGAAGTGCTGAAACATAGTCCAAAACTGAATATTCATCCAGTGCTGATATTATCCACTCCAGCTTCATGAAACCTTTTCATTCATTTACAGCAGATATCTATTGCAACCAATTGGATGAAATGATGAAGAAGCTTGTGATTAAGCACCTGAGAGATTGGTCAATGGAGACAGGCCAATCCTCTTGCAAGGCAACGCTGGACCATATTTCACATAAACAAAGCTGCTTAAACTACAGAGGCTGAACTTGGAAAGTCTCTGTTTCCAAGAGAGAGTTTCACCATATTCACCAGACCTTACATCAGCTGACTACCACTTCTTCCAGGCTTTGGACCACTTCCTGCAAGGACAAATATTCAATTTTCAACAAGCTGTGGAAAATGCCTTTCACAATTTCATTGCCACTCACTCTCCATATATATATGTACACCCACATACACACATATAGAAAATTGTCGAGAGAACATAAAATGTATACAAATATTTCTGAAACTTATTTACGCATAGGACATTTTTTTCTAATATAATCTTAAATACCAGTAATTCATCTTCAATCTGTTTTAGAAATGTTGCTTTGAGTAGAAGAATGATAATTAAACGGTATAACTATATGGACATAAGAAAAAATGTATATGCTCATAATTAGAAAGACTGCTAACTCTTTATAAGACTATTAAATCAAGTTTATTGATTGCATTATTCAGTAAATATTTGCAATTTCTTTTTCTTGTAGGATCTGAGTGTTTAAGTTATGTTGAACTCTTTCTCTAGGTCTACTACTTGTTTTCAATTAATTTAGCTGCTGTCATGTTTGATACAAATGGATTTATGAAGCAAAATCTTTGTCCCTACTGTATTTTATTAATATATGTACTTTTCTTTATCCATTCTGTTTATTTATATTCTTAAATGTCACCTTATCTTAATATTTGCAAACCATATGTATTCATTTTGAATGTGCTTGTTGTTTCTTTGCTGATTCCTTAATTTTCAACTTAAAAAATCTTTATTTTGAGAGTTTTTTTAATATTAGATAACTGGGTATTAAGTTTTAATCTGACAAGAGAGTTTTCATCTTTGATGAACCAATTGAGCCCTTGCTTTCTTCTATTTTTGTTTCCTTTCTTTTCCTCTCTTCCTCTCTTTTTCTTACCTACCTTCCTTCCTTTAATTTTTTTCTTAAAATCTTCAGGGCCATTTTAAAATCTTTTAAAAATTTTTTCATTATTATGGGTACATATTATTAGTAGTATATCTTTATAGGGTACATGTGATATTTTGATTTAATTATATAATTTTTCTCAATATCTTTCAATTTTCTACCTGTTCAGTGTGAAATCATATCAGAAATATCAAATTCACAGTAAAGTATAAAATAGATAAAAACCAATTTTATAATTTAATACATACAGGAGTGGTTGCTCTTTTTAAAGATTTTTATTGGGAATTATATGTGGAAACATAACATTTCAGAGTAAAGTAGTCTTCCATGGTAGATTTCCAAAGAGAAGTAAGAGTACAAGAGTCCAATGTTTTACAGGTGTTATTGGACAGGATATGAGTACCAGCAAATCATTTTTAACATGTTTTTCAAAAGGACTGGATGATGAAAAAAATCATAACTTTCACTACTACTACACTAATATAAAGTTTTACAGCTTTCAAAATGGAGTTAGGAGAATTCAGACCAACAAATTGGTCCAGGATATATTAATTTCTTTAATAGTTCTCTTAACCATCTGATTACCTGGGTAAGTTTGACATTCAATAGACAATACACTAGGAGCTTAGAAATGGTTATACCCTGTGTAGAGTCTCTTATTAAACCACACGTCTACATATCTTAAATGTATCTAGTCTACCAGGAAATTTAATTTTATTACAAGAGAAAATTAGTGCAGATGGTTTAGAAATCTGATTATGTACCTATATGCTGAAATGGTATTTCCCCATAAGTCATTAACAGAGAATATATCCCAAATACCAAACATCAGTTTTGGGCTTAACTTTGATTTCCACTTTCTTTTTTTTTTTTTTTTAATTCCATCTTGTAATGGGGGTACAAATATTTTTTGGGTTACATACATTGCCCCTACCCCCCCTACCCCCCACATGCCAGCACTTCAAGCGAGTCCAATCCCCAGGTGGTGCGGATGGCACACATTATGTAACTCTACACTACTTCCCCCCTCCCGCCTGCCCTCCATCCAACATAAGATTTTTTTTTTTCCACTTTCTCTTGAGGAAGATATAGTTTCTATTGCTTCTGGTGGCCTGTAATTAACTGTGACAACCTAAGAAACTTTAACAATATTTGTTGTATTTGGTTGTTTGCATATGGTTTGCACTTTCCAAATCAATTGGCTTTTGTATCCCATTAGTGATCAGAAGGTTAGCAGGTTTCAGATCACGGTGAACAATGCCAAGGAGTGACTCCAACTTATTTTTTAGTAACTCTAATATTCCTGTACAGCTGGATTTTTTTTTTCTTTTTAAGCCAATTATTAGGCTTAAAAAGATCCACATTTCCATACTCTATTACCATATAGATGTACTTGTTTCTGATTATATAACCTTAAGGTCAGGTGATCTCATCTTTGTGTTGTTTTAATTTATTCAAGTAAGATATTGTATTCCCACAACTCTCAATTTGTTGTGCATCTGATTCTTCCAGGTTTATAGAACATATCTGTTTCTTTTCACTCAACACCTGAAATACCTAACTTGAATCTCTACTTCCTATCTGTTTTAATGTGGAATAAATTCTTCCTTTAACTAAAATGCATTCATTTGTTGAAAAGGATGCTAAAATTGTTATAAATAAAACTTATCAAACTAGAAATTCACCTCTTTCATTTTTAATTTAAATTGAGATACCTGTTTTTCTTCAAGTTTGTTATTAATTTAGATCTTGGCTTCCTTTTTTTCATTTTATAAAATTTATATTAAAAAACAGGGGATGGGGTTAGGAAAAAAGTTTATAATTACAGATTGGGCTTTATGCTGATTTTATCAGTTTCAAAACACTCCACTTTAAACTAGTATTTGAATGTTTTACTGTATTTCGTTCCCATTGAATTAATGTTTATTATTCCTCTCTATCACATGATCTTACTTTTGTTTGTAATAAAAATTGCTCCTCCCAGATGCCTATCTGACTCACCAGATGCTCTAATTCTCTTTTCCTTGTTTTCTCCTGTTTATTTAGAATACAATAAAACTCCCTTTTCTTATTCCAACAGAATGAGACCTTTGGAAAACTCAAACTTCTTTTCTCTCAGCATTCTTGCCTGCCTTAAATTTAGCTGAAATAGCGTAGTTCTTATTAGAATTAATACTCAATAACAGTAATAATTAGAATCAGTACTCAATAACAGAATGTAAAAACGTATCCATTAAGAGCTTATTCTACATGTATATATACAGACACGTGATATATGTGTCTACATCTATAGCTTCATCTATCAATTTATATTAAGGTTCATACTATTATTCCATCTTATCTTTTTTTTTTTTTTTTTAGAGACGGGGTCTCGCTCTTGGTCAGGCTGGTTTCGAACTCCTGACCTTGAGCTATCCACCCGCCTCAGCCTCCCAGAGTGCTAGGATTACAGGCGTGAGCCACCGCGCCCGGCCTCCATCTTATCTTTATTGCCACATTTTGAGGTCTCAGTTTTGGTTAGTTTTTATTTCATAGTAGTCCTTTTCATCTCCAGATATTTTCCGTAGGTAAACAGTGTTAGGTACAGAGCCGAGAGACACACGAAGCCTCATGTGTAACAAAATGCTGTTTATTTTGAATATCTGGGTGCAGATGGGTGGAGGCCGAAAAAGGCTTCCATGAGAGAAAAGGGGAAAGCCTTGGGTTTCATAGAGGGTTTTTTCTTGGGGGAGTAAATAAATTCTTTTCAAACAACTAAGAGGGATAAGGAAAGTAAGTTCCCCTCTTCCATTCCATTCCTTTATCTAGTGGCTGTCAAAGCCTATGTGCCTTAATACACCCCTAGGAAGGGGAGAAGGGTGGGTTTTATAGGAGGTTTGGATGGAAGTTTGGGGAGGGTGAATTCTTTAAGCCTAACAAATAGAGGATAGGAAAATATAGAGAGAGGAAACCCAAAGTGTTTTTCCTACTCTTACTCAATACAGAAAACTTCATTCACCTCTGATCATCAAAATGTGTGTGAGTTTTTCCCCAACAATGCCCAAGCAATTCTCCAGCAGACATTAGTTGGGTGTCCTCTAATTCAATTCAGTTCTGACACTATCTACCTGGAGATAGCAACAGATCCCACAGGTTAAGGGCTCAGTTGCATAAGATTGTCCTCCACTGAAGATGCCATTTGCAAGTCCCACATTGTGACCTGTGCTTCTGACCTACCTGCTATAAATTGGGGTTCCCATGAGCCCTTCCTTGGGATAATTTGCTAGAGCAGCTCCTAGAACTCAGGGAAACATTTTACTTACATTTACTGGTGTATTAATAAAGGATATTATAAAAGATATAGATGAACAGCTAGATGAAGAGAGAAATAGGTGAAGTCTGAAAGGATCCCAAATGCAGGAGCTTCTATTTCCAAGGATTTGGAGTGTGCCACTCTCCTGGCACGTGGATGTGTTTTTAAACTCTAAAGTTCTCTGAAACCCTACAGTTCAGGGATTTTTACAGAGGCTTTGCATGTAGGCATGATTGATTATTACCTCAATTTCCACCCCCCTCTTCTCTTTCTAGAGAATGAAAGGTGAGCTTGAAAGCTTCAAGCTTATAATTATGGTGCAGTCCTTTTGGTAGTCAGTCCCCATTCAGGAGCCTACCAAAAGTCACTTCATTCAAGCAAAAGACGCTCTTATCACACTAGGAATTCTAAGAAATGTGGGAGCTCTGTGTCAGGAACTGGTTCAGAGACCAAACATTAGAACAAAAGATTTTCCTAGGATCCCCATCACTCAGAAAATTATAAAGGTTTTAGGAGTTTGTGCCAAGCACTGGGGACAGAGACTAGTAGTTCTTATTATTTCACATGTGGAACACACTTAAGTAATACACTTTTGAATTACTGCATATCTTCAAACACTTTTCTGCACCTGAAATGCAAAAAAAAAAAAAAAAAAAAAAAACTTAAGTAAATTTGGAATTCCTATGCTGAATCCATTTCTTTCAGTAGTTTATAAGTGGTATTTTCTGTGTAACTGCTGATAATACAAAGATATCAGTCATTTTTTTTCCTTTGCTGGTGACTTATCCTTACATATGGACAGTTATAAGCCTGTCCTTTTATCATTAGAGATCATGCATTTTAGCAAGATATGCTCAGTTAGAAACTCTTTTTTGTCAGTACAGCCTGGAACTCAGTGAACACTCTCAGTATTCAGCCTAGAGAAATGTTCTTTAATCAATTGTTTTGTCATTCCTGATCCTCCATCTGTCCTTTTCTTCCCTTTGAAACTCCTATTCTTTTCCTGCTAATGTTCCTAAACCTAAGTCACTAATTTTGGTCTCAATTTCCTCTCATTTAATCCAATTTCTGAATGCGTCTTCCTAAGTGCTTAAAACAAATCAGGTGTCCATCTGTCTCCTTCAGCAGTTTTCCCCTTGCCATGTGTTTCAAATTTTCCATCTTATCTTTCTCTACTACCAGAGGCCTATCAGATAAGCTGCAATTTCATTCTGCCAATGAATTGAGACTTAGATTTTAATGTTTGAATATATTTCATGGCCAGAATCCTCAGGGTTTTGAGGCAAATAGGACTCCTTCCCTGGGCAGCTGTGGATTAAGGACAGGCTATCACCAGAGGCCCATCTGCTCTCTGGTCTTGATTCACTTCCAACCAGCCTAGTAATGAAGAATCAGCTCACCTGTTTTTCCCAATCCAGGGTCTTTGAGACAAAGGAGATCCACAGTTGGGGAACAGTCAACCTTCAACCTTCACTCTCAACACTCTCCCACATGGATCCTATAGATCCCTGGACATGAAGCCCAATAAAGAGTAAATCATACAACATCAGGTTTTTATTTTCAGACAATGGAAGAATGTGGTTGATTGGAGTTAATTAATTCCAGTTGGTAAATCTGAAAGCAGTGATGACATATTGGTGGATAGTGAAGAAATCCAGTGATATATGATAATTTGGAAATGAACTATAGCAATTGACAATATTGATAGAGAAGATGTAAAAGATTTTTAATCTTTTAGGAGATATAAAGAAAGTCATGGTCATTTATTGAATATGTAAGATAAGCAAGCAAGAGCCATCTGAGTTGATGTTCAAGACTCTCCTTTGGGAGTGAGGTAACAAGAAGTTTGGTACCAATTAATGAGAAAGAGAGTGGCATATTATTTGGGAAAAAATAGTAGCAGAAGTTACTGCTGGTTCCATCAAGTCTTCTAGCCAGAGTTGGATTTCCATGTATTCATTAGTTATCTATTAAGAGTCAAAACCTGATAAAATAATTAAAAGAAGATCAGGAGCATAAAGATTATCAGCAAATTTGTTTCTCAGGTACTCTAAGTCTATTTTGTAAAAACAAATCTCTGCTTACACTACATTCATTTAGTTGATACAGATATTTATACCATTAACACAAACTGCATAAAGCATTATAGAATCAAAAATGAAGCGCAGACTCTTTCTGCAAGTAGTATAATCACATAGATATCTAATATGAAACAAAATTCATTGTTAGAGAAATTCATAGGATTTTCATTAGAGAGAAGACCGGAAGTGTGGATTGGTCAGAGAAGTGGTACAAGATCTGATTCTTAAAGGATGAAGAGAAGTTAAGGAAAGTTCTAGAGCATTTCAGGAAGAAAAGATCACAGAGTAAATAATTATGACAAGAAACAGCATAGTACTGATGAAGCAATACAAACATTTCTGTGTACTTGAATATAATATGGAAAGCTGGGATTGAAAAGGAATAAGTATGGATAGGTCAGTAAGCACCAAACCATGAAAGAAATTGTTAAGAAGTTTGAGAATTTGTACATAAGGAGACACTATGAAACATTTATAGAAATTATTTTTCTTGATGGCTACATGGTCAGAGTTTTTTATTTTAAAAATAGATCTTTCTCTGCTATGGTATAAATGGATTCAAGGGGAAAAAGAGTAGAAACAGCAGAGAGATTTAGGAAGCTATTGCACTTGATTAAGAGATTATAATGTTAAAATGATGTCATTCAAATAGGAATAAAGTGAAGTTAAAGTCAAGTTCTAGGTAACTTTATTTTATACACTGGCCAAGTTGGGGGTGAAAGTAAAGATTCCCAGTTGGCCAGTAGATATGTGTGTATAAGGCCTGGAAAAAGATAGCTGGGTTGGAAATATAGACTTTTAGTCACCAAGTGTTAGTTGAAGCCAGGAGAATAGAGAAAATTTCTCAGGGAAAACATACAAAGTGAAGTGGTATTAATCTGAACTAGGAATATTGGTGATAAGCAAGCCTAATGAGTAGAAAGAAAATAACTTATGAATGTATAGAAAATAAATTGTCAGAAATGATTTTCATGAAGAAAATAGTTTTTTAAAAGATATGGAGATAACTAATAACACTAGAACTTGTCAAATTCACTACTACTGTTTACTAATATCCGTTTCCCTCGTCCCCTAGGCACATGAGAGGTTTATACTCCCTGTTCTCTTGGAGTCAGTCTTGATCAACAGATTTTCTTTAATCAGTGAAATATGAATAATAAAGACATGTTATTTCCCAATGAAAGCCAGTAATTGTTTAACTTCTCCCCCCACACACACCCCTATCCCAACTTTGTTATGGTAATCACAGAAGCACTAGTTGAGATGAAGCCTCAGAGAGCCTGGGTCTACTATATCTACCTAATAATACACTGCCTACTATTCATAGCTGAATGAATATTATTGTTAATACTACAGCAAATCTTAGCCACAAAAAGAACTGTTAATGTTCATTAGGGAATCAGTTGTGATCTTAGCAGGATAGTTTAGGTGAAATAATGCAATAAATCAAACTGCAGTGCTTCTGGGGGTTTAACAGGTGATATAGTGGACATGAAGTGGTCATTTGCTGCTGGAAGAGCAGGAAAGAAACTAGAAAGCATATCTAGGGAAATATAGGGTCAAGACAGGGTCCCATTTAGCAGAGGTGAACGAGACTTTAGAAATATGTACATTGAGGTAAGGAAGCCAGTTGACATAAGAAAGAACATAAAAGAAAAGGGAGTGGAGTTGATCAAGGAAGCTATTTTCCACAAAAAGCAGGAGAGGATGGGTTAAAGGACACACGGAGGCTTTAAATAGCAAGAAAAAAAATCTTAATATTTCAATACCCTAGACAGGGAGTATAAGACAGAGAGAGAAAGGAATTAAGGGAAGAACTAAGGACTTAAGGATTTAGTTAAAAAAAGAAGAGTCCTTTGTGCTAAATGAGTAATTGAGTGGTTTAGTAGTAACATAGTTACGTTTTTCAGATGGCAAGGTATAAATTTTGGACATAGAACAATAGGAAAGGGGTCTAAAGGTATAAACTAGTTAGGGAATAGCTAGAAGAAAACTGAAAGAAAGAGTCTCTTCCATCTACACATTGAGGATAGTGATAAGAAAGAACTTTCATATCTTTTAACTTTCTTTAAAGTCCTTTTAGTGTTAAAACTACTAGGTAGTCTAGGTAATACTATCCTGGTGTGAGTCACTCTGCTATGTTTTAAACAATGTTTTTGACCAGTGCGGATTCTCTAAAATTTTTTTAATGTTTCAATAGTTCAGTTGTAGAATGAACTAAAGAAATAACTTCATTGGACCTGTTCATGAGCAGTATTTTATATTTTCTTTGCTATGATCACAGCTTATACTTTCCCTAATTGTATTAGTTATCTTTCATTACGTACCAATTTACTACAAACTAAGTGGCTTAAAATAACACAAATTTGTTATCTCCCAATTTTTACTGTTCAGGAGACTGGCATGGCATGGTTAAGTTCTTTGCTCATGGTCTGAAAGCAAGATACCGCATCTGAAGCTTAAGGTCTTCTTCCAAACTGTCTTAAGTTGTTAGAATACAGATCCTTTGGGTTGCAGGACTGAGATTCCAGTTTTCTTGCTGGCCCTTGGACAGAGGAAGCCATTCTCAGCATTGAGAATAACCTACTATTTTCTGCCCTCTCCACAAAATGACAATTATTTCTTTAAGGCAGCAAGAGAATGTCTCTGTTGCTTTGAATCTTATTTCCTCTCATTCTGACTTCTAGACCCACACATAAAGGGCTCATGTAGGTCAGGCCTATCCATATAATCTCCCATTTCATTTACTCAAGGGCAACTAATTAATAACCTTAATTACATCTGCGAAATCTCCTTTGTCATGTACTATGACATAATTGTGAGAATAATATCCCATCAAATTCACAGGTTCTGAGTACACTGAAGATGAGAAAATTATATAAGATAAGTACAACAAAGATTGGAAATTTTAGGGTCCATTTTAAAATTAAAATTATGCCACAATGATAGTTAAAAGAGTTAAATAACACATCAGTTATTGAATATGTGTAAAAAATATATTAAACTATGATATCTCCATCCTCACCTCATTGTATTTTTTATGTCATTTGTCTGATAACTTTTCTTTCCAATTTTCCTCTACATTGTATTAAATGTACATTCTACCTTGAAATCCATAAAAATCATTTGGAATATTGATGTGGAAAAGAGAGAATGAGAGAACAAAGGCATGCATGAAAAAGAGAGAAAGAGGCATTATTTTTTACATAAAGGAAATATATCATTCTATGAGCTTCTGTGACTGACCTAAAAGAATATTTTATTTCCTATAGCCATGGGGCTGATAAAAAGAAAAAGCATACCAAATTTTTATTTTGCAAGTGAAAGGTTTACAATGCAAATGAAATGCAGAATCTCTTTGGGATTCTTTAGTGAAAGTGAGAATGATGATTTAGAAAAATGTGAAAAACTCTGAATATGGAATGAGAGAATTTGTATGGATTCTTATAGATAAGATTACTTACACACACACCCCTATCTTCTTTAACTTTTCTTTTAAGAAGAAAATCTCTTCCCCTGACTGAGAATGTTAGCATTCCTTTGCTTTAAGATTCTGATAACCTCCTTTGAGGCCTTTCAAGGGGATACTGATTGTTTTCATGGCCCACAAGTACCACCTGTCCTGTTTTTCTGACACACAATTAAATTGTTAGGTAGATAATGAGGGATTCTGGGTCTCCTAGGGACCTGAAAGTGGCTGTTGTTGTCCCCATCATGGTTCTACCCCACCCTAATTCTCCATACCTGGGGGAGGAGGGAATACCCTATGAATGAGCCAAACAAAACTTAGCACACCAGCTGCAAAAGAATACAGAGGACACTCTAACCCACAGGCCAAGCAGCATAGGTACCATAAGTCTAGAAAATGACCTTGAACAACCTGCATGCATAGTTCAGACTCAGGTCATGTGACTCCCAACTGTCCAATCAAAGTGGTTCCATATTGACCTCTGAACCACTAGGGAGGTCCCTATCCAGGCACTAGAAAATAAGATGTAGACCATAGCCAACTATTCTTTTGCACCCTTCATTCTTCTTTCCCTTTGGTATGACAATGGGCCAATTTGTAATCTGTGGCATATGTACCATGCTCTCTGTCAGCCTATATCTTGCTCTTGCCCTATGAACCTATGTTTCTTTCCTCAATAAACTTCATTTTCATGCTTGCCTAACTTTGGCGTGTCTGGTCATTCTTCGGCTATGAGCGCGCCAAGAACTGATATTTCAGACTGAAACCTGACAAAATGACCAGCATATCCTCAGAAGAACAAAGATGAATCACTTAAAGGTGACAGAGTAAAAACCAGAATATCTGCCAGATTTTTGTCAATTTATATCAACCAAAACCTCGGAATGCATGTGGGGAAAATTGTAAATGTTATTTTAGAGAAGAAAAAATAGTAACATCAGATAGGATTAATTTATTAATATGAGTTATAGCTTGAACAATAATGAGTAGCTCTAGTAGTTTACTTGATGAATAATTGAAATCTAGACTTTATGTTACCTACATTAAATGGAGTTGAGATACTGGAACATAATTGGCATATAATGCAAGGAAACAATGAAAGCTCTTAGAAAGAGGAGCTATCTGGAGTAGATTTGTTGGGTTGTAGGTATTTGTTCTTGGTTCTTGGTGTGCTGTTGGCTGAAGAATGACCAGACACAATAAAAACAAGGCAAGCATGAAATGAGGTTTATTGAGGAAGGACAAAAGAGGTTAACAGAGCAAAAGCAAGATATGTTTGCTACAGAAGATGAACGGACCCCCTGTCATAACAGGAGGGCCCCAATTGTGGTCTGGGGTCCTGTTTTATATTGCCTAGGCTGGGCCCTCCTTGTGGTTTACACATCACCATCAAACCAGTTTGATGGACAGTTGGGAGTTATATAGCCTGAATCTCATTATGCATGCAGATATCCTATGAGCCTCTCTGAAAGCCCATCATGGTGAGGGTGAAATGCAATGTAGATTTAAGCTAATGACATGATTATTAGCCTTAGGTTGTTATAGTCACCTTTCTGATCCTATTGTACCTGTGCTTCTTGGCCAGCATGGCATGCTAAGGAATCCTCTGCATTCTTTTGCAGTTGGTAAAAGTTCAGACTGGCAGATTGGTAGGGTGTTCCCTCCTCTCCCAGGTGTATCAATTGTTGGGGCCACCTGCTTTTGTCTCCAGGAGGATTGGAGGTCCTTTGCTGTCCACCTAACAGATTTAGCATGGATTATTCATGCATCCAAGTTAATTATGTTCCCAAGAAAAACCCAGATGGTATTTCTTTCACTAGTGAATTGAGAAGGGCCCAAAAGATAGTCCTTTACTAAGTGAGGTGAGAAATACCAGTAGTGAGAAGGACGCCAACCTACTTGTAAAGTCAAGTCTTGCCTTCTTTATTTCAGTAGTGGTAATAGAATTGTGGAGTATCTGGAGTACCATAGGTCAACTGACAGCTCTTAACCTGCATCATTAGGGTGGGTATTGTTTGCATAATCCAAAACAATTCCAGAGCAGTAAGCAAAATGGTTTGGCCTGAAGAGAATTGACTAGAGGTAATTGTTCAAGGTGTTCCTGGGAATGAGAGCTGTCAACCCAAAATAAGTGACTGAGGCAAAAATGTAAATCAACAGAGGTTTATTAAGTCAAAGTTTGAGGACATGCCCCAGAAAAACACAAGCCAGGGACACATCTGTGACTGTTTTTTCTGAAGTGGGATTTGGGAACTCAGTATTTAGAGGGGAGTGGGCATACAGAAAGAAAAAGGAAGATGGGGATGGTTAGTGAAACAAACGGTTACATTCTTGTGGAGCCCAGGAAATCTACATTTGATATAAGATAAGGTGAATATTTGAAGATTAAAAGGGAGTAAAGGAAGAAGTAATTATACAGATATCTCTGGTGGGTGGAAGAATGATAGATCTCATCTTGTCTCTGTTCTGCACCTGGCTAGGTAAGTTTGGCCTACCCAGACAGACTTTAGTTTTAGGAACTAGATTTAGCCTACAGACCCAAAGTTTCAGTCAGCATGTTCTTGTTTGTGGGAGGCCAGCAAACAATTTCCTTGTGAATAATCTGTGGGGGCAGTCCTTTGTAGATGTCTAAGGCTTTTTACTTTTCAGTGGGGATTGCTAATGCATAGTATTAGTAACAGCTATTTATTTTGAAGTGAGTATTGTAGAACTCAGCCTCCAGGCTTGAACTTCCCTCTTGCATAAGGAGTTAGGGAGTGGTCCTGAGATTTCCATTTCCCTTTACAGAGTGACAGATATGATGACTTTTTTTATGTGCCCAGTTGGCTAAGCTGAACTATATTTCCCAGAATTTCCTTTTCTATGTGTCTGTAATAAGTGCAGGTAGAAGGAAGGGAGCAGACATTTCATAGCACCATAATGATAATCTGTTGCCTCACCTTATTGGCATAAAGCAGCAGCTGGGTCTTCCACTGCTTTCTCTTCTCTCTGGATCTTTGTTTATTCTCTCCAAATCTTTGGCCACATATAGCATATGTGTGTTCCACTCTATGACAAAGGGCTCTGATTTCTACAGAATGGGCTCATCTCTAATATCAGAGGTTCCAGCCTTCTCTTCCTACCTGTCTGCCTGTGGAGTTTTGCCTTCAGCATTAGACACAAAAATACCCTTGCAAAAACTATTTAGTCAATTGCCACAGTTGTATAAGCCATTTCCTAGAATAAATATCCCACTGGTTCTGCTCCCTCGGATTGAACCCTGAGGAAACAAATAGAAAAAAAGTACATTTTTTTCTTAATATGTATAATATGTAAAAATAAATGAAAACAAATCTTCAGTGCTATGAATGATGGTATTCCCTCCAAAATTCATATGATAATTTTGTAGAGAACAACAGGCAAGATCTTACAGGACCCCTAGACAAGCCCTCCCCCTCCCCTCTGTTCCCCTCTACCCCTAAGGCCTTTACCGAGAAAAACCATACCCTACAGCAGCTGCTAGCAGCTAACCGCAGACATCCGCTTCTGTAAACTGTTGCTCGCCTGCTTCCTGGCTTGCTGGAAGGAAAAGAAAAAGGGAAGAAACAGGTATGCTTGCAAAATAGCAGGTTGCTTGCAAAATAGCAGGCAACCAATCACTTTGCATGATACGCGCGTGAACAGCCTATGCGCCGAAGGAATAAAAAGCGAGCCCCTGCACCGATCAGGGTCCTTGCCTAAACGAGTGACCACTGCGTTGGTGCACTAAGGCTCGGACCCTGGCTAGCCAGACAATAAACCTCCTCTTGTGTTTACATCCTCAGTGTCTCTGTTCCTCTGTAGGGTGGGCTGGTGGAAGGCTAGTCCCTAACAATTTAATCTTCAATTCAATAGTATTAAGATATATGGCTTTTGGGAGGTGATTAAGTTATGATGTCTCCACCCTTACCAATGGGATTAGCACCCTCATAAAAAGGCTTGAGGTTGAAAGGAGCACTCTTGCCTTTCTATCTCTTCTTCTATATGAGAACATAGTGTTCCTTCTCTCCAGAAGATATAGTAATAAAGCACCATCCTGGAAGCAGGAAGCATCCCTCACCAGACATCAATCCTACTGGTAAACTGACTTTGGATTCCCTAATCCCCAGACCTATGAGGAGTCAATTTCTGTTCTTTATAAATTACTCAGTCTCAGCTATTTGTTATAGCTGCACAATCGGACTAAGACAAATGTAAGTGGGCTAAAGACACTTGGGGAAACAACAAAGTTGAAGAATCAAGGGCCTCTAACCTAATTCCCAGATGTGAATCAAAATGTAGATTCCAGAGCTCCTGGAATGAAGGGAAAACTGGGTTCCCCTTGAAGGTAGATCCTAGAAACAAAATCTACAAATATGTAATGAAATTAGTCTCTCCTACTTTTCCCAAAGGGATTTGTAAACATTTTCTAAAGTAACTTGCTTTGGAGAAAGAGAAATATCTAGACTTTTTAATTTTTACTCAATACTGAGTCTGAACTGACATGAAATTTTATTAATCCAACAGGCCACTGCAGTCTACTACTGTGAGTGGGGGCTGATGGAAATCAGTTGAGAAATGGAATGTTGGCCTGAATCCATCTATACGTGGGCATGGTACATCTACAAAAATGCTCTGTAGTTATTTTCCCAAATTTTGAATGTGTAGTTGAAATATCCATACTCCATAGCTGGAAGAATCCCCATAGAAATTCTCTGGCTCATGGAAAGTAAGGCTATTGTGGCACAATGGAAAAGTGAAGCCTCTGATCTTATCTTACCCTAAACAAAGAAAAAACACAAGTCATATGTCATTTGTCATATAATCCCAAAGAATTATGCCACATTAAAAAATTGACAAATATAAGAATAGTGAATTATTCCTTATCTTCATTTAACATGCCACTTAGGCTTATGAAGAAATATTAATGATGGAGAATAAAAGGAATTATTGTAAACCTAATTAGAAATTGTCTCCAATTGCAGCTGTTGTTTTAGATGTGGTATATATATTGGAACAGATAGCAGGAAGCTCAGTAGCTGGTATAAAATTACTATTCTGAAAAATGCTTTCATTTATGTATTAATTAGGAAAGACATCAGAAAATTTGCTTTCATATTGTATGGAGAGCAGCACATCTTCACTGTATCACCTCAGGAATAGAGCAGCTCTGTTCTGTGTCACAGGGACCTCAATTGTTTCATTATCCCTCAGAAGATATTATCATGGCATAATTTCCATACTATAATATCATGGAAATTGGACCTGGTGAGCAAGATATACCAAATAATCTCCAGACTTATTGGTAAGATATATGTACTAAGTGGTGAGAGATAAACCCTGGGAAAATTCAGAAAAGATGAATGTTACACCTGAGGTGAACAACAACGTCTTCCATTAAGTGTGGTCTATCTAGATGAGTGACCAATCTCTAACAGCAAAGACTAAACTTCCATTAGGATACTACTTCCTGATAGGACAAGCCTGATCCCTGATGGCAGTTAAATTATACTGGATTCCTCCCACCACCTGGGGCAGGAGGGTAGAGACAAAAATTCGTCTTCACTGAAATAGTGATTTAGGTTATAGATGTTTTTAACCTGCCCCCCAATTTTTTAGACCACTTTAGTTGAACTTGTTCCACACTTATTCAACATCATGGTATTCATGCATAACTGCTCCTGAACAAGGAAACATTTTACAACCAAAGAAGCAAGGAAATAGACTTCCTATTATGAAATTCACTTGTCTTCCCATGTACCCCATCCCTAGAAGCAACTGGATTAATGTAATGTTGGGATAATCTACTAAAGATTTGGTTATAATCAATGCTGGTTGGGTGACAATAGTTTGTCATGCTAAAATGACTATGATATAGCTGGGAGAGTATCCAAATATATTCAAACAAACATAAAAGTTTTGGATTCTGGTCTTGGCCCTATCCTTAATTAGTTGGATGGTACTAAACAAATCAGTATAAATTCCCATATTTTGTAAAAAGAGGAGATTGAAATATGTGTGTCTAGGAACATTAGAAGTAGCCAAGGTGTCCAGAAAAACCCAGCAGTTAAATGGTAACAACAATTTAAAAATATATACATATTTAATTTTTAAATAGAATGTCTCTTATTTCAACATTTGAGAAGCTTCTGTGGATGTTAGGTGATTATGTGTGGCTATTGGTAGCTATCAGATAAGCATAATTGATTCTATCTGTCATCTTGCCTGTCTCTTCTCTCTATGAATAATTTTGACATGTCAGACTTTTTAACATTAAATCATTTGAATGTATTTTTATTCATATATACTTAATATTTGTTTATGATGATCAAAGTTAATAGAAAAATCTTAACAGTTTTGGTCAAATTTCATGCTTTGGAAAAGTTTTAAATATTTTGAATTTACTGTACTTTAAAAGAGTTTGATGATTGAAAAAATGATGAATATACAGTGAGATCCATGGTTTTGGTGAAAGATAAGAATTAACTTCATTTATATTAGTTTAAAATATCATAACAATCCTCTGTTTTGGGTATGCAGGTGCAAATCAGGGTTGAATAATTATGATGGCAAAAGAAACAGCTGCTAAGCTTTCCAAAGTGAGCAGAAACCTAATAAAAGTGTAAAGTTTTCGAAGTTAATGTTAGTATGAGACTTTTACATTCTTAGGAAAAAACTACTAAACAAAATTACAAAATATTAGAGAAATGTATTCATAATGAAGCCAGAATAAAGATAACTATAAGACAATCAAAAGCAACTACTGTGAACATTATAAATCATATATTATTGAATTTTAATTATGAATGCCTTTGACAATACTAGGTAAATGTCTATAAGCTCTCAAAGCAGATAAAGCCTATCAGTTAGGAAAGACAATCATGCGGTTCATTTGTCCTTTGTTTCAAAGATTAACCTCAATGAAATTGTTATTTTTTGAGCATTAGTTTTCCACCAAAATGCTTTCCATTCAATAGAATTTTACAGTTGTATCTAAAATGCTAATATTTAAAAGTATAGAATGAAAACACAGATATATTTTTTTCTCCCTTCCACAGTTTAGTTGCCTCCAAAAAGACCATCTATAATTTAGAATGATGGGCTTTTAAATAGAAGTAATCCTGTTATCTATTTGGTGAGAATTTTATCTGGATAGTTTCTAAATTTAAGAAATGAATTCATAGAGATGTGGTTACTAGTGTCATCAGATTAATAGTAAAGTCTCATAAACATGTTGGCTTCACTCAATAAAGTACAGTTTTGAATTGCAAAGGTATGGTAGTTTACAAATCTCTCTTATCTGAAGAGCTCTTTCTCAATTTTTTTCAAAATACAATATGCAATGTGAAGAAAGGCAAGCTACTCTGGTTGAAATTCGGGTAAGAACTGTATCATCTATTTTACTGGAATCTACCCCCAAACGGCCCTTAAACAGATACAAGAAACCCCATGGCTTGGCAGAAAAGTATAAAAGCTCGAAGGGTTTTTAACTATTTGTAATTGTAATGAAAAGAGTTGGTTAAAAAAAATGTATGAGCATTTGAGTGAAGATGACTTTATTATAGAATGTCTTTTGTTCCTTTGGGTAGATGCCTAGTAATTGGATTGCTGGATGAAATGGTATTTCTATTTTTAGCTCTTTGAGGTATCTCCAAATTATTCAACTACAAAAAACTATTATGGTGTTCTAGCACCTCTTATATTATCCTGGATAGAGTTTGAACCCATCCTTCGAAGTGAGGTATCACAAGAATGGAAAAATAAGCACCACATGTACTCACCATCAAATTGGTACTAACTGATCAACACTAATGTAGTCACATGGTAGTAATATTCAGTTGGTGTTGGTCAGGTGGGAGGGTGGGGGTGGGGGAGGGTAAACTCACAACTAATGGATGTGATGTGCACTGTATGGGGGAGGGCACCCCTCTAGCACTGGCTTGGGTGAGACAAAGTCATTACTTGTAACCAAAATGTTTGTACCCCCATAATATCTTGAAATAATAATAATAAAAATGTATGAGGACATAGACTTCTCTCTCATGGCCAGAGAGAGATTATGTGCACACACATGTGCACACACACACACATATCAAATAAGGTCCAATTGCACAGCTGTCCTTATCTCTGCAGTTAATGAAAGCAGAAAGGACAAATGTATTAATAATTGGCAGAAATCTTTTAAGAATCTTGAGTTCTATATCAGGCATAGTTATCTTCTTCCAGAATTTGGGGGGAAATGGAAGTATAATTGTGACTTATATTTCAAACTTCTAGTCTAGCATTTCTTAACCTTTTTATTCCTCTTTATTTCATTGATCCACATGATTGAGAATATCACTTATAAAAACTTCCCATGTATGTTCTTAATGCCTGATGGTGTTGATTTGACTGTGAAGCACTCTGAAGCATCTGAATTTTTACCCTACTTGCAAACTAACAAGTTAGCTTGCCAGAGTTTCAGAGATGTTAACAGAAGGCTTAAAATTTAGGTTAGAAACAAAGAATATCTTATTACTCACTGCAATGCCAATAGCCAGAGTATCAGCGTTTGCATTGGTTACTCAAGCTCAAATTTCCACCAGCCAACACAAAGAGATCAAGTGACACCTTCCCACACAGGGGGTTATATTATGGAATAAGAATACTAAGTTTACTGAACCCATATTTTTAAATGAGCGGTAGGCATGTGTAGAAGAGGCAAATTTTACCTCTAGCTACTTAGGGTCCTCACTGGGCATAAGAATTAAACTGACATAAGATAGATAAATGGAAGAAAAGCACACATGGGAGCCCTCATAAGGAAATAAAGACCCAAAGAAGTAGCAAATCTAAATGTTTTTATATTAGGTTGAGCAAAGATAGGAGATTGTAGATAAGTAACTAAATTATATGGGGAGGTTAATGGAAGATAAGAATTCTTATAACACGGTTTGTTCATGTAGAATTATCTTAACTATGACTCCCCATCAAGGAATTATTTTTCCTGGTACAAGGAGATCATCATTCACATGAGAGTTTATTTTTCTCCTGTTTTCAGGAAGAAAGGGGGAGCTTATAATGCCCTTTTTGTATATTTTTTTCAAGTGCCTTTAGCTCAAAATAACCTTTATACCAAAGTGACATATTTTGGGGTACATTTTCTGCCAACCTTCACATCCATGCTTCTTGCTCCAGAGAGAGGTAATTTATCCTGTAAAGTTATAAAGAAACCTTTTCTCCGATAGTGTATGGCAGAGTGGAAATAGAGGCAGACACTATCTCTATCATCTAAGGCTGTTTGTTTTGCTGTGCAGATATAGTCAATAGATCAGAGGAAACAAGTTGGTGCTTTTGCTTACAAAACATACACAAACATAAGAAACCCATGGAGAATTGTCTCCTAGTGATTACATTACAATTTTTTGACCCCTCTGAAGATACTCTTAGGAAAAAAGTAAAATGAAAAGAGCAAAATCATAGGAATAATCTTAAAAAAAACCCTTGCATATCAACTGATTACAGCAAACCATTGTATTGTGAAATTATAGTAAAAACATCTGTTCTAGAGAGAAGATGAGTTAAAAAAAAACATGTTACAGGTACACAATAAACATATTTTAATATATAAAAAATCCAAGTATTTGGATGTCCTCATTATACACTCTTAAAACTGCCTGTTCTTCTATCAATTCATGCAGTACATTCCTCTGTGGTGTGTCTTACAGCCATTCCTTCCCATTAGACAGGAAGCTCCATGAGATGAAGCATCATGTTGTACATGACGTTGATATTAGTGATGATCCCAAGCGCCTTGCACACTGCCTGACACATGATCTGGGTTTGATTATTATCAATAGGAAAAATAAATAACATACAGTCGTTTATAAAACAATGGTAAAGAATAACAGCACCACAATGGAGATAACTGGGTATTCAAGCAGGTTGGCTTGCCACAATAGTATGGTTATTCCATGAAAAATGGACAGTGAGACTTAATGGATCAGGGCCCAACAGTTTATTATGCAAAGCATAGCAAACATCAAGAGCATCAGCTGAGTTGTGCTCATTCTTCTATCCCCATGTTCTCAGGGAGAAACCACAGGCTCAGATGCATGCTAGGCTGTGCTAGGTGAGAAATGTAGACCCAACACACTCTACACTTTCTGAGCAAGCAGCAAGCATAGCAGCAAGCAACAGATATTGTAGCAAGTGACAAACAAGCCAGCCCCCTTCCCAAGCAAAGAGCAGTTACAAAGCACTCACACTAGGGCTGCTTTGAGCTGTTTTGTTACCTATGTTACTAGCTGCAGAAACTGCCTCCTGCAGGAGGCAGGAGAGGGAAATCTTGCATTGTAACATTATCAGCAAGAACATGCTGGGATGCTCAGGGGCTGTAGAGGACTGCCTCTCCCAGGAAGAATTTTAGCCATCATTTCTTTTCAATAACATTAATACTGAATGTATTCTTTAAATGTTTGCCACTGACAAAGATTCTTTGCTTGAACCAAATTTTAGTGAGGCTCCCGAACCTTCTCCTACGCCCTTTTCTCTGTGCACTTCTTGTAAAATCTAGTTTTAGCAAACTTGCTAAATTAGTTTAACAAATGCTCCCCATTTTTGATATCTGATCACCCTCAATATCTGAACAGATTCCTTCTCAATCCCCCAGATGATATCTGATCACCCTGGCCTGTCTTTAGTAAAAATACTGTTAGGTCAGTTTAGTCAGAGTCCACCTTACCCCTGGTGTTTTCTTCTTAGTAATTTTACATCCACTGACCTCCCACCCTGCTCCTTGGCTACAAGTTCTCATTTTCTCATACCATATTCAGAGTTGCGCCCAACTCTTTACCTCACTGCAAAATCTCATTGCGGTGGGCCCTATGTCCAACTCAACAGTTTTGAAAAGTGTTTGCCTTACTGTGTCGTAACAAGTATAATTGCATGATTTTTTTTTCTTTAACACCATCGAAAGATTCATCTTCAGAATGATTTTTAAAAATAAGAATTTATCTAATTATAACAATTGTCCTGATGAACACTGAATTCATGATAATTAATCTCTATTTTTCACAATCCATTAATTTCCAATGAAGTAAAACACTGTAGTAATGATGTTATAAAAAATACCCCCAACATCAGGAAATATTAACATTTGTTTTCACATATCTGCCTTTGAGATTATAAAGAGTCACTGCTTCTGTATGCAAAAGAGAATCAAAACATTTTATCCATGTTACTAAATATATCTTTGCAATCCTAGGCAAGAATAAGACATTTGAGCCCTCAAGGCCACCAGTAGCATTTTTCCACCAAATATAAAAAAGCATTACAATGCCTGTAGGTAATTGAGTAATTTGGAGGAATTCTCTCTAACCATGACTTTTTTTTTTTTTTTTTTTTTTTTTTTAGAGACGGGGTCTCGCTCTTGGTCAGGCTGGTTTCGAACTCCTGACCTTGAGCTATCCACCCGCCTCGGCCTCCCAGAGTGCTAGGATTACAGGCGTGAGCCACCGCGCCCGGCCCTAACCATGACTTTTAAGATTAAGAAAAGTTCATAAAAATCTGCAAATACATTTTTAAATGGAGTTTCTAATTGATTTAGGTTAATATTATAATCATATAATTGTTAGCTTTATAAATGATTCTTAATTGCTCATATGCATATTACCTTCATTGCTCATCATCATGATAATAATAGAATATTAGTAAATTACATATTATTATAGTTTAAATTTCTTGTAATGCCATGATCTGAGTATAATTTTTCATAAAACACTTGGATAGGTAAGGTTTTTCCATACCATTTTGGAAATGGTAGAGTCTGCCATAGATCATAGTCTTGCCCATTACATTGGCAGTTAATTGAAGAGTTAATTAATATGTATGTAACATACCAAATCTGGAATTCAGATTACCTTGCCATTACTGCTGAACTTTACTCACTAGAGCCTAGAGAATATATTCCTACTGAGTTGGCAGCTCAGATCTCCTTGGCTGGCGAAATATGCAATAGTTAATTATCTGTTTAGGAGCTGGAATATTTCAGGATTCAGAGAAATTAAACTTCACAATAAATGAAGGTTGTTATGTATGATAGAGAAGGATCTAGTTATGTCTATGGCTATACTACCCTGACTGCACCTGATCTTGTCTGATCTTGGAAGTTAAGCAGGGTTGGGCCTAGTTAGTACTTAAATGGCAGGACTTAGTAAATTTAAGAAAATATCCTTTCTCCGTATATGGAGAGGCCACAAGCACAGAGAACAGTTAAGTAATATAAAACAGATAATTTTGGCCTTCAAGAGAGGTCGAGTTACTTTTAATTTTGAAAGATTATGATAGATTTATTGATTTCTTAGTCCTAATGAATACTTGATTAATTTATTTAGGAATTTTATTGATAACCTGGATAAATTATAATCAAAATATTTAAGTTAGATATTGGCCTAATCACCAAAGACATAAAGAGGGATAAAATGTAGTTCTGATCCCAAGAAGCTTATAGTTGGGGCAAAATAGCAATCAATTGGAAAAAATAAAAATTGCCTATTTATGTGGAAAAATTATCTTTCTTTATAAACTCACTAGTTTTGCCCACTATTATTAGTGATAGAATTTTACTAATTTTTGTTCTGATCTCAAAATAACATTTTAAGATTTAAGATTAATGGTAATTTTTACTTTATTGTAAGACTATATGGACTTTTTATCTCAAAAACATCAACTAGAAAATGATAATGACAAAAAATTACATGCTGTTGGAGAAACAAAAGTTGCAATCTAGTTCACCCTGATTACAAAGTTGTGCAGCAAGACATTTTAAAATCTCCTGATTGAAAGCTTGACTTCAACTTTCGCTTGCTGTCACTTTATTAGGACAGCCTCAACAGCACCTTGGTCAAAATACCACTATTTTCCCAGTTGGCTCTGATCTTCAGACTTATTGAGTAAGTAAACAGTAAGGCTGATATTAAATTACAGTGCAATCTACATGATGGTGAAAATGAAATGTAAGTGATACATTTTCTTTGTTTTGCAGAAATCATTATAAAAGATTTATCTACTAATAAAGAAAATATTTCAGCTACTAACATCATTAATAACAGAACATATGGAATAATTTATTAATTAATAAGACAAATTTTACTGTCTTTAGCCAAATAAATACTTACACTCTTGGAATAATTCTACTTAATCTAAAACTTCAAATAAGGTAAAAATAAGTAATTAAATTAGTATCATTTTTTCTCCAGTTCCATTACTGATATTAATAAGAACTCATAAAACTATAGTAAATTCTGGTTAATATATTTGCTGCTACCACTAGTTAGATGTAATTTTCTCTGAATCTGAACTCTGGTTTATTGCAGTCTAAATGTAGTTCTCAATGAAATTAAAGTAAAAAAAAATCTGTTAATATAATGTACATTTTTATTCAACTCTACACAACTATTAGATCCTATCAAATAAGAAATTGAATCCAAACCATTTTTTTTACAGTATTTTATTATAACATTACAGATTTCTAAAGAAGCTCTTATATTAAAACAAAAGCTAGTTTTCAATTTCCATATATGCTTTTACTGTCCACAAAATTTTCAATTATTTTTATTGCAGCTCCATTAATATAGTTCAAATTATTTTCTGGCTGTATTATAATAATTTTGACTGAAAAATCAACTAAACTTCTCCATCAAAACTTGAAATAATCAAATCTCAGAAAACTCACAAAAATAATGTAGAAAATGTATAGGAAAGTTTAAATTATGATATCCAGATGATGGTACCTTATTATAAACCAGAACTCATAGATATTATTAGTTTTGTGAATGGGAATCATTAAATGTCTCTTTACTTAAGAAGACATATTTGCCATATATTCTCACTTGTCTTTGACCTTCAAGAAAAGCAAAAATGAAACCTATGTATTCTGTAAACATTGATGACCATTTTTAAAAAGGATTATTTGCTTAATCTCCTTTTCCTAGTTTAACATTCCATAAGTATCAGTACAGCTTCAAATTTGGCAGGTATAGGTGGAGCAATAGTTCTAACCTGTAATAACACAAATATTTGTGAAAACCACGCACTTGACTTTTTAATTAGTGCATTCACAGATGCTTACTGTAAGGGAATGATCATTGAGCCAACAATAAAAAGGCCTGGATTCCCATCTGGGCTGTGCTATTTACTGACTTACATAATTGTGAGATAAATTCTTAACAACATTTGGCATAAAATAAGAGCTCATAAAATATATGTTGAATCAAAATGTGAATTTGACTAATGGAGACCAGTATTTAAGAAGGAAAAATTAGTTTTCTATGCTGTACAATAAATTACCATAAATTTGCAGCCTAAAATAACACACATTTATTATTTCACATTTTCTGTATGGTAGAAATCCGGCACAGCCTAAGTGGGTTATCTGATTCAAGGTCTCATGGGGCTGAAATCTAGGTGTTGACTAGGGCTGTGGTCTCAAGAGAGGCTAGACTAGGGAAGAATCCATTTCCAAGGTCCTCATTTTAGCAGAATTCTTCTCTTTGTGACTTTGCACTGAAATTACATATTCCTGCTGAATGTTGCCCGGGACTGCTCTTAGCACTTCAGGACCACTGGAGTTCTTGCCACAGGGCCCTGTCCATATGCTCTTTCACAATATGGACATTTGCTTCTTAAAAATCAATAAGAGAGAGAGAGAGAGAAAGAGAGACTGATTCTTACACCAAGGATGGCCCATTCTCTCTTTTAAAGTTCTTCACCTGGTTAAACCAGGCCTGTCTATACTAATGTTTTTGATTAAGTGAAAAACAACTGATTCAGGATATTTAATTATATCTGCAAAATCCTTTCACCTTTATCATATCCCACAGACTAGAAACAAGTCATATTCAAGAGGAGAAGATTACATAGCATGTGAATGCCAGGACATGGGAATCTTTTGAGTCACTTTAAGGTCTACTTGACAAAGATGAAATTATGATGATAAAGCCCAGAAAATATCCAACTTATCTTATAAACATATGAGAGAAAAGAGAAGAAATCCAAAGAGGTTACAGTATCCTAAGGTAGAGTAAGTGCTGGGATAATGGTTGGATAATAGTTAACAGAACATTGCCAATAGACAATAGCAAGAGTGGTGTTCATATGATTTCTCTTATCTTGACTAGCTGCTATACCCAGTCATCTATCACTTATTATAAGAAATAAAATGTGAGGGGAGAGGGAGGGGAAGCTGGTTGCTCCAGGCAAATCTACATTGATAATCCTTGTTTGAAACTTTTCCATGAATCTCTTTCTTTTTTATTTTTTCCTTAAGATGTTGAGCTCAGCTAAACAATAACGTTTCTTAACCCTTCCCTTTGGATGTGACAATTTTATCCATTCAAGAATCCATTCAGGACAAATAAAATTATTTATTTGCAACAACTCCGCTCCACCACCCTAAGTTAAAATAAAAGTGTTTTACTAAGCCCCATGGGGGGAAAAGTGTTCTTATAAATTAAATTTCCAACATTATTTGATTTTTGAAAAAAGACAACATAGTTTGGCACTTGTATTTTCCTGCTAAAATAGGAAGATCTGAGCACATTGTAAATGTGGCAAAGAGCTTTCATCTTTTTCAACTTGAAATTTAATTTTGCCTCATCTCCTCGAAATGGCAGGGCTATATCTTTGAGCTAAGAGTCACGTATCATGCACCTGCTTTAAGGACAAGGTAGGCCAACAATCAACCAATTTCTCCTTTTCAAAGTTTTGGGGCATAGCAGGGCTCATCTAATCCCCAAATCCTACCTCTAGAGTGTAAAAGTAAGAAAAAAATGGCCTAATTGTATAATTCCTTTCTTCTACAACAATCTTCTAATACAGCATAAAAAAATGACAGATAATCAGATGAAAATTCATTTACAATTCTATTTGAGTCAATAAAAAATTATAACAAGGAAAAACTAGGAAATCATTCTTTTAAAAATGATTTTATTTAGCAACTGTTATGAACTAGAGAATATTTTAAATTATCAGGAAAACTGGAGAGAAAAAACCTTAACTCAAATATTTAACATTAGAAGAATTGTTAGGCATATTATAGTATGTCCATACTATTAAATGTTAAAGAATCATGACTGCTTTATTTCTAAATAATTTCTCATGACATTTTTAATTTTAAATAGTAATAGATTAAAAATTAATATTTGCATATTCATTATAGCATATTCATATAATAGAATGTCAGACAACTGTTGAAATAAATACCTAGAATAACATGTATCAACTTGGATGAATCTCAAACATAACGTTAAGCATAAAAATATAGGTTACTGGCTAGTTGTGGGGCTCATGCTTGTAATCCTAGCAGTTTGGGAGGTTGAGGCAGGAGGATTGCTTGAGGCCAGGAGTTCAAGACCAGCTTGAGCAATACAGGAAGATCCTGTCTCAAAAAAATTAAAAATATATACATACAGATTATAGAGGAATACTTTCAGCATAATTGTGTGATACTATGTAGTACATGCATAGAAATAATGAATATCAATTTCTGTCTAGTGTTTATGTAGGAGAAAGAAAGGAACAAAAGGGGCTTCAATCATTTATGTAATATTTTATTTCTTTAGCTTCATGTAGGCACTTGTGGAATAGTAATCTTTTTCTTGAAATCTATTTGCATTCTGAAACATTTCACAATTAACTTAAAAAACAATAAACACAGGAGTAAAACTACTAGTAGGAAAAAGCATATAAGACAGCATAAAGATATAATTCCCTTGTTAAGAGGTAGGATTTCTGTATTTTTCATCTTTTAAATTTTGTTTTTCTCTTTCTATGCAATGTGCATGGAGTAGTTTTATAATTAGAGAAAAAAAGCTATCACTCAAAATAGCTTAAATGAGTCACTATTCTACCTTTCAAGGTCCTTCACTTACTACCCTACATTAGTTTCTAGATTTTTTTTAATTAAAAAAAGCTTTTTTTAGAGACAGAGTCTTACTCTGTTTCCTGGGCTAGAGTGCAGTGGCCTGATCATAGCTCACTGTAGCCTCAAACACTTGGGCTAAAGCAATCTTCCTGCCTCAGCCCCCCAAGTAGGTAGGACTATAGGAACATGCCACTATGCCTGGCTAATTTTAAACAAATTATTGGTAGATATGGGGTCTCACTATGTTACCCAGGCTGGTCTCAAGCTCCTAGCTTCAAGCAATCCTCCCACCTTGGCCTCCCCTCCCAAGTGCTGGTGTTCCGGCAAGTGTTAACAGCTCTTGTAACAGCCCTACCTCAGCAAGTGTTAACAGCTCTTGACCAGGAAAATAACTGAGCAGCACATGGAGAGTGGAGAACAGCCTTTATTCCATCAGCAGGCTCAGCCGACTTCTGATCTTCTCACCCCCCTTTCCTTGTTCTCCTCCAGTTTTTATACCTTTGGTAAGACTCAAAAAGCGTCCAATCAGGAACAAGCTTCAACATTCAATCAGCAACAAGCGTTAACATCCAATCAGCAACAAGCGTTAACATCCAATCAGGAACAAGCTTTAACATCCAATCAGGAACAGTGGCATTCAAAAAGTACCCAATCAGGATACGCGAGCAGTGTGGCCTGAGGACAGGATCAGGTGGCTGAGCACCGAGCATGGGTCTGGACCGGACCCCGGCCCCAGCAGCGCACACCCACACACCCGCCCTCTGCTACCTCCAGCCGGCTCCACACAGCACCGGCCCGTGGGGATGCGAAGTGGCGGGGAGGCAGCGAGTGGCCGCATCCCAGAGTCCGACGGTTTTCCCCATCATTCCCCCCTTTTGATACCCTTATAAGTTTACACAGAGGCATCAACCTCTCTATGAATCTAATAACTGCATTGAGCAAACAGGGTCCCATGGTTACCATCAGAAGGATCTTTTAGCCCTAAGAATTTGGTTGTTACAACTCCTGACTGGTTTACATAGTAACAGCATTCTTCCCCAGAGAGCCCCAACCAAGAACACAGAGGCACCCCATGTAAATCCAGAAAAGGATTACCAAGAAACAAGTTAGTCCAGTCTCTTGGGGCGGAGGCCTCGAGTCCAATTCCCATAAGAGTCCAGACCAGTGGTCCCATTCAGTCCTTGGCTTCCAGCCAGATTCAGGGGCAATCCGTATACATTGGTCCTTTTGTCTTGGGCATACCTGAGGGCTTTGGTGAGCATCCATAACTCTGCCCTCTGGGCTGACCATCCCTGAGGCAGAGGGGCTGACCTGATGACTTTGCTGCCTGTGGTGACTGCATAGCCAGCCAACCGTTTGCCATCCTGGATGTAGCTGCTGCTGTCCATGAAGAGCTCCAGATCAGGCATCGGCAACGAACTATCTTTCAAGTCTGGCTGGCTTGCATAGACCTCCTCCACGGCCTCGGCACAGTCATGGTCCGGGGGCCCTGGCCCGGTAGGAAGGAAGGTGGCAGGGTTCAAGGTCCGCACAGTCTCGATGGTGACTCATGGGTCCCCACAAAGCAGTCCCTGGCACTGCACTAGCAGACTGCTAGAAAGCCATCGGTGCCCCGATGTGTTCACCAAAGCCACCACTGCGTGCAGGACCTGCACACAGACACCCTGCCCAAGCGCAAGCTTGTCCACCTCCTTCACCAGCAAGACAGTCGCTGCCAGTGCCCACAGACAAGGCAGCCATCCCGATGTTACCAAGTCCAATCATTTGGACAGACAGGCCACTGGCCTCTGCCAGGGACCCACAGTCTGCACCAGTACCCCCCATGCAATTTGTCTAACTCCTCCAATCTCCTATATTAGAGTAATTCTTAGAAGAAAACACTATAAATAAATTGTGCTTTTAGAAAGATTTGTTCTTGTATGGGATAATACTAAATTTGGTGCATATGTTTCAACAGTATAGTAACTAGTTGGAGGACGAAATTCTAAATTTAGGTAGATTAAGTCCTGGTAGATATAAATTCAGAAACCTGTTTAAGGAAATCCTCATTGAAAGAAGAAATTAGTTATGGCTTCATGTTATTGAGATCAGAATCTGCCTTCCTTTTAATGCTTCTCTTTTCTTTCTCCTGAATTTGATTAACTGATGGATTTCTGAAGGTGACTCAATTCTCAAATGCTTTCTGAAAACAAACATAACATTGATAGTGATTCCAGCTACTAGTTTCTCCTATAACTCAACATTTATGCTTCACTACTACCAGACACTGTGCACCAAAGTTGAGCCTTGGGTGTCCCCGCAGTACCTGGGATTCCAGAATTTATCCTCCATATTAGTCAGTCATCTTGCTTCAAGATCAGGTAGTTTCAGTTAAAGGTTTCTCTAGGAATGAGAATCTGGTAACATTCTTGCTTTTTGGAAAGATTCTGATCTCCAAACCCTAGTTCTGGTTAAGTCTTACCAAATTATAAAAATGTCCGAATACTGAATATCACTCATTTTTTTCACTTCTAAATTGTAGTGCTATACCGAATAGTATAAATCTATTTCCTGCACTCCATTGTGATACCAAGCCCAATAAAATCATAAATGATAGCTATCAGTAATTGAATATTGAATATGTGCCAGGGGATTTGCATATATTATTTCTATTCTTTTAATAACTCTAATTCAACATTATTGACATGTTTCACAGATAAAGAAGTTTAAATTTGTGTAAAATGTACCCAATTCTATAAGTGAATACATATTTTATAAAAGACCTGTACACTTTCCATTAATATACGATGCCTGATTTCAAAAATAAAATAACAGTGTTGGCCAAAATATTGCTGTTTCTCCCTCAAAAGTCTAACAAAAAGCAGAGAAAATAAAAAATAAATGAAAAAATAGAGCAGAAAGTTCAAGAAATATCAATGTTGAATAGTACTTTTGAGAGGCTACAGACACTAAAGTATGCACAAATATAAAATTTTTAAGAAATAATGTAACTTCTTTTCTCAATCTCCTAGTATATATGCCCTTAAATATTATAAATTAGATGACAAATTAATCAGAACATACTTTAAGCCTGAAATGCAGACACTTTTCTTAAAAGGATAATGAAAGTGCTGTTCTAACGTCTAGCATTCTTAAGCCAAATTCTCTCTAGAAATATTCATTTTCTGAACTGTCCTTCAAGCTTCTTCAAAAAGAATTTAGAAATAATGAATTCTATTGAATTTCTACATTTTGACTAACTTTAAAGATTCTCATGTCCTTAAGATTTCAAGGTAATTGAACTAGTAAAAGTGCACATCATTACTCTGTAGAAAAATCTTTCAAGATAAAACCATAATGATATTCTTTGCAATTAAATCCCAATTGTTGTCACAGAACCCTTTCTTCACAAAATTTGGCTTTTTAATCTTTTGGAGAAGTATGTATGTTTCATGATTTCCTAATGGAACACAGAGATATTATTGAACATGTTAGTAATTTTACCTAGCTATAGTAGAGGTATGTAGCTGCTAATTAGATACTTAAAGTATTTGGTATTTATTGATATTCTTTCTAATTTAAAATATCATATACAACTGATTATATAATTATTAGAATGAGAAGAATAACAAACATTTAAACTGTCTAAACTATTAGACAGGTAATATCAATAAATATTGCCTGGAAAATCATTAAATCACAAAGGCTAGAAATTTTAGCTTTATCTCCTACTTAACTGATATCCTTTGCAAAGACAATTAGTCTCTATAAACTCATATATTAATAGTATTTTAAGTTATCAACTTTATTCTTTTGTCCTAAAATAATTTTAGCTATTTAATAATTTTAACTATTTTGATTACCATCCTAGTTTTTAAGTATCTTTTCATCCATAGATGGCGATGGTGCCAAATTTGTTTTGGCAGCTTGGATTTAGTCAAAATTAAAGGGACAAAATTATTATTTTTGGAGTGTTTAAAATTATTCAGATGAAATACTTAATATGTAATATTGGATAATATGTAATATTGGAATATACACACACACTTTACTTATGCAACTTAGGAAGCATAAACCAACAGAACCCATCACAAAACAAAAAAAACAGAATATTACCAATGCTACAAAAGCTCTTTTTGTACAACTTCATGAGCAGTCCCTCCTCCTTCCTCCATAGAGAAGATCATGGTGCTGATGTTTTTATCATGCCCTGTGGTTCTTTATTGTTTATGACATGTATATGCATATTTAAAATAATTCTTCTTTTTCTTATTTATGTTCATAAAACAGTAGGAAACTGTGTGTAGTCTTCTGTGAATTTTTTCCCTTAACTTTATGTTTCTACAACTTATCATTATTGAAGAATGTATGTTGGTATATTTTTAGTGCTATGCAGTATTTCATTGTTTTAATAATCTACAATTTATCCATTCTTAAGTTTATGAACATTTAGACTGTTTCCTGTTTTTTCCCTTCATGAGTAAAATTGCTATGAACATTTTTCTTTGTATCTGCTGTTACTAAGTGCAGAAGTTGCTTTTGTGTAGTAGTAATATTAATGGGGCTTGGATTATGTTAATTATGGTGAGTTAGGATGACTTATATGGATCAAAATGTGTAAATGAGTTAAATACATTAAACCTTTATTTTGTGCTTATTTATCAGTTCAAGGCAGGTGACTAATCTTAATCCATTATGACAGAAATCAAGGTTCTTTTCTTCTTGTGCCACATAGTTATATGCATATGGTTATTAGAAGCACAAAGAGAATATGAAGGTAGCACACCTATCTCTTAGAAATCTTGGCCTCAAAATGGTGTGCCCCACTGGGATAGGTTGAATTGGGTCCCTCCAAAATACACATTTTGAAGTTCCAAACCCCAACACTTTAGAAAATAAATGTATTTGAAGATGAAATTTTAAAGAGGCAATTAAGATAAAATGAGGTTGTTAGGGTGGGGTCCTAATCCAATATGACTGGAGTCTTTATATAAAGAGGAAGAGACACCAGAGATGCTCACACAGAGGAAAGGCATGTCAAGACCCCAGTGAGAAAGGAACATCTGTAAGCCAAAGAGACGGGACTCAAGAAAAAACAAACCTGAGGATACCTTCTAGCCCCAGAACTGTGAGAAAATAAATTACTTTTGTTTAAGCCACTCAGTCTGTGGTATTTTGTTATGTCAGCCCTAGAAAATTAGCACACTCAATTTTGCTCCCATGGTAAATGAGTCATATGGCTATACCTACCTACATCTCTATCATAGATGATAGATATTATCAGCCTTATAAGATAGTGCCACATTTTTTACCCAAAGAGCTTATTCATTTTTCGTTTTCATTTTCTGCTCCCATAGTGCACAAGAGGTTCCATTGATCTATAATATATTGGCTGCAATGTTTGGCATTTCTGCCAGTTTTCACTTTTATCAAAGTGTTTTTGATTAAGAAAAATCATTAATTTTAATGTATTTGCATTTATCAATCTCTTTATGGCCATGATGCATTGTACTCGAACTTCAAGTTCTAAAAGATCTTAACATAATTTTTTCAAAAAGTTCTAAATTTGAACATTGGTCATCTGACATAATCTGTTCACTAGGTTGAGAAGGGAAAGTGAGGGACACCTCATGGGACTATGAGGGTGTTGGGGGGTGACAGAAACTTGGCATAGTGGAGAGACCTTTAAAAGAGTACATCTAGTGGGATCCTAGAGTGCAGAACAGAGACCCCAGAATTCTTGGCAAACTTTTAACCACCCTTAACCACACATCATAAAGCTATTGGAAATATCAGTTAAATTGGGATGTGTTTCATGGACAATTTGAACGCTTTTTGATGAAACAGATGGGCCTATAGAATGCTGCCTGTACTATGCATGAATGCAAGAAAAAAGGAGTGTCACAAAATATAAGTAAATGCCTTACATAAAATGGCAGAAACAATAAGAAAATAAACAGCAAGTGACAGATAAAAACTTTCTTAAAAGCATTGGGTTATTGAAGATATTAATAATATAACTAAAATGAGAGCACAAAATAGGCACCTAAAGATGGGTTGTTATATAAAGATAGATAACAGAAGTCCGCAAACTGAAACACAGAACAATACTAGACCTATTAAATAAATCAAAAAAACTGAAAGAAACAGAATAAATACAATAGAAAATCAGATTGCTGTTATGAGAAAAAGCCCTCAGAAATCATAATGAACATAGAAGAAAAGTCAAAGATGTTAAATCAATACACAGAATATTAGTTATGTGAAAGACAAAGATAATGCAAGATAAGATAATTACTGTCCCTGAAGTAAACAATACAATGATGTTCACAGAGATACATTAGGAAAAAAATCTTAAATTGTATAGAAAGAAACTCAATTCACAGAATAAATATACAGAAAAATAAAAAATATCAATCTACACTATATATCAACAAAGGTGATACAAAAAAAGCAAAATTGATATTCATGCTATATATATCAAAATCACTGAACTTTAAAGACAAATAATTTCTCAGATCACAAGTAATATGAAAAAACACCTATAGCGGTAAAATCAGGCTGGCCTTAGATTTCTTCCTGGAAATAAGTAAAGCAGTGATTCCCAAGTCCTGAAAAAAAAATAAAGAGTAATTCAAGAATATGACTTCCATTGCAATAGTCATAAAAAAATAAAAACGACTGGTTGACATTCTATAATATAAAAGACTCAGAAAATATAAAATGAGTATTTCTGGAGAAAAATCCTTGGCAATTAAATCCAACAATCTAAAAGATAACATAAAGAACTTGATGATGGAGAAGGCTTGGTGATTTATTTTTAATGACTATTACACTTACTTAAATATAGAGTCAAGAATAAACCCTGGAAGGAAGATGACTGAATAATATAGTGTTATGACCACTAACAAAGTAAAAATATTGTAGACAACAATACTATCAGTTGAATAAAGAAGATATTAAAGAAATATGAGTGCTAAGCTCTTGATATATTTTATTCCAGGGGGTCATTAAATTCTTTTACTTTGGAATATATGAAGTATAATTGTATTCTTTTAATTCAATTTATATATTTGGGTTTTTTAAAATAATGTCTTTATACAATAGTAAAGTGAAAAAATATATGGCAATTTGTTAGAGGAAGATTGGAAAACCATTATAAATCCATATCTATAAAAAATGTGAAAGAACACATTTATATGCAAAAGAGAGTTATACATCTAAATGTTATTTCTAAATAGTGGAATTATCAATTTTGATTTTACATTTTATTTGCTTTTTCTAAAATCATTAAGTAATGCTTTACAATGAGACATGTTAAAATGTAAAAGGTTATGGCAAAAAGGTTAGAAATATATAAATATAAAATGTTAAAAAATTAGCCAAATCATAGGAAATTAGTTTTTTCCCTGAATTAAAAGGCCACGGAAATGTATGGTTCTGTGTTTTATAACATAAGGAGCCCCCCCCATCTCTGGTTTCCCTTTCCACATTTCAGCTATCCATAGTTTCAGTTAGTTACTCATGCTCAACTTTAGTTCAAAAATATTAAATGGAAATTTCCAAAAATAAACAATTCATAAGTTTTATGTTGTATGATGTTCTGAGTAGCCTGATGAAATCTCACACTGTCCTGCTCCATACAGCCCTGTCCCACTCAGGACCTTAGTCATCCCTTTGTCCAGTGGATCCAAGCTGTCTACAATTCCCACCCCTTAGTAGCCATCTTGATTATCAGATCAACCATGATGGTATGGCAGTGCTTGTGTTCAAGTAGCCCATATTTTACTTAATAATGGCCCCATAGCACAAGAATAGTGACTCTGGAAATTTGGATATGCGAAAGAGAAGCTGTAAAGTTCTTCCTTTAAATGAAAATGTGAAGGTTCTTCATTTAATAAGGAAAGAATAAAATAACTTTTATTACAGCATATTGTTGTAATTGTTCTATCCTCTTAGTTATTATAATTATCTTCCATTGAGCCTAATTTATAAATTGAATTTTATCATAGGTACGTATGTATAGGAAAAAAAATAGTGTATATAGGGTTCAGTACCGCCTGCAGTTTCAGACATCCACTGTGGGTCTTTGAACTAGCCCATGCGAATAGGAGGGTGGGTACTGTATGCACATTCAAGTTTGTTAAAAGTCCTTTGCCATGGAATTAATTTTTACATAATGAAAGTCAAGGGCATTGCATAGTGCTGATACCAGCAAAGGAGGTTTCTCATTAGTGTGCGCAGATGCACTACACAAAGCAACATTCTCTTTGCCTGGTGAAAGCTTCTTCGGTGGCTGTTTGAAGCCTCAGTGGACATGTACTACATTTGTTATTCAACCTAAGTTCTGCAGTATTAGAATGAGCTCTGCTCTCTTAATACATTCATTGTCTTTGATAAGCTAAAATACATAAGAAATTATTCACTTTGGGGAAAAGATTAACTAATTCAGGCCATAAAATTCAATTTAGTAAGGGAAAGGTCATTTGTAAACAATATTCCGAGCAGCTGATTGAAAAACCTGAGTCAGGTACTAACTAATCAAGACTAATCAAGAGAGAGTTTTTATTGTTATTTTTTCTTTAGAATAATGAATGGTTTTGATGAGGTATGTCTTTTTTTTTTTTTTGTATTACTGCAAATTTTCAAGGCTGTCTACTTAAACTTTTGTTTATTCGCTACACTACTGGGGATGAAACTATATTTCCCTTGAATATTTATACTTCGTTCTGATTTTTTAAACCAAGCCAAAAAACATCTACAAATAAAGCAAAAATATGTTCCATAATTGTTACTACCTAAAAATGTCTTGTAACCTCATATATACTAAGAATAATTTAATTTCCTCTCATTTTTTAAATCTCCCCCTCCTGCTAGTATTACAATATCCAAGGCATTTGTGTGCCAATTTTCCCCAGAACACCTGGTCAATCCTTTACTGCCAGATGGACCTGCTGATGCAGAACATAACAGGGAATAGTTGTAATAAATATGTCTGTAGGGGATATTGTTGGTAACATTATTGGTTCCGTCTGCCTTGACTAAAAATTGTAGCAATCCATACCCTCCATTTATCTGTCTAGAACTAGCAAATTATTCAGAGGTGTCAGAAGGCAGAATGATATAATGAAAGAGCCCTGGCTTATAAATTGGTGGATAGTACAATCTGTGCTACTTGCTTTGTTTCTTTGGAGCTAACTTTCTCATCTCTAAAAGGAGTGAATTAAAAATTGAGAGAATTGAGTAAGATGTTTCCTGTACTTTATTCAGGCTTATAGTTCAAAGGCACAGTGTGAACATTGAATATTTTGGCATGAGGAAAACAATAGACTTGTAAATGGCATATTTTTTTAAGTAAACATGTACATTTCAACATTATCTGCATTCTCAAAAAAAGAAAGATATTCATATTTTAATGAAGCTATATTATTTTAATAAACTTTTATGAATAGTTATCGCTGGATGGTGATTATTCATTTACACTTGAATATCATATGTATTACTATGTGTCAGGCACCATGGCAAGATCTGAGGCCCAATTAAAGCCTGGTAAGTGGGACCAGTAAATGCAGGTAGGAAATACTCAAAGGGCACCTCTTCAACAGAAGAGCAGAAGTGCTCAAATGTGGAAATGGAGGCCTCCTGACAAGTACAAGCGGAGCAGGCTCTTATCTGGCAAGAGAAAGGAGTAGCATGAAAATTTAAGGTAAGGATGTTTCAAATGCCAACAAGTTGATGTGGACAGCAGTTAAATTACAAGAGCTTTTTGTCCAATAACCAAAATAATAGTGGAAAGAAAATATCACATACAAGACAAAAATTAAGTGTACAGAGACTCAAGCAAATTTTGCAAAATACTTTACCAGTGGGCATTAGTGGATTTCCAATCATCAGCTACAATATTCAAAAATCTTAGAAGTCATCACTTCTGTTCTTCCTGTAAGAAATAATTGCACAAACTGAAAATCAATGATGTTTCTTAGATTAATCAGAGAACTGAGGTTCCTAGGTAACCTGCTACCCTGAAATCTGTAAAAATAAGTCCATACAGAGAATTAAGACAGAGTTCTTTTTAGCAGAAGAACCTGATAAACTCTTTAACTAATAAGAATACTTAGATAATAATTTTTAAAAATTGCTGGAGGCTAAAGCATGGACTAGTTTGAGAATGATAAACTACTGGGGGGTCACAGTCTTTAGGTATGTGTAGGGAGCATACTTTTATAGACTTTCTCTTCAGAAACCCACAAGGAAGATCTGAGAAAGATCTCCTAGTGGTCTTGGCAAGGGGAGAAGAAAATAAATAGTTCTGAAGTACACCCAGAGTTTTCTCTATAACAAAGGCCTCCACTCCAGGAAAACCATTTAACCAGAACCTATTTCATCTTGGGGAACAGCATTTCCCCCACTCTAAAGCCCTCAAGAATTTCTCACCTAAGGGAAAAAGAAAAGCTAAGAAATGCTTGTGTAACAGAGATAAAGGTCTGAAAAAGGGCAACAAAATGTTTTGAGTTGTCTCTTTGAAATCTCCACAGTTTTGGGGAATTAAAACCTGCATTCCTTTCTGAGGCCAGTAATCTCAGGGGGAGAGAAACGTTCTTTGCTGTTTATTTTCTAGTATCTTAAACCACAGCAGATGCTGAGCAGAATTGTCCAGACCAGGGTCATGAGATTGTTGTCACTGGAGATAAAGTCAACCAAAACTACCAATTATAGTTAAACAACAATAGTATGAAACCACAACATGTGCCACCAGTCATGTAGGCTGAGCGTGAGACCCAAGTCCAACTGCCAAAATTCTGCCTTTTAAAAAGCCCTATATTTCTGCTTAAAGACAGGATGGTGGCCTTTTGAAATACTAGTCTACCGCCCTCCTCATTTGCCAGCAAATTAATAAACTTCTCTTTTCTTCTCCTCAAATCACTTGTCCCTTTTCTTTATTGTCATTGATTCAGCTTCAGGGACGAGTGCCGAACTTTTGGTAATACTTGTGAAAGTCACAGCACAGGGAAATACATTCATTAAAAGAATGAAATATAAAAATAAGGTTATAGAATGCTTACACTACTGCACAATTTACCCACACAGTGAAAGAGATTAAGTATAATCATGGATTACAGCTGAAATACCTTCAAAATACAGACTTTGTGAGAGCAGTACTTAGGGAAGCCCAAAATCAACAGGGGAGACAAACATAAGGTCACTAGAGGAATTTGAAATCTGTGGCACCTATAACTCCATCATTAAATACAGCCCAGCTCCTATCCAGACTAATACAAAACCTTCCACTAAAGCCTACTTTCTTCAGTTCCTGTTATACAATATATCATACTTAGATTTCAATAAAACATTATTGAGCATGCTAAAACAAAAAACAAAGCAAATTTCAGAACTAAACTCAGAAATGACACACACTTTGGAATTATCAGGCAGGGGATTTAAAATATAATAACTATTATTAATTTGTTAAGGGCATTAACAAACTTGAAAAATAATATAACTATATCAATAATCATTTTAAAGTGAATAGTCTAAATATACTACTTTAGAAGCAGAGATTGCCAAAGATAAAAAAAAACACACATTCTTAAACAATCAATAAACAAAAGAAAATATTACATTAGCCTGCTACTAAATTCAGACAGATTACAAAAAAATTTCAGACTAATATCCCTTATGAACATTGATGCAAAATATTAGCACCTGAATTCAGCATCATATTAAAAGTATTATATACCATGAGAAAGCGAGATATATTCCTGAAATTCGAAATGGTTCAACATATGAAATTGATTAATGTAATACATCACATTAACAGAATGAAGAAGGAAAAAATCACATAATCATTTTAATTGATGCAGATAAAACATTTCACAAAATTCAACATTTTTTCATGGTAAAAACACTCAATGAACTATGAATAGAAGAAAACTACCTCAACGTAATAAAAGCCATATATGAAAAAACCCACAGCAAACATCAAATTCAATGGTGAAAGATTGAAAGCCTTTCCTCTAAAATCAAAAACAAGACAAAGATGCCTCTTTTCACCACTTCTATTAAACATAGTACTGGTAGTTCTAGCCACAGCAATTAGATAAGAAAACATAAATAAATAAATGTACCCAAATAGGCAAGAAAGAAACAAAATTATATCTGCAGATGATATGATCTTATGTGTAGAACACTTTAAAAACTGCACGAAAATTGAGAAAATTAATAAATGAATTCAGCAAAGTAGCAAGATACAAAGTCACCACACAAAATTCAGTTGCATTTCTATACATAAATAATGAACAATCTGAAAAGGAAATTATACCAACAATTTCCTTTAAACTAGTATCAAAAACAATAAAATACTTAGAAATTAAGTTAGCCAAGGAGATTACAGGCTGTACAATAAAAACCAGAAGAGAATGTTGAAGGAAATTGAACAAGACATAAATAAATGGAAATATATCCCATGGATTGAAGGACTTAATGTTGATATTGCTAAGGTGTTCATACTACGTATAGTAATCTACATATTTAGTAAAATCTGTATTAAAATCCCAATGATATTTTTTGCATAAATAGAAAAATCCATTCTAAAATTCACATGAAATCTCAGAGGAGCCCCAAAAGCCAAAATAATCTTGAAAAAAAAAATAACAAAGCTGAGGACTCACACTTCCTGAATTTAAAACTCACTATAAAGCTACAGTTATCAAAATGGTGTAATACACCCATAAAGACAGACATATAGAACAATGAAATAGAATAAAGGTCCCAGACATAAATCCTTACATATGATTTTTGTCAAGTGTGCCAACACCATTCAATGAGAAAAGGAGAGTCTTCTTAAAACATGGTGCTGGGAAAGCTGGATATTCACATGTAAAAGAATAAAGTTGGATCCTTAACTAATACCATAAACAAAAATTAACTCAAAGTGTTCAAAGACTTTAAGACTTAAAACTATAAACTCTTAAAAGAAAAAAACAGGGAAAAAATAGGGCAAATCTTCATGACATTGGATTTGGCATTGATATTTTGAATATGACTCCAAAGGCACAGGCAACAAAATACAAAATAGACAATTGGACATTATAATAATTAATACATTTTGTGCTTCAACAGATACTGTCAATAAAGTAAAATGCAACCCACAGAATGGGAAAATATTTCCACATTATATATCTGATAATAGATTAATATCCAGAATACACAGAGAACTCTCAAAACTCAACAAGAAAAAACAAAAATCTCAATTATAAAAAATGGGCAAAGGTCATTAATAGATATTTCTCCTAAGAAGATGAAGATGGATGGGTGGCCAATAAGCACATGAAAAGATGCTCAACATCACTAATCATTAGGGAAATGCAAATCAAAACTACAATGAGATATTCCCTCATACCCATTATGATGGCTGTTTAAAAAAAAAGAGAGAGAGAGAAAGAGTAAGTGTTAGTTGTGAAAAAATTAGACCCCTTGTGCATGGTTCGTGGGAATATAAAATGGTATAGTTACTGTGAAAAGCATTATGGTGGTTCCTTAAAAAATTGAAAATAGAATTACCATATGACCCAGAAGTGTACTCAACAGAATTGAAAGTAAAGCCTGGAAGAGATATTTGTATTCCCATGTTCGTAACAGCATTATTCATGATAGCTAGAATGTGGAAGTAATCCAAGTGTCAATCAATGGATGAATGTATAAACAAAACATTATCTATACATACCATAAAATATTATTCAGCCATAAAAATAAAGGACATTTTGACATATGCTACAATATGGATAGGATAAAACCTGAGGACATTATGCTAAGTGAAATAAGCAAGTCCCCAAAAGAGAAATATTGTGTGATTTCACTTATATGACATACTTAAAGTGGTCAAAATGATAGAGCCAGAAAAAAATAGAATGGTTATTGCTAACAGCTGGAGAGAATGCGAAGTTATTGTTTAATGAGTATAAAGTTTCAATTTTACAAAAACGAAAAATGTTATAAAGATGAATGTTGGTGATAGTTGAACAACATTTTGAATTTATTTAATACCATTGAATGGTATGCTCAAAAATGATAAGATGATAAATTATATATTATGTGTAATTAACCACAATAAAAATACTGTAAAAAATGCTGCAATTAAATCTTGCCACAAAAAAAACACAATTAAATTTTACAAATGTCTAAAACTATGCTTAGTTTCCCAAGACATAATAATCAGATATCGGATATCAATAATCAAATATTTGATATAAGAATATAACAGCATGCAAATCACTTTCACCTGCATTACATTTCTTAACTTCCACAAACAATTCAGGTGAACTGTGTGGTAAATTGACATGGGAAACAAATAAGAAATACTTAGCTAAGAGTTCACTTTCATTTAATGGAAGAAACTAAATTAAAACACATCTCCTAATTTGAAAAGCCAGTGTTCATTCCATTCTACAGTTTTTATATTTCTTTCATTTTAATTTAAATAATATGAAAGTGGGAAAGAATTGAGTTATTATTTTAAAATTTAGGCTAAACTTTTATAAGAAATTAAAATTTATAAGACTCATTCATTGCTTATGTCTAAAAAATAATAAATGCATAGAAAGATTTTGAGAAAATGTTTTAAAAAATTTTAAAAGAAACCAAGTTATCTCCAATTTCTCCAAGAAATTCCATAATTTGATGAAAATATTTTGAGTATAAGTATTGAGTTTTATTTTTACTGCTTCTTTCTTTGGTTGTATTGCTAAACGTTAAAAGCTGATACTGCTTATGAGCTCTTCTGGAAAACAGTTCAAATTACATTTAATAAGCTAAATAACAAAGGATTGTTTTTCATGAACTGAGAAGCTGTCTTCATAATAATGCAACATTTTTATTAGCATTATCAAGATTATATCAACAAACCCTTAAATAATGGGTTTTGCATTATTATACATTGTTATTTTCTAATATATCATCTACACAAAATAAATAGTGTTATATATTGTTGTGAGGATTGGTGGCTAAAGCAAACAAAAATGTAATTTTAATTAATTTAGCTATCAACAATGTGGTAGTTTCCCATCATGTTCAAGGCACTCCTAGTTTTTGTGAGAAACACAAGTAAAAAGCTCAATTCCTAGCTTTCCTCAAGGAACTTTTAACTCCTGTATGAGATATTTCATATAAACAGATGGCTGTAAGAAAAAGCCAAGCATAAGAAGGGTATGTAAGATCTAAATGACCTAAGAATTCACAGGAGGAATAAACACTAGTCAATCATAAAATTTGTTTCAACCTGAGGGCATGTTGAAGGGAACACCAGGCTTTATATTTTATTTTATTTTATTTTATTTTATTTTATTTTATTTTATTTTATTTTATGATTTCAGGGTATTTTGAGGGTACAAACATTTTGGTTACATTTTGTGACTTTGCCTCACCCAAGCAAGGATTAGAGGCATGCCCTTCCCCCCTACAATGATCGCCGCATCCATTAGTTGTGAGTTTACCCCCTGCTGACCCCCTAATCCCTGGAGAATATTACTACCATGTGAGCACCATAGTGTTGATCAGTCAGTGCCAATTTGATGGTGTGTACATATGGAGCCTATTCTTCCATTCTTGTGATACCTCACTTCGGAGGATGGGCTCAATATCTATCCAGGAAAATATAAGAGGTGCTAGATCACCACCATTTCTTATAATTGAATAATATTCCGTTGTATACATATACCAAATTTTAATAATCCAGTCATGAATTGACGGACACTTGCGTTGTTTCCACATCCTTGCAATAGTGAATTGTGCTGCCATAAACATTCAGGTGCAGATGTCTTTATTATAGAATGTCTTTTGCCCTTTTGGGTAGATGCCTAATAGTGCTATTGCTGGATCAAACGGTATTTCTATTTTTAGCTCTTTGAGGTAACTCCAAATTCTTTTCCACAGAGGTTACACTAATTTGCAGTCCCACCAGCAGTGTAAGAGTGTTCCTGTCTCTCCACATCCTCACCAGCATTTGTTGTTTAGGGATTTTTTTAACAGAGGCCAATCTCATTGGGTTTAGGTGGTATCTCATTGTGGTTTTGATTTTCATTTCTCTAATGATTAGAGACGTTGAGCATTTTTTTATATGTTTGCTGGCCATTATTCTGTTTTCTTTTGAAAAGTTTCTGTTCATTTTCTTTGCCCATTTATTGATGGGGTTGTTTGATTTTTTTAAGTTCTAGATAGATTCTTATTATCAGCCCTTTATTGGATATGTAGGGAGCAAATATTTTCTTCCATTCTGTAGGCTGTCTATTCATTCTAATGATAGTTTCCTTGGCTGTGCAAAAGTTTTTTATTTTGATAAGATCAAATTCTATGCTTTGTAGGGAACCAGAGAAGACCTCCTATAGCCAAAGCAATTTTAAGTAAAAAGAACAAACTTGGAGGTATCAGTCTACCAGACATGAAGCTGTACTATGAGACTATAGTTGCTAAAACAACATTGACCAGCACAAGAACAGAGATATCGATCTTTGGAACAGGATTGAGAACCCAGAGATGAAATCATCCACATATGGTAATCTAATCTTTGACAAAGCAGACAAAAATATACATTGGGGAAAAGAATCTCTGTTCAATAAATGGTGCTAGGAAAACAGGACAGCTACATGCAGCAGATTGAAACTAGATCCCCACCTCTCACGTCTCACAAAAATCAGTTCAAGATGAATAACAGAGTTAAACCTAAAGCATGAAACCTTAAGAAGTCTAGGCCAGGAGTGGTGGCTCACGCCTGTAATCCTAGCACTCTGGGAGGCCGAGGCTGGTAGATGGCTCAAGGTCAGGAGTTGGAAACCAGCCTGAGCAAGAGCGAGACCCCAACTCTACTAAAAATAGAAAGAAATTAATTGGCCTACTAAAAATATATAGAAAAAATTAGTCAGGCATGGCAGCACATGCCTGTAGTCTCAGCTACCCGGGAGGCTGAAGCAGGAGCCCAGGAATTTAAGGTTGCTGTCAGCTAGGCTGACACCATGGCACTCTAGCCTGGGGCAACAGAGTGAGACTCTGTCTCAAGAAAAAAAAAAGAAGTCTAGAAGAAGATGTTGGGAAGACCTTTTCAGACATCAGCCTAGGGAAAGAATTTTTGAAGAAAACCACCAAAACAATCACAGCGGCAACAAAAATAAATAAATGGTATCTGATCAAATTAAAAAGCTTTTGCGCAGCCAAGGAAACTATCATTAGAGTGAATAGACAGACTACAGAATGGGAGAAAATATTTGCTCTCTACACATTCAAAGAAGGGCTGATAACAAGAATCTATCTAGAACTTAAAAAAATCAAGAAGAAAAAATCAAACAACACCATCAATAAATGGGCAAAGGAAATCAAGTATATTTCAAAACTTTTAGAAACCATCTGATAAATTAAGGGTTGAGAGAGTTTAGAGTTTATTACTTGAATTATTACTTGTAAATAGCTACTTTAAAAAAGACTTCTTTTATGGTTGAAAAAGATAAAATAGCATTGTTCTCTGATTAATAACTAAATTGATATTTTTATCCTAGAAACATAAAATTGAAAACAAAAATTGTCAAAGAAATCCAAGAGCTTTATTAATACAAGAAATTTGATTGATTTATTTGCTTATTTAAAGGAACCAAATTAAATGTTAATCAGGTCTGTAATCTTAGCACCCTTGGAGGCTGAGGCAGGAGAATTTCTTGGGTTCAGGAGTTCGAGACCAGCCTGAGCAAGAGCAAGACTCTTGTCTCTACAAAAAAACAACAACAAAAAAGAAAAATTAGCCAGATGTCATGGTGCATGCCTATAGTCCCAGCTACTCAGGAGGCTGAGGCAAGAGAATTGTTTGAGTCCAGTAGTATGAGGTTGCAGTGAGTGAGCTGTGATTGTGCCACTGCACTGTACCCAGGGACCCAGTGTGACAGAGCAAGACTCTGTCTCACAGAAAAAAAAAAAAAATTACAGGGCCTTTTGATCTAAATTTACTATAGATGTTATTATAGTAAACCTATCAACTCTTTATTACCTTTAAATATTAAAGGACTAATCTTGTCCCTTTCTCAACCAAAATATTTCGTTTAATTGATAATAGAAGTCTAGTATTACAATTTATTCACTCATTGTTGTATATAGTTTAATATCATTAAATACTCTTGTGATAAGACCATTACTATTTGCATTTTATTGATGATAAACCTGAGGCTCAAAATTGTTAATTGAATACCTGGGATAATTTAACTATTAAGTAGCTAAACCAGAAACTGAACTTGAGTCTATCTGTTCTTGCAGGTTGAGTTTCCTTAGAGCGAGGCTCTGAGACAGAGATTATCTAGCAGAAGTTTTATTAGGGTGTGTTCTTACAATCATGTCCTGTTGGGGAAGAGCTGGAAGTGGGTTGAAAGAGAAGCTTGGCTGTCACACAGGCTCAAGAAAGCCTCTGGCCAATCCCAGGGGAAGTTTTAAAGCAGTGATAGTCCTTTGGAATTGTTCTGAGGGAACATAAATTTTTTCAAAAGTAGTACTTGGTGATGGGAAGTTTGAGATAGAATAAATTCTTCCTTACTTTAAAGCAGGGCTTCTCAACCTTGGTGCTATTTACACATTGGGCCACATTGGGTTTTTTGTTTTTTGAGGGTCTGCCCTGTGCCTTGTGGGATGCTTAAGTGTGTCACTGGAAGAGTCCAGTACTATGCCTACCCACTTGTAACAACCAAAAATGTCTCCGGTATTACCGAATATCCACTGGGGGAAAAAAAACTCCCTTCCCTCCAATTATTAATAAAACTACGGTTTTAAAGGGCATGTGCTAGCAAGTTCCAGATCATTAGCCTCCTGAAAACTTTATTGACATTGCAAGTCCCTGAGACTTCACAGGGTTTATCTCCCACCTTCTAGAACAGTACATGCAAACTGTTTCTGTTTTATCTTTCTGATTCAATGTACAGAACACATTTGTTGGATAAGGGATCATTTACTGTGTATCTAAGATCATGTAGAAATACCACAGCTAGCACTACAACTACTCTGGACTTTTTCACTTGGTTGAGTTTGTGGAAGTCTACTGTCATCCCCTATGATTCGCCTCCAATGAGCCAGTGATATTGTAGTGTCAAATTTCACTGAAGACATGGAACTATCTATGGAACCACCACTCTTATACCTTGGGATTTTTCAAGCTGGCTCTGATTTATTATATTTATTATAGGAAATATTATTTACTATCTCAAATGGTGACTGGGAGAGTTTCAAAGAATTCCACTTGATTTTCCCCACCATAGTAGTCAAACCTTACTGGCTAAGACACTAACAGAGGGATTATGCAAACTGCCAATTATACCCATTACAATTTACAATTAGGAATAACAATAAAAAATAGATTACCAGGTGAATCCATCAAACAAGTAGATCCCTTGTGAGCCAGACCTGGGCCAGGGCTCCATTTATTACTTGGCTCTCATGTGCCCCCATTTTAATAAGAGAGCTACGTTAATGCTTCAGATGCACAGTATAAATGTTAGCTTGGATCTGTGTTCAACAGTCCTCAAAACTTGGAAGACTTCCTTTTTCTCACTGTATGATTACCTAAGCAAATGTTTTAGATTTCCTAGGGAAAGGAGTGGGGAATTGTCACCTCATATACTTGTTCTGAAGTTATAGGATCTATTTTTCTTAGAGACTTCTAACCTCTTACTCTGTCAGTGGCATCCAGATTGGAAAACTGGCTCAGGTCTAAAAACTGATAAAGGAATTATGAGTGTTAATTGTGGCTGCCCATATATTTTTCCCTTAAGGATTCTGTGTTCTTTTAACAATCCCTATAACTCTCTGTGAGTTAGGCTCCCTGGCTAGCCCTCTGACCTTGATTCACATTATAATTGCTACTACCTTGTTTCAGACAGTAAAGTAATACCAGTTGGCCTCTACAATTTTGGAATCCTATTATTGTCCCCATTGTTATCAGTGAGTCCAATTCTATAATAGACTTTTCTGAAGTCAGTCCTTGTCTACAAAGAAGAGTCAATATTGAACTTTTCAGGGTTGTTTATCCTACTATTCTAAGCACATGTTTTTGATCATTTTGATAAATTTAGTCCTTCCCAAGAAGCCTAGTCATTTGTTGAGTTTTTTGGTCTTACATTGTATATTAACTTTAGCTTATCCATGTCTCTGAAACTGTTCATTTCTTCTTCTACCATTTAACTTGGCAATTTCAGGAATTCTTATAATGAATCCTACTCTTTCTAAGGTTCTGAAAGCCATGGTAGCAGCAAATAAGCACCATGCCCTGGGTACAAACCAGAGTGCTAAACCCTGAATTCTAGGAGAATGCTTCTATAAATATTAATTTCTCTCTTATTAAACTATATATTCTTCCCTTGATATAGAACCTTAATATCTTACCACATATCTACATATACTCTGTCATTTCCTATCCATACATGTTGTTTAGATTTTTCACCTTTGTCTTGGTACCTGGTCTTTCTTAACAGGTGCAATTTACCTTGACAAGTTATATTGTCAATTAATCCTAGTTTATGGTCTGGTATACAGGAAACTAGGTAGTGACAGATCCTGGTAAGGAGGTATGCGTTATCTCACCATCCACATGTTAATAAAATAAGAGAGAGCTCTAGCTTTTAAAAGGAGAAATTGGAAAGGAAATTACTTCAATGGAGAGTCAAAATTTCAAGCGCATACCTAACTAGGGCTCTAATCTTGGAATATCAGAACACTGCAGACTAAAAAGTCAGCCCTCCCTCAAGCTCTGCTGTTATTATTATTAAATCCTAAGCCCGCTCCTCAGCTTTATTTGACCTGCAGCTGCATTAGATGAATCATTTTATATCCTGCCAGGGAGGCTTCCTAGTTTTCTCACCTATCCTTTAGGTGATAATCACTTTCAGGCTTTCATTATCTTTGCCCAAAACATCAATTTCCCCCCTGCAACAGCCACACAATTCTATTATCCTTATAATATTACTCCTTATATACAGCAAATGCCTGATAATTATCATGTATACGATGTTAAGACCTTCATCTGTGAAAATTTAAATAATTGCACTACTACCTGTGCCAGAGTTTATCTTTGTTCCATTTACCACCAGAGAGGGACTTCCCGTTGTTATATGGCCAGTGTGTGACCCAGCTAAGAAAATTCCAATTTATATTTTACTTTTTACTACCACTTCTTGTGCCAACTACTAGAGGTAGTGTTCTCCAGGAAACAGACCCAGAGAAGATTAGTATATGAGAGGTTTATCAGAGTGTCTTTTTCTGTGGGATTAGAAGATGCAGTCAAAGGCTAATTTGGAATGTGATACAACCTCAGAGAAAGTCTCAGACAAACTGGAATGGCCTTAAGTGTTATTCTAAAATGAGGCAAAGAAGTTGAGCTTGATACCATTGCATCAAGCAATCTTTAAATGCAGGCTGCCCTTGGTAAGGGAGTTGGCCACACCCGAGGTAGCTCTCTATAGCAAAAGCACTTTTCATAGAGGGCTGTCGGTTAGGTACATGCCAACAACTAATGAAATAAATTATTTAGTCTTTAAAGGATATATGGATGGCTAGTACATCACAATGTTCATTATGACATACCACCAAATCTTTGCACAGTTGACCCTTGAACAACACATATGTGAACTGCATGAGTTTGCTTATACATTGATGTTTTTCAATAAATATACTGGAAAGTTCTTTGGAGATTTATGATAGTTTTTAAAAATTCACAGGTGAACCACATAGCCTAGAAATATCAAAAAATTTTAAAAGATAAGTCATGAGTGCATAAAATATATGTAGATACCAGTCTATTTTATCATTTAATATCATAATATATCCACAAATCTATGAAAAAAGTTAACATTTAACAAACTTATGCACACAAACACTTACAGACTATGCATGGCACCATTTGAAGTTGAGAGAAACATAAACAAGTGAAAAGATGCAGTACTAAATCATAACTGTATGTAGTCACATCCTGTTGCTATTGTGGTGAGCTCAAATGTTGCAAGTATGTGCCCCAAAAGATGGTGTGATGCTAATCACCTCCATGCAAGCAGTTTATCCCTCCACTAAATTGTGTATCATAGTAAAAAGTGATTTCTTGTGGTTCTCATATGTTTTTCATCATGTTTAGTGAAATACCATAAACTTTGAACAGCACCATTGGACCCAGATGAAGTGTCACTAGTGATGCTGGAAGTTCTTCCAAAAAGCAAAGAAATTCATGGCATTACAAGAAAAAATTGAATTTCCTGATATGCACCATAGATTGAAGTGTGTAGGTATAGTGGCTCACAATTTTACATAGATAATTCATCATGACATAAATTTACAATATTAGTAAATACAGTACAGTACTGTAAATGTATTTTCTCTTCCTTATGGATTTCTTAATAATTTTTTCTTTTCTCTAGTTTACTGTATTGTAAGAATATAACATACAAATATGTTAATGGACTGTTCATATGTTATTGGTTAGGCTTCTGGCCAAAAATAGGCTATTAGTAGTTACGTTTTTGGGAAGTCAAAAGTTATACACACCCTAACTCCACATCGTTCAAGGATCAAGTTCACAATTAATGGTGTCACATTGCCAAGTAGACTATTACTTTGATTACTCATGGTTGCTATGGTTATTGTAACATAAGGTTTCCTTTCTGCAAAACAATTATCCATTCTTTACTGTTAATATAAAGCCCAATCCATCTCATTGAAGCACAAAACTTGTATTTTGAAGCTCAAACTTATGGGACTTCTGACAAATGAATTTATTTACCAAAAACATATGAATAATGTCACTGCTTTTTAATTTATATTTTACATTTTAAATTATAATTTTAATTTTATACATATAAAATTACATGATATTTGCCTACAGATCGGCCAAGTGAATAAATTCTAGTTAATAGAAAATGGACTTGATTGATGTATGCTACTTCTGGACATGACCTATAGAAAAAGCCATACATATTATTTCTCCATGTTCTTTCTCTTTGGAAGCCTGGCATTAAATATGGTGTAGTTACAAGATGAAGAGAGTATGGGTTTTTAAACCACTACTTGAAGGAAAGTTATCATCATGTCAGGAAGAGCTATTTTGGATTTTTCATGAGTAGGAAATATCTTTCCATTTTTTAAGGTGCTAATATTTTATAGTTAATCTGCTACTGCTACCTCGATTAACACAGGTAATATTTAAAATTTTATGTATGTTGAGTTTTTTAACTATTTTTTCTTCTTTAATTTATGTAAGTTTCTATGTTGTTATATTTAGCTTCTACCTTGTATTTAATTTGTTATTGTTCTTTGAAAGATAACTAAAACATGTTTATTTTATCTTTGAAAACTATTTTCTTTCTGGTTTTATGTTCATAAGTATTTCATCATAATTTTATTATTGAATTATATATATATATTCCATTAACAATTGTTTAAAGTAATTTTCAACTTGGGAATGAATCACAACTGATAAATGCTTGCTTGAATGTTAGCATACAGAGGAGACAATAATTAATGCCATTTGTAGTTTGGGGAGGTAAAATTTGAGAAAATCCTTGAACATGGAAAAATATCATACCAGGTAGGTAAAGAAGAAGTTGGTATGTGTGTAGCAGAGAAAGTGACATGAGAGAAGGACATACCAGATGTGGTATCTATCTGTCTAAAGGCATGGAGTTGAGATATTCCACAATATGTCCAGAGAACCAAGAATAGTACAAGGTAGCTGAGGTGAAGAGGGTATGGTAGAGTGTCTTGAAAGGGTGAAGTAATTTGCAAAAGACTTTCACTTTAAAGCTTTAGAATTTGGATGCTATGTATCAATTTAAAATGTATGTTTCAGTAATTTTTCCTACCCCTGTTTTGTCCTTTTATCCTCTCACTTGTTAAAATAGCTATTATCAAAAAGATAAAACATAAATGATGGCAAGGATGTGAAGAAAAGGAAACTTTTATATGCTGTTGATGGGAATGCACATTAATATAGTCATTATAGAAAACTAAATGAAGATTCCTCAAGAAACTAAAAATAGAACTACCATAAGATCCAGCAATCCCACTTCCAGGTATATATCCAAAGAAATTGAAATCAGTATGTCAAAGAGATATCTGCCTTCTCATGTTCTTTGTAGCATTATTTACAATAGTCAAAATATAGAATCAACTTAAGTACTCATCAGTGGGTAAATGGATAAATAAAATGTGGCACATGTACACAATGGATATCTTAGTCTATTTCATGCTGCTATAACAGAATATCACAGACTTAATAATTTATAATAAACAGAAATTTATTGGCTCAAAGTTCTAGAAACTGGGAAGTCCTAGATCTAGGGGCTGGCATCTGACAAGGGACTTCTTGTTGTGCTATCCTATGGCAGCAGGTAAGGGAAAAGGAAGGCGAGAGAGAGAGCAAGAGTGGGCAAATATCATCCTTTTATCAGAAACCCACTCTCGTGATGATGGCATTAATCCATTCATGAGGACAGTGTTCAAGTGACCCAAACACCTTCCATTAGATGCCACCTCCCTACTGCCACATTGTGGAATCTAAAAAAGCTGAACTCTTAGAAGCAAAAGGCAGAATGGTTGTTAATAGAGGCTGGAGGGTTTGTATGGGGAAGGTGGAATGGAGAGATGATAGTAACAGAGTACAAAGTTTCAGTTAGACAGGAGACATAAGTTCTCAAGATCTATTATACAGCATGATGACTATAGTTAATAATAATATATACTTCAAAATTGCAAAGAAAGTAGAATTCAAATGTTCTCACCACAAAAATGACAAATATGTAAGGTGACAAACATGTTAATTACCTTGATTTAATCATTGCGTGATGTATACATAAATCAAAATATTACATTGTACTCCATAAATACATACAATTATTATGTCAATTAAAAATAAAAAAATTAAAAAATAAACATTGACCTAGAAGAAGAAAAAAGAGGAGATTGACATAATAAGACCTGTATTATTGAGTGTGGTAGACAAATTGCTGGGAGAGAGCACATGGGTAGTATTTAACAGATTCCAGTAATCCAGATAAGAGACCATGAAGATCTGAATTAGGGTCAAAACAAAACAAGATAATTTGAATGTTTAACTTTCAAATGTTTTTACATCACATAATGACCCCTCTTGTTTTTCTTTTCTTTTCTTTTCTTTTTTGGGGTGCTTTTAACAGTAGTCACTTAAACAATATTTTTCTGTTTCTCTAAGAAACACTTTGTAGACACTGTTCCTGGCTTCCAAAGTGACATGTGTTGAAAATGACCATATCATATATTGTGTTTTTTCTACTTTGAGGGATATTAGGGGAATTATTTATAATTAAATTAGGACAATAGAGATAAATAACAATTTTCCTGGAAAAAATAGCTTACATATAAGTTTAAAACATAAGAAAATAGGATACATGTAAGAATGCATGGGTCAATGACTGTTTGAATTCTAGTGCTAAAGAATTTCTCCCCTGAACTTTTATGAACCAGAAACAAGTATAATAAAATCTATTGTCATTTTTACCTTTTTACTTCTTTATATCTTCTTTTCTAATTGTTTTCTATTTGTATTCTTTCTTTCTTCATTTTCCTCTTTCTTGATGTGTCGGACTGCTTACATTAATATTTAGTATAAATGCTCAGTTTTTAAGTGCCTATTTTCATTTCATTTCATACTTCTGTTATAGTTAACTCTTCTATTAAGAAATAAACTCTGATGTCCTTCTTTATTACTAATAGTTCTGCAGCAGTTTATGTGTGTCTTGTGGTGAGTTGTCTCAGTTTTGAAGAGACCATAAATTATGCTTTAAAGGACATTTATTTATGCTAATTTATACATAACATTAATTATATGAAACAATATAAATGTTAAAGTTTGGAAGTTCACACTGTTAGGTTTTCCTTGCTTTGAAAGTATTCTAGAGTTGCCACAACTTTTAATGTTACCATTTATTCTTTTGAGCTAATCTTGAAGTACCAAAAAAAAAAACCCTCACAAAGTCATAATATATATAATGTGCAAAAATATGGGGTAAAATCTTTCCTTAAATCAACAATAACATGACCAGACTATTTAACTAGCATGCTAAATTATTGTCCCTCTAGTAGCTCTGTATTCAGCACAATATGGATATTCATGCATTTGATACTAGATTAAGATATGAAATGGGTGATTTATTCCAGTCACTGGAAATATTTGAATATTAAACACCTATTTAGAAACAGCATACATCCATTATCAGGTTGATTTTGTATTAGCTAGTAAGAAGAAGTGCAAGGTCACCTTTCTTTGATAATTTAAATAAAAGTAGTAATATTCAGGCTTTGACTTTCTGAGGTGAATTTTGCTAATATGGTACAAACTGACATAAGGTGATGATAGTCAAAAAATAAAAAAAAATTATTAGTGGTACCTATTATTTAGAATATATTGACACTTAAACAGCTATTCTTTAAACTTTATGATAAATAATTGTAAAAGTTTTTCTTTTGATATAAGCAAATAGCCACTAGAGTTTACAGCCTGTGTAATCATATTTACTTTTGAAAGATTAAATATAAGACTTTATGAAATTTCTATTGGAGATAAACATAAGAAATTTCTAGAATTATAGAAGAATAAAATGTGTCCACATAGTAGCTATACATAATATATAACACTTCAGTCTATTTGTTAAGAGAAATCTAGAAATTTATATTTTGCATGTTCATAGCTATTTCAGCTTACATACAAATAATGGATTCTTTCTTTTTAGGACTAGATTTTGTGCCATATTTTCTTCCTTGTACCAGAAAAGGAAACAAACAAACAAGCAAACAACAGATATTTCATCTTTACCTAGTCGTTACTACCTCACTTTTGGTTTTATGAAGATTTTTTGGAGGATAAATTATTTTAGACTTCATTGCAACATGGACCCTTTGGGTCTTATGATATTTTCATATTCATCCTTATTCATATATATGTAATGTAGATTAAAGAGCCTGTAAAATTGCAACACTTGTCTAGGAAGGCTAGGTATAAATTCTAGCAATATGTCCAGGTATGGTGGTGAAATAAACTTTCTTTGCTTTCTCCTTTGATATGTTATATTTAATTCATAAATTTGTACCTATGCAATAACACTCCAGTCTATAATCTTCTGGAATGATTGAAAATCTATCAGTGCAGAAATAATGAAAGAGGCCAATAAATGGGGCATTAAAAAAACAAATGAAAGAACTTCAAAGTTCTATCACAGTTTTTGTAGTATTTTGCAATTCAATAAATGTCTTATAAAAATGGGATGGCAGGATTTCTGTTATAATAAATGATATAAAGGGTCAAAGAAGGCTGAAATAACAGGGGGCATGTATACTATGGCATGCAGAATGGGGGCAACATAACATGGGACCCTATGATCAGTATTATTGATTGATTTCCTATTATAATAGGAACAGAAATTATGAACATCTTGAAAATGATACATCACACTTAACACTTCATTCCTGAAAGGAGAAAAACTATGTTGCCACTTCGAAAAGAGTAAACTGAAAAGGCAAAAGAGTGAAGCTTTCTGAGACGTTTGACATGAAAACATATCAAAATACCTAACAGAATTTTGGAGAACATTAAAAATATAGAGTGTTATCCTGACTGCAGTATGTATAATTCATAGATGCCAAATAATAAAAGATAATGAGATGGTTTTATTTGTTTATTTGACTTTGTGTGTTTTCACTGTCTCTACCTCTTAAACAATGCATGCACAAAATAAGCTGTTTACTTTTTTAAAAAAGTTTCAGATATGGAAATGAAAGTATAATGATAAACTTGAAAAATATTTTATTATTTTTTTTGCATAGCTTGAACATTATGACAGAAGTTCAGCAATGAAGAACTTCTCTTTTATAACTGGTCTAAATGTTAAGAATTAGAACTTTACTAGCTTCAAGCTTATTTCAAAAGGAACTTAAAAAGAGTTTCACAAATCATTTTCTTAAGTTTCAACCAAACCTTGAAGGCTTGAATTTAATTGAAAATGTTAAAGTTTCATTTCAGGCTTCAGAGATCAAATCTTCAGAGAAAAGCAGGGCAATTTAAAGACAATTACGTTCTTTGGAATGTAATATGAAATCATCCTTATTTTCAAATTAAGGATTTCCATATTAAGATCACCTTTAGATTAGTGACTGGTAAATAGTACACTGCTGACATGAATACCTGTGGGTACCTTTAAAATAGCTATAAGTTAATCAGTTCCTTACCACATGCTGGCTCTCTAATGAAGACTGATGCTTTGCCTAAATTTAAAGGGACTGTGATCCTACAAATTGATTCTAACTATAGACACATTTCTTTCTAAGGCACAGTTATGGTGCTGTGGTAAAGTTTTAGACTTGTAGTCAGAGGCTGACATTTAATTCTTGTTTCCACTAATTTACTGGATGTTTTATTTTGCACATTTCTAAACCATGCTGATCTCATTATCTCTAAACATAGTAAAGGTAATACTTCTGTTACCTGTACTTATAATGGGTCCTATAAGTTTTCAGTCCCCTTTTCCTTCAGGTCATAGTTTTGAGGATAAACTGGAATTATCTATGTCATAGCAATTGGTAATTTATACAGTACTATACAAATGTTTTTAAAAATGGCATCTTTCTGGTGTTATACAAATAAGCTATAACATTTATCGGGTGTCAGGTAGATGGGAGCGGGGAGGAGGGGATGGGTATATACACACCTAGTGGGTGTGATGTACACCATCTAGGGGATGGACATGCTTGAAGCTCTGATTCGGGTGGAGCAAAATCAATATATGTAACCTAAGCATTTGTACCCCCATAATATGCTGAAATAAAAAATAAATAATAAAGAATGGACAAACAAGCACCACATGTACTCACCATCAAACTGGTATTAACCGATCAACACTTAAGTGCACATATAGTAATAACATTATTTGGTGTCAAAAATAAATAAATTCCAGGGATGATAAATGATTGAAGGCTAATTCCACTATGCCATGGTTAATTTTATGCATTAACTTGGCCATGCCATGGTACCTAGATTTGTGATCAAATGTTATTCTGGATGTTTCTGTAAGGGTGTTTTTGGATGAGAGGAACATTTAAATTGATGGACTTTCAGTAAAACAGATTTCCCTCCCTTATGTGTATGGGGCTGCTTCTATCAGCTGAAGACTTGAGTAGAACGAAAGACTGACCTCCCCTGAGCCAAAGGGATTCTTCAGTAGATTGCCTTTGAACTTTGATATCAGCTCCTCCCTGATTTCTACCATGCTATACCGCTTTTAGATTTTTCAGTCTCCATACTCTTGTGAGCCAATTTCTTAAAATATATCTATTTATCTATCTATCTATCATCTGTCTCCTATTTGTTCTGTCTTGTGGAGAACCCTGATATACACTACAAATTCATACAATTGAAACTGATAGCAATTGCATTTATATAATATTGAACTTCTATTACTTATAAACAATATCACATTTCAAAAGGCACATGTTTTATATTCGCTTGGTCCCCATTTTCCTATTAATAATTTGTGGTAAATGATACTCACCTTCTTAAATAAGTCGATAATCTCCACCCTAGGACAAGGTTTTATCTCTTCTTCCAAGTTTTAACAGAATCTGCCACTATGATAAATACTCTTTCAATTCTACTGAATATCTTGCAATGTTCCTTGCACAGAAAAAGATTCTGTCTACTGCTTTCCTAAGTTTCTTCCATGAGGATAGGACATCCCCATTTAAAGAACATGGTTAATGTTACCCATTTGTACCAATTCAATAGGCCAAGTATTATTTGAGATTATCCCTCAGTTATTCTGTCCCCAAAATGACTTCTTCCATAATTACAATATTTGGATCTGGTCACTTCTAAGTATGCCCCTCATCCTTTCAGCCCTTAGGGAACCATTCCTCCCATCCTTATCTAATTTTTACATCCTCTTATTTTATTATCTCCTTAGAGTACTGATTCTTCTTCTGTCCCCTGGAGGCTCCCAAAATTGATTTCCCCTCCAGTCCTTTCCTCTGCTATTTTGAACCTTTGTGCCATTATAAACAAGCTTGCTCAATCACTCTCTTCCTTTTTCCACAGTGCTGTGTCACCTGCTTGCTAGCACTTGGTTCTCCCCTGAGAACAAACTCCCCTGTAGCCCTCTACTGTGGAATTTCTTCCACCAAACATGATCCAGAGAGCCAGGAGCAGATATGGATGTTCACCCCATCATTCCTTTTTCATTATCTCTGTTATTTGAAAATGCTTTTGTAAATTTAAGGCTATCTGCTTTTATATCCTTTTCTTTTCTCTAATCTGGTTAGTTCCCTTCATTCCATGATGTTAGATAGGAATGAGAAACATTCTCCTAAATTCATTCCATATACCTATAATCATTTATGGACAGTATAACATCCAATTTTGGCAGGTCCATCACAAAATTATTCTCAAAGCTTATAGAATACTTGAAGTGTAATGACAGTCATACTTGGCATTTGGAAGAGCTTAAATTCAGAAAATGTTCCCATACTACTAGCTTGTACATGATTTCACTTCTCTGGCACTTACTCATTAACATCACAGTACTTTCAACACTTTGTCCTCTGCACAATCTATCCAGCTTATCTAGGCCTCTCTGAATCAATACTGCAATCCGCTTTCTCCACCACTAGCTCTGGGGGTTTAACCGCTATTGGAGGAAATTATGGTTATGCTGACTTGTGAAAATACTGGTGAACTATGTGCATTAAAACTACAGTTAGAATCTTTGCCCACCAAAATCTGTTTTGATTTCTCTTTTAATCTAAACCTCTTATTCCCATCAAAACTATATTCCAAATATTTCATCTTTTCTACAATATTTTAATCACTAACTTATCTCATGGCTCATAGAAAAAATTGAAGCCCTCAGTTGATATCTACCACAACAGAAAACCTTCAATTTCACTTCAATTTACATTTCCTTTCCCTTAGCCATACAGGATAAAATATTTTTCATGTTTAAGACTAATTTATATCTTCAGTACAACTGTTTGACCTCATTCAATTTTGTCTGCATTAAAGTATGTTCGAGTCTCTCTGGTTCTAAGAGGAAAGAGAAGCATACTTTTTTAAAAATACCTTTACCTCCAATTTCTTCCCACTACTCGCCTGTTGGTCACCATTCTCATTCAACTTTTTACAGTCCATGTGTTTATATATTGATCTCAATTCTTCATTTCCAATGAATGTCCCAAACCCTCCATTCTAGAGCCAACCCCTATCACTTTATTAAAAATGTTGCTAAAGGCACAAATGTTCACCCGATACAAATCCAAGTTACAGTTTTAATTTATGATCTTAGGCTGCTTTCATGCACTTGAATCTATTCATTTCATTCTTCTGTCTTTTTCAGTTGAACTAATATATTTGAAGGCAATATGTTAATGAACAATACTATTCCTGCCACTAAAGGTAAATGTTAGTTGCTGCCCTCAGAACATTTATTTTCTAGTAGGTAATTTAAAAACTTTACAAGTTGTTACAGAAAAACTGTAATTGAGATTCTTGTTAAAAATGGTATTATAGAAGGACCTAACTTAATATGGGAATCAATAAAGGCATCTTAAGGAATTTGCATTTAATCTGAGGCCTGAAGAAGAGAGAGAGTATTGCTTGATGTTCTTTCTTTGCTCATCTGAGCCCACACTTTCCACATTAAAATTCTTTGACATTCTTTCCTGTCCTTCAAGATGACTATTCCTCTTCTAAGCTCCTAATGGCTGGTATCTCTCACATGTCAGTCTACCTGTGATCATCCTAAACATGTTTTCTGACTTCAGTCATCTTCTCTTGTGGTTTTACTCACTACTAATCATAAAACTCTTTACTCTGAGCTGGTCAACTTCCTTTAAATACTAGATCAAGATTCACGTAACTACTTTGGGCTGGATTAATAATAAATAATCAATGTTCCCATTCTAATCTCTGTATATGACATGTTTCTTTCTATATTTATTCAGAATTATCTATATATTAAACTAATTTTCCTCTCAACTATGAGTTCCTTGAAGGAAAAGGATAAGTTTTATTTAATTTTATAGATTCAAAATTTTATAATGATATCTAAATAGTGGATACTAAATATATTTTTAAAATAAAATAATGAATTAATATGTGAATGAGTAAAGCATTAAAGGATTGCTTTATGAGACATACTTGCAGTTAATTTTTACAGGGCCATTTACATGAATAATGACAAGATTGGTGAACATTTAGGATTTTTAATGTAGTTGGAGAATGTGATTGCCTAGAAGTACATGTGACAGAATAGATTTTAAAATAAGATCTGCTGTATTTTTAATTCATGGTAATTCTTGCTACAGTTTAATCTAGGACCATTTGGATAGACATTCTTTGTTGTGATTTGGAGAGTGAGGCAATTGAAGGTGTCTAAACAGAAAACACAAGTGTTGGTAATCTAGTTAAGCCTCGAAAAGTAGGTTCTGCCAGGAATACTTACGAAAGCAAGAGTTGTTATTCACAAAGGTTTTATTAGGGTTGGGAAAGACAATAACCAAAGCTTGGTAGACTTAAAGCACAGTGTTGTACCATAAAGCATAGAACAAGGCTCAGCATCCTAACAAGCTGCGAAAGCACTTGCAATCCTTTCCAGGCTTGGGAAGAAGCCAAGTGAGAGGGGAAAATATGGACTGAGAGAGTGGTGAATGACTCTTAATTCCACGCTGCTGTGTCAATGACAACCCCTGGGTAGATATGAACATTCTAGTGTATAGGAGGATTATTCCACTCCCTCAGTTGAAAATCTGGGAAGGGAACATCATTCAGAGTTCTTCACAGCAAGCTGGGAAACCTGAGTTAGAAATGAAAAGATTGTGTGGCTTTTATGTTAGAGGGTTGAACCTGATGATAACCAGGAATACAGCCATTACTTAGGAAGGTAGTTGGCCCAGGGATGTGTTTACAGGACCTAGGCATTGAAGTACATCTGTGATTTATTAGAGTGTAGAGTGTTTTAACTTCAACACACAAAGGTAACAGAGACAGGGCAGTATAGCTTGGGCGTGCCCAGTAGATGTAATGAAAGCAAAAACAAGCCCCCCAGGAAAAAGTAGGTTATATCATAGTATTAAAGTCTTTCAAGAAACTGGAAAAGAGCAGTAGATGATATTCCTCCTCACCAGCTTTAGGATTTCACTTTAACTTCCTCTGTAGCCTTGGTACAAAGAGGGAAAGAAGGGAATCATGAAATTTGAACATGGTAGTTGCCACACTTAAACTTTATTCTTTCCTTTTTTCCCCTTTCCTTTCCTTTCCTTTCCTTTCCTTTCCTTTCCTTTCCTTTCCTTTCCTTTCCTTTCCTTTCCTTTCCTTTCCTTTCCTTTCCTTTCCTTCCTTCCTTCTTTCCTTCCTTCCTCCTCCCCTCTTTCCTTCCCCTCTCTCTCTTTTTCTGTCTTCAAAGTATGTTATAATAAATTTCAGACATCATATCATTGCATCCTCCTGTGAAGCAGGATGGACTTAACCCAAAATTTGGTCCAGCTGTCAATAATGGTGATGGTGAACACACACACACACACACACACACACATGAATCAAGAGCATATGAGAAAGTTTATTACTAACATATTAATAATAAGGCATTTGGGGGAGAAGGCACACTTCTCAAGCTGGTCTGAAAAACGACTTGAGAGAGTAAGAAAAAGAGTGTTTGGGGTTTCTATTGTGATTGATGGGCGCAGCTGGGGTGAGAGTTCCCAGGTGTGTTCAATAGATGAGTGTCTTGACTCTCCCACCAGCATCAAGAAAAGTAACCCTCGGGCTTTCTTATCAACTGGCCCTGCAGTGGGGTACAGGGAAGAGAAAAAAATCCTATCTGCTTGTAAGATGTCAGCAGTCTTACAACAAAAAGTAGACTCAGAATATTATACATCCGAAATACTTCCCATTCCATAACACAACCACAATCTTTTCTCAGACTTAACAATAAAAATAGCATTAACTCCTTAAATTATCTAATACTCATCCTATATTCAAATATTCCCAATTGTATCACTTTTTTTTACACTTAGTTTGTTAAAAAGTCAGGATCCAACAAGGCCTACAAATTTCATTTTTATGTCTCTTAATCCTATTCTATTCTTAAGTAAGTATCTTTCCATCCTTTATACTCATGCCATCGAATCATTGTCGATGTCATGTTGTAGAATGCCCCAGTTTCTAAATTTCTCTAATTGTTTTGTTGTAGCAGCATTTAACTCATTCCTTTAGCTCCACCATTTCTGTAAACTGTAAGTTACATGTAGAGGTCTGATTTAATTTGGGGTCACCATTACAGCTAAAGTATTTATATAATACCTTATACCTGAAACTGTATACTTTAAATTGCATGAAATTAGGAAGAACTTGCACTCTTCTTGTTTCACTTTAAGAGATTCTAAGATGAATTAATGTTTCAAGTGGTGACAGTTTGATCTACCCATTGCAATTTGAAGTGTTTATTTTCAATGTCCATGTAATCTGTGAAGTTCAACTTAGTATAATTTAAATATCCAGGTTCCCACACTACTCCACAAAAATATTCTTGATAAGATTTCCTGACATCTTGATGTTACTAAAACAATGGTCAAATGTTGTCTTAGCTATTATTTAATTAACCCATAGCTTTTGACACAGTTTATTTCTTTTTTCTTCTTGTGACAAATTCTTCTCTTGGCTTTCAGAGAACTATTCTTGCTTAAGGCTTCGTTTCCCTTCCTGCAGATATGTTGCTGGTTTCTTCAAGGCATTGGAGAATTCTAAAAGTTAGCCCTGGAGTTTCTTTTTCTATCTAGAGCAGTGGTCTTAATTGGAAAAATTTATGCTCACATGGGACATTTGGCAATGTCTAGTGACATTTTGGACTATCACAACTAGGGGTTGCTAATGACATATTGTGCATAGAGGACAGGGATGCTGCTAAATATCCTACAATGCACAGGAAAGCCTTCTAAAACAAAGAATTATACAGCCTGCCATATAAATATGGCCAACATTGAGAAATCATGACCTGGAATCACATCTTTGGTGATCTCATTCAGTTCCATATCTTTAAATACGATTTACAGTTTTATGACTCCCAAATTCAAATGTCCCTTAGATAGACTTAAAAATCTATCCTTTATTCTTTGCTTCAACTTAGACTAATTCTGTATTTGAACAGTACAAAGAGGATTTCCCCATGCCCTCCTTGGAACATATCTCTTCCAAAGTGTTCCCAGTTGTGCTAAAAGGCAATATATTTTAAAGCAAAAAAATAAAAAATAAAGAACATTCTTGACTCTCACTCAAATTCATATGTGTTCCATCAAAATTTCCTGTTAATTCCATTCTCTGAGTATATCCAAAATAAAACCTGATTTCATCTTCTGCATTAGTCCAAGCCAAGCCATCACCAACTCTTGCTTATGTTATGGCAGTAGTCACCACTTGGGATCCATGATTTTGATCTCAAATATTTTAAGTTTCTCTTCTATGTAATTGTTCCTAATTCACCTGGTACATTTCTAATTCTTCTCATCTTTCTACACATCCTGTCATAATTATATGTATCTCATTTGTAATGTAACAGATATAACTATTATACTTATTTTTTGAGGGAGGATTTTTTAATGTTTAATTTAAGCCATCTGTATGAGACAGAGTACCTGGTATATAGTAAGTGGTTAATAAGTTATTATTTTCCTTAACAATGAATATAAGGGTAAAATCTGCATTTCACTTTTAAGAAATTCTACAAAATAAAATTAAAGTTTAATGTCAAAATATGCCCCTTCTGCTTTAGTAATGCATAAAATTCTAAAATATCCTTACATTGGGTGGAATAATGGCAAGTTGAATTCAGTACACACACACACACACACACACACATATACATATATATATATACGTATATATATATAAGAAAAATTAGTATCGATCACCTCATACATTGTGATAATTGATTTTAACAGCCTGATGTTAGTAACAAGATATTTTAGAGACTTTGAGTATTTGTAGATGCACTAAATAACATAGAAGTTATAAAGACTTATTTGTGCTTACCAGTTAAAGCTGATCATGTGTAACTTTAATTAAATGTGGGAAAATGTGTTTTCTTAATGCTACAGGGTAATTGGAAAAGATAAAAAGAACATTTGATAATCAAATGTGTCCCTTTTTCTTACCCAGAGACAAATGCAAAATATCATGAATCATGTTTTTAATAAGTTTCACTCATTTTAATAGAAGATATAACCTTAGTGTTTTTTTAACTACCAAAATACTAATGGGACCTTACATACTGTTGAATATATTACATTCTGATATCAGTAATTATTTCTATTACTAGTATAATAGCTGTTCTAATTAAGGATAAGTTTGTTGCCAAACTCAATTTATGCTTTTTGAAAAATACAGCTAAAATTCCTCATGATCATTTATTTAAAAAATATCTCATTTTGACATCTGTGCCTCCAACAAACTATTAAGTTCTAAGCTTTATACAGTAATATTTAGATTTTATAGATTTAATAAAAGAAACACATTTTAAAAGATTCAATATTTAAAGCTATCGTGTTGAATTATTTCTACTAAACAGGTCTTTCTATCAAAATGCAATAACTTAACATGATGATCTACCATTTAATTATTTTAAAATATTTTATGTCTTTACTGAATGTGAAAATACTAACAACCTTAATTTTTGGTTTTAATGTGTTTTGATCTTTCTCAGGTATGTGACTCAGAAAGTATAAGACATTTATTTCTACTTTCATTTTACCTAAGAAAGCATCTGATGATAATATTATTGATTATAGACTCTAATTTCACCAATGTGTTATATAATCTATTAATATTCATTTTCTAATGTTGCTGTAACAAAATACCACAAAATGGGTGACTTAAAACAACAAAAACTTACTCTCTAATAGTTCAAGAGTCCAAAAATATGAAATCACAGTGTTAGTTGTGATGTCTCTTTCCCTCTCATTTAGCTTCTAGTGGTTTCAAGAAATCCTTGTCATTCCTTGGCTTGTAGATCCCTCTAGTCCCTGTCTCTAGTTTCCAATGGCTTCTTCCCTGTGTGTTTCCAAAGCTCCCCTTCCTTAGAAAGTTACTTGATTTGGATTAAGGTCCCAGCCTAATCCAGTCTGACCTCCCTTAATTAATTAATTACATCTGCAAAATCCCTATTCCCAAGTAAGGTCACATTTTGAAGTTCTAAGTGTACATAAATTTTGGGGGACCCTATTAAATTTAGGGGTACACTGTTCAACTCTATACAATCTTCTCTTTTCCCCCTTTCCAAAATTCATGTCTATCCATATGCAAACTTTCATTCACTCCAGCCCAATATCCCCCAAAATTGTAGCATATGCTCAAAGCCAAGTAGCTCTTTTAGTCCATTTCTTGCCTGTAAGGTCCTTGAAGGACAAGTCTTCTTTCATTTTGTTCCATGTCTGTCCTTCTCAGTCCAAACAGGCAATTTTTTAGTTGATATAACATTCTTAAAACCCTTGTGAGTCATCCATATATGTCAAAGGAATTCTCCACTGAAACTTCCTGAATGACCTCAACTCTATTCCTGGCTTCTGCTGAGCTTGTTTATTGGATATGTGAGTGTCTTGTTTTGTTTTGTGTTGCTATAAAAGAATACCTGAGACTGGATAATTTATAAAGAAAAGAGGTTTATTTAGCTCACAGTTCTGCAGGCTGGGATGTTCAAAGGCATGGTCCTGGCTTCTAGTGAAGGTTTCCATGTTGCATTACAAGAGTGGATATTGTCAAAGGAGAAGTGGACACTTTCAAAAAGAAGGGAACCTTAAGGTCATCCTGGATTTATAACAACCCATTCTTATAAGAACAAATTCATTCCTCTAAGAACTAATCTGGTCTCATGAGAGTAAAAACAAACTCAGTACTACAAGAACAGCAGCAAGCCATTCATCAGGGATGTTCCCCTAAAACTTAAACACCTACCACTGTCCTCCACCTCTCAACATCAACACATTGGGAATCAAATTTCAATGTGAATTTTGGTAACAACAAACAAACCATTTTCAAACCATAGCACATGAGTCACACACCTAATCTCTCCAGCATAAGTTTGTCTAATCACTCCTAGGTGTTTCCTTCAGAGCATATTATAACTTCTTTTGCAATACAGGCTGAAAATTTTCCAAATGATCAAGTTCTTGTTACTTCTGCTTAATAGTTCCTTCCTCAGTTTATCTCTTTCCTCTTGTATTTTTATATAAAAAACAAAGAGAAGTGAAGTCATACCTTTTATACTTTTCTTGGAAATTTCTTCTGTTAAGTATCCAAGCTGATTGCTTCCAAGTTCTACTTTCCACCCAATACTAGAACACAATTTAGCCAACTGTTCTGGTATTTCTTAATAAGGGTCACTTTCCCACATTGTCCATTAACATTTTTCTCATTTCCACATGAACCTTCACCGGAAATATCTTTAACATTTATTTTTCTACTAATATTCTGTCCATGACAGTATAGACATTCTTTTTCTTTTTCTTTTTTTGAGACAGGGTCTTGCTCTATCGCTCTGGGTAGAGTGCAGGGGTTTCATCATAGCTAACTGCAACATCAAACTCCTGGGCTCAAGTGACTCCCCTGCCTCAGCCTCCTGATTAGCTAGAAGTACAGGCACACACCACAATGCCTGACTAATTTTTCTATTTTTAGTAGAGATGGGTCTTGCTTTGCTCAGGCTGGTCTCCAATGCCTGTGCTCAACCAATTTTCTTGCCTCAGCCTCCTAGAGTGCTAGGATTACAAGAGTGAGTAAGCCACCATGCCTGGCCTAATATATGTATTTCTGAAGATGATAGAAGCTTCCTTTATAATTCTTATCTTTTTCTGGTTCCTTACCAGGATCTCATTTACCATCTAAATTTCTATCAATAGTCTCTTCAAGGCAACCTAGACTATTTTTTTTTTATCATACATCTCAAAACTCTTCCAGCCTTTACTCAATTCCAAAGCCATTTACAGATTTTTAGGCATTTGTTTCAGCAGTACCCCACTTCTTAGTACCAAAATCTATATCAATCAGAGTTCTCTAGAGAAACAGAGCCAGTAAGAATTAGATAAATAGATTTAGACTTAGATTTTAATACAGATGTAGATATAGACAAATATAAAAAATTATTTTAAAGAGTTAGCTCTCACAGTTGTGGGAGCTGACAAGTCTTAAATCTGTAGGGCAGGCCAACAGCCTGGTAACTCAGGCAGGAGTTGATGGTACAGTCCCTTGAGAAGTAAGACAGAATGTTTACTTCTCAAGGAAATTGCAATTTTTGCTTTGTAGGACCCTCAACAGATTGAATAAAGCCTACACACATTATTGAGGATGATATCTTTTACTTAAATTCAACTGATTGTACATGTTCATCACATCTACAAAACACCTTCATAGCAACACCAAGATTAGCATTTGATTAGATAACTGGGTACAGTAGTCTAGCCAAGTGGATCCATAAAATTAACTTTTACATATAATATACAGGTTTTATTGCTTTTTAATTTACATATTAAAGTTTTATTGCAAAAGCATTCCATATTCAAGTAAGTTGTTTAGAAAAACATATTTTCACTTGATCTACACATTGAGGCCAAAAAAATGTTATAAAATTAAAGCTAACTACAGGGAATATATTCACTATTATATTTAAAGTGAAAGTTATTTAGAACATCATATTCTGTGTCACCTAAACTTTGTCTCCACCTTACAATGGTTCGATTCACAGTTTTTCAACTTTGTGATGGTAGGAAAGCTATAAGTCTTCACTAGAAGGTGGTGCAATGCTCTAGAGCGACGCTGGGCAGTGACAGTGAACCACATCTGTCAGGCAGCCCTGAGATCATGAGGGTAAACAATCCATACTCTACAGTGTACTGCATTGGCAGATGATTTTGCCCAAATGTAGGTTAATGTAAATGTTCTAAGCATGTTTAAGGTAGGCTAGGCTAAGCTATGATGTTCAGTGGGTCAGGTGTACTAAATGTAATATATTTTTGACTTAGAATATTTTCAACTTGTCATCAGCTTATCAGGATGAAATGCCATTGTTAATTGAGGAACATCTATATTCAGTTGAAGTTTGAACTATGTTAAGCCTAGAAACTTTAGTGTATTTGTTCTTAACTTTATGTTACTAATTATTCCAGTATTTGTTTGTTGTAATGTTTTTTTCTTTAAGGATTCCAGTTAGCCCTAAGGTATTTCCATTATTTTGATTACAAAATCAATTCATGAGAGGCTTAAGTTTCTTAACAAACACTGAAAGACAAAAGACTTATTTTATAATTACTTACTCTACAATCATATTCTAACTAGTCTCTAAATATTTTCTGTGAGGTTAAATAGAATCATATTTTCTGGGTGCACCTAAAATTATGGGTACATTTTTGTTTAAAATTGAGCTAGTCGGCTGGAAAAACATTTGGTAATAGAAAGTTATTCTCTAACTATAGCCTCTCATTTTGCAGATTTAAAGACACTCATTATTTTATTTAATACATGGTCATTTGGAAATATAACTTATAAAAATAAACAGTTTAGTGTGGCTGAGTTTATGTATGTGTGGCAAATGATATATATTGTTTGAAGCATTTTACAAAGTGCAAATAAGCAAACAATAAATGGATTTTCTTTTGACCTTGTTATTTTTCTAATTACTGTACCTGAATTGGTCATCCAGAGAGTAAATGTTAATCGTTTTGCAGGCCAGGTCCTTCCATGCATTACATAAACTGCTTACTGCTTGGCAAATAAAATAGATGAGACGTGCAGGGAGAGTTTCTAGAAGCATGGCTGGACAGAGCCATTATAGTAGCACTATTGTTGCATTTTAAATTATTTAATGGTAAAATAAACATAATAAATAAGCATAAGGAATCTCTAGACCTCTGGATAAATGCCAAAGTCTCATAATTATATGTGCTCCTTGTGTAATGGTTCTGATGGTATTGTAATGCTTACATCAATATTTTGCTGTTAATAACTTTCATGTATTTATGTGGCCTCTCCATCAGAGGAATGAAACATTCATAAACAACAAACATTTATTAAATCCCTTCTAATGTCCTCAAGATGGCATTACCTCTTATGACAGAGATAGAAAGGAGCTTTTGTGATAAGTGAGGAGGTAGTACATCATCGTAGTTGTCTAGGTTGTCTCCAAGGAAAAAAAGAAAACATAAAACATCTGACTCCACTGATAAGTACATTCCACTTACAAATCTGTCATTTTAAGCAAGTTAGCTCATTCCTCCTTCCCAGTTTTCACACTGCAATATGGGAATAATAATGTCTACTTTTTAAGGCATAATGATAAAATATTTGAGATGATATAAATGAAACACAGCCTGGAAATATAGCCTAGAATAAATAAATCCTTATTAGATATTAGCATCTGAATTTCAACATTCAGAAAAATTGTATAGTTTTAAAAAAATCTTTTCCATTATCCTCAAGCTTCTTCAAACTCATCTTTCCATTGCTTCCTTCTTGCCAATACACACTGCTTACTGAAGTATCTTTATATTGTAAGCAAATACTTTCAATACTCATCTTGGGGACCGTCCCTGGGTCAGAATGGCCGAGACCCAAAGTCAGCAGAATGGGAGCACATTGCTTGTTCCCAGAGTTAGCAGGACATGACTTGTTGATTAGTGTAAGAACTGTTCCTATGGGCAAACAGGAACCTGTGGTCTTGCAAACAAGTCCAGGTGCACAATGATAGCCCCGAGAATGTTTGCACATAAACAAGAGCTGCCCAGCCCCACAACAATGGAGGTCTGGAGGCCACTAGAAAAACATGTTGTTCCCATGAATGCTGTTTGGCCCCGTAAGATGGCTGGTTAGCCAGAGATGGGTAAGATCCCTCACGGGGGGGGACAACCTAAGACAGGCACAGCCACTGGGGGGCCAGCAAAGAGGAACTGGGGGATAGAAACTACCCCCCCATGGTTGCCTTGTTCCCCGTGCATATCTTGGTCTGTAATTTGGGCCTGGCACTTTAAGCCTTGCAACTCCCAAGGACCTATGGTTTCACACGCGAGCCAAGGTTGTCTGTTATCCTGCAAACGGTATCAGACGTTGAAGGGCATCTCTTGTGCTATATCTAGAGGAACAGTGCTGTTGACCCGTGGGAAGTCACATACCAGAAAGTAGCTGGGAAAGTAGCTGCAGGACTCTCGCCAACTTTAACATTATAAAAATAAAATGACTGGTGCTTACAGCGCTGCAGTCTTGTAACATCTCTGGTGTCTGTGTGTTTCTTTCTGGGGCTGCAGTCTTGTCTTTCGTGTTTGTGTCTATGTTTTTTGTCTGTGTCTTTCTGTGTTCATCCCCCATCCTGCAATTGGGTCATGTTCATACTCACAACTATTTTAGAGAACTCCAACAAACTTAAAAGAAACTGACATATTCTTTAATGATATTGTTCTTGTCCTGGTTTCCCTCCCCATTTCCAAGGTCCCCATTAAACTATTCCTCTGTACTGAGAGAGAAGGGGGCAGTGGCTCAACTTAGGAACTCTCCTTTTCCCCACGATCATGGCTGCACCTTATTCTTCTATCACCTATATTTAAATTATTCCACACATGACTCATACTGTCAGATAATCCATTCCCTTTCTACCTACATCTAGCACTGGACTCCTATTGGTGACGTCAAATGACGTGAGCCCTTTAGAATGTTTTGACTTACTCTTACTTCAGTGATTATCCTAAGTTATTTCAATATTTATTCAACTAGCCCATCCAACTTGGTGACATACCATACAAAAAAATACTATAGGAAAATAATAAAGTAGGGAAATGGGTATATTATGCAGGATACAAACTAGAATAAAAAATTCGGTTATTGAAAAAAGAGAGAATTTAATGTAGGGTACTGGTAACACAAGTAGAAGAAGGGTAAGAACCTAAGCAGAAAGAGTGAAACAACCCTGAGTTTTGTAGCAGCAAGGATATAGGCACAAAAGGAGTAGGCAGAACTATCACAGCCCAAAGGCCAAGTTTACTCAATATATTAGCTTCCTATTATGGCAACAACAAATTACCAAACACTTCCTTGCTTAATACGACAAAACATTTATTCTTTTACAGTTCTGATGTAAGAAGTCTCAAATCAGTTTCAGAGACTCTAGAAGAAATTTTATTTCTTTTCCTTTTCCAGTTTCTAGAGCTGCAATCTTTGGCTGGCAATCCCTTCCTCCATCTTCTAAACCTCAGCGAGCATCTTGTTTCAGTTGTCATTTTGCCCCCTTCTTCTGAAGGAAAATCTCCCCTCTTCTTCCCTTTTACAAGGACATTTGTGATTATATTTAGGGCCCACTAAAATAACTGAAGATAATTTCTCTATCTTAAGATTATTAACTTAGTCTCATGTGCAAATTCCCACCACATAAGTGGCATTCACAGGTTCTAGGAATTAAGGCCTGAATATTTTGGGTGGCCATTTTTTTTATCCTACCATTGCCTGCTATCTTGTGTCCAAAAATTCATGTCCATCACACAAGCAAAATGCATTCATTCCATTCCAACATCACCAAACATCTCAACCTATCACAGCATCACTCAAGTGTCGTGGCCCGATTACAGGACGGGGGAGGAACACAGAACATAAAGAACGAC
>VBSM01000272.1:91576888-91611904 GCA_008086735.1 Cheirogaleus medius | reverse complement strand
AAAAAAAAAAAAGCCACATAGGAAAAGGCAATGTCTTCAATCCATTGAGAGACCCAATTGATGAGGAGGAAGAAAACAATAAACCTGGCTTCTCTTTTCCTTTTAGCCTTCAAAATTCTATTGTTTCCTCTTACAAAACAAGCCCATCTGAAGCCAGATGGCCTAGAAATCTAGAAAACAGAACATTCAGAGGTCAGTTTTCTAGAGGTAATCTACAGAAAAAAAGAAGATCAAGGGACTGATCCGAGGGCAAACAGTTCCAGGACTGATTCATGGAGCAGGCTATACCAGGTTGTGCTGTCATTCCATTCAGGTGGTTAGGAAAGGCCTACGTGATGAGATGGCATTGAGCAAACATATGAAAGAAGCAAAAGGCTAAGCCATATAGTTATCCTGGGAAAGAACATTACTAGCAGAAGGAACAAAAAGTGAAACACCTGAGGAGGAAGCATAGATGATTTTGAGGAAAATCAAGGGGACATATATGGCTGGACTTTGGAGACAAAATGAGGAAAAAGTATATGAAGGGATACTGGTTATAAGGGTTGTGTCTGCTGGCACACCTTGTATTGTATGGTACACAATATATACAGCTTCGAGGCCAGAGCATATAGTGTGTGTGTATTATGTAAATTATGTAAAATCTAGTAGATCCTTGTAAAGAATTTAGATTTTACCTTTAATAAATAGGAAATCCTTGGTAGATCTTGATCAGAGAAGTGACATAACGTGATATTTATTTCAAAGAAAGTACCCTGATGCCTCTTTTGAGAATAAACTGGAGGGTGGAATCAAAACAAACAAACAAAAAGAAAATAAGGGCAGCAATCCAATAATCTTAGTGTAAAACCATGGTGATTTTTTCAACTAGCATCAGAAGGAATAAGTACTGATTATATTATAGGTATTAATATATATTAAAATCAAAACTATCAGCATTTGCTGAGGAATTGCATGTGTAGTGTGAAAGTAACAGCAGAATCTAAAATAACTTCAAGGTTTTTGTTCTGGTATTTAGAAAACATAAAATTTTCTTTTAAGGAGAAACTGTGAAAAAAGCATGCTTTGGAGGAAATATGTAGACTTGAAATAATAAAATTCTGAGGTAGGAGAGGTCAGCAAGTGATATTCAAGACATTGAGAGGGTGATTATGTTGGATCTTGAATGTATCCAGAGTGATGGCATGAGTAATATCAAAGACTATAAGTTAGGAGCCAAAATAATAAATAATTGAGAAACTTTGGTGAACAGGTAGGAAAAGAGTAAAGTGAGTAAGGGCAAATGGAGATGAAGCTGGACACATAAATCTCGAAAGATACAACTTTTTTTTTTAAGTCATAGGAATAACAGGGACATTTTAAAACAAAGAAACTGAAATGCCTCCCAACCTTGAATATAAAATGAAAAACAGCCTTTAGCAAAAACATAATAGAGAAAATTATATTAGTAGATTATTATCAGGTTTAAGTTAAGATAGGAGAATTAAATTTTATGACATGAACCTGAAACTCATTCAGTTCTCTAGTTTGGAGGAAGAGTAAAAAAGGAAGAAGGAGCCTTCAGGACTGAAAGCCTGCAGGTTAACAATAGAATGATAGCACAGCAAAGAATATATGGGAGCAAATCACTTTCTGCCAAGGAAGAAGAAAACTGGGATGTAAGTAATGTTAAATTCAATTCTGAAATCTCCTTTAGGCGAGCAATTACTCGGAAACCAAAAAATTTAGCATTGCTTAGAAGGATAAACTGATAGATTAGGATATTGCCCCATTTTCCCATGTTTTGTATTTCCCACATTCTGGAAACTGCCTTATTTGCCACCATGCCTGTTTATCTCAATAACTGGAGAAAATTATTACAAGACATTATGCTATTTTGTTTTTATTGCGTTTGCTATAATGGCATGTTGAAGTAAAAATAAGACAATGCTTTGAATACCAATCATCTTTATAATATTAATTATGTATAAAAATACTTATAGCATTGGACAAAATGCAATCATACTTGAAAGTAACAAATAATAATTTGTTAAAATTTTACAAAGAATAATGATTCTCTTCATTTCCCCTCCAGAGTAAGCAATTCCTACTAAATAAGACAGATAACTTCGAGTCAAATAGATGAGAACAGTAAAATATTTTAATTTCAACTTGTTTATAAGTTTTTATCATCATGTTTAACACTCCACATCTTTAATGTTCATACATACAGTTCATAACATGATGTCTTTGAGACCAGGTGTTTATTCCATGAGGAGTAATAGTTTGAGGCTATTTAAAAGGAAATTAGATACATCCTGATACTGCTATGTTTCTATTTTAAATTGAGACTTTTTGTTCAATGAGTAATTGTAAAGATCTATATAAGCCTGTGAATGAATACAAAGAACACCTGGACTTGCACATAGAGCAATCTAAAAGTTTGTACTTTGCCAATGGACTTTGGGAATAAATTTTCAGTCAATGGGAAAATATTATCATTTGTATTCTCTTTATCCTGGGAATTTACCCAGAGAATTGACATGAAGCTAGTTCATCACTGGCCCAAAATCTGTCTTCTTATTACTGTTTCCTTGAGTAAGAATCAGAAGTAATCCAGTAATCATATAGTAGACAACATTCTCATTGAAAGTAAAATCTGATCTTGACTATGCCTATAATGCTTGGATGGTTTCTTCTTGCTTTTAGGATAAGGATTAACTATGACGTGGCCATACATGATTCTGGTCCTTTCCTATTTCTCATGTTCTTTTGAACCCCTTTCCCCCTCATGCAGAGGGAAATTGTATGTGTTTGTTCCGTTTTCATTATTTCTCTTGCTTATCTTTGCATTCTGAGCTATAGGATTAATGGAGATATTGCATTTCCTAAGTCACTGTGCCCTTTCTTGATTTATTCTGCGCCAAGAATACTCTTCACCCTTTCCCCCAGAAATGCTATTTATTGAAAACACTTCCCTTAAAGTATCACCTCTACTTTTTAATCACAAACTTATAAGATATTTTCTCTGTGTCAGGTACATTTCTATATGCTTTACAAATATTACACCATTCAATCCTAAAAACTCAGTATTATTATCTCTATTTTCAGAAATAAAAAATGAAGCACAAAGGGATTTGATAACTTCCCCAAGGTCTCAAAGTGGTAAAACTAGAATTCAAATACAAGTTGTCTGGTTCTGGTATCAATGTTTTAATCACTGTGCTATGCTGCTTCTAGATGCCTTAAGAAAGCCTTCTTTAAACATCTGCTTATGTGTAGTGTATGCCCCTTCAATATATTTTCAAAATTTTCTGCATCTTCATAACTAACCATAACTTGAGCCTATGTTTACAGTGGGTCTTCCCACCAATATATATGAATTCCATGAGTAAAGTCAGTATCTTCAATAAAAACAGAAATTGAATAGATGTTTTTGGAAAATAATGTGGTAGTCATTAGTTAATTTTTTAATTTTTCCTCTTTTTATTTTAATATATTTAGGGGGTAAAAGTTAAATTTCATTGCATGTATATGTTGCATAGTGGTGAAGTCTGGACTTTAAGTGTACCCATAACCCAATAGGGTACATTTTACCTTATTTCTGTGTAAACGAGACTGACCTAATCAAAAGATCGAAGGAGGACTTGACTTCCCTACCTCTCCCTGTTATCTCAATATATTGCAGAATGTAACCAAACTTAGCCCAAGTCATTTCAAACGATACTTGTCTCTCAGGTTAATTTACAAGACGATCTGTCTCCCCTATCCATTTGATCTCCCTAGCACCATTTGTCACCCCTAAACAAAATTATCTGTACTCCACATTTCCCTCCCCTCAAAAAAGACATGTGTAAAAATATCTGAACTTCATTGGGATATTGAGTAATCATGCTGTGATTCTCCCCATGTGCATGGTATTAATAAACCTTTCTCTTATTAATTTGCCTTAATTGTGACTTGATCTGTCAATGAATTTTTTGGGGAAAAGGCAAGTTTCCCCTTGCCCCTGCAGGTCAAGAGGAAATCTTAAAGAAAACTTAAAAATGCATCAAAGTGAATAAAAATGAAAATGCAACATAACATTTTTTGGATGAAGCTAAAGCAATGCAGAGCAGAAAATCCATGCATATATTAGAATAAAGAAAAAGTCTCAAATTAAGAATATAAATTTCCATGACAGGTTTCTAATAAAAAAAAAGAGCAAAACAAAAGGAAGCATTACTTGCTTTGTATGTATCTTGTTGTAACTCTCTTTGTTCTGGACCTTGACTGTAAAAATGTTAGTATCCTGGTTGTGATATTGTACTATACAGTTTTTAAGGACGTTACCATTAAGGGAAATGAGTAAAGAGTATATATATTCTCTCAGTATTAGTTCTTAAAACTTCATGTTAGTTCTACAATAATCTTAAAATTTTTAAATAAAAATAGATATAAACAGAGAACAAAAAATGCCCTCGCTACTTGAGTAATTTTTGTTTTTCAATATTGTCTTCTCTGTCTGTGTCGATATATGAACTGACTACATTTGAAGTTTATCCCACTGCTGGCAGTGATGCCCACTGATGTAGTTTCCCGAACATTATCTATTGTCTTTGATTTTCATCTTTACTGTTGGAGACGTTTTGTTATGTGTCATGGGTTCTGTTTACTCCTTCATGTCCAACATTCATCAGCGACACATTTCTTTCTTTCTTTCTTTCTTTCTTTTTTATTTATTTCAGCATAATAAGGGGGTACAAATGTTAAGGTCACATACATTGCTATTGCCTCCCCCCACCTTGAGTCAGAGTTTCTAGCATGACCATGCCCCTGATGATGCACATCGCACTTATAATGTATATATATAAACCCATCCCCTCCCCCCACCTGCCCGACACCCGATAAATGTTTTTCGTTTTTTGGGGTTTTTTTTTAATAATATTTTGGTTAGATTTTATCATTTTGCCTTTACTTAGCAAAGGTTAGAGGTATGCCCTTCCCCTCCACACTATTCACCGCATCTCTCAGATGTGGGTCTATCCCCCAATCCCCCGAATCTCTGGTGAACACCACCACCCTTTGAGCACCATATTAAAAAGCAGTCAGTACCAATGTGACGGCGAATACATGCGGAGCCCATTTTTCTGATCTTGTGTCGCCTTACTTTGGATAATGGGCTTAAGCTCAATCCAGGATAATATAAGTGGTGTTAGCTCACTGTCATTTCTTAGAATTGAGTAATATTCCATTGTAAACATATACCAAATTTTAATTATCCGGTCATGAATTGATGGGCACTTGGATTGTTTCTACGTCCTTGCAATAGTGAATTGTGCTGCCATAAACATTCGGGTGCAAATGTCTTTATAATAGAGTGTCTTATGCTATTTTAGGCAGATGCCTAAAAATGCTATTGCTGGATCGAATGGTATTTCTATTTTTAGCTCTTTGAGGTATCTCCAAATTCTTTTCCACAAAGGTTGCACTAATTTGCAGTCCCACCAGCAGTGTAAGAGTGCTCCTGTCTCTTTGCATCCTTGCCAGCATTTATTGCTTTGGGATTTCTTGATACGGACCAATGTCACTGGGGTTAGATGCTATCTTGATATCTCATTGTGGTTTTGATTTGCATTTCTCTATGATTAGAGATGTTGAGCATTTTTTTATATGTTTGCTGGTCATTATTCTGTCTTCTTTGGAAAAGTTTCTGTTCATTTCCGTTGCCCATTTCTTGATGAGGTTGTTTGATTTTTTCTTGTTAAATCTTTTGTGTTCTAGATAGATTCTTGTTATCAGACCTTTATCGGAAGAGGAGAGAGGAAATATTTTCTCCCATTCTGTAGATTGTCTATTCGCTCTGATAGTTTCTTTGGCTGAGCAGAAGCTTTTTAGTTTGTTCAGATCCCATTTGTTTATTTTTGTTGCTGCGGTGATTGCTTTGGCGGTCTTCTTCAAAAATTCTTTGCCTAGGCCAATGTCAGAAAGGGTTTTCCCAACATCTTCTTCTAGGATTCTTAGGGTTTCATGCCTTAGGTTTAAGTCTGTTATCCATCTTGAGTGGATTTTTGTGAGAGGTGAAAAGTAGGGATCCTGATTCATTCTTCTGCATGTAGATATCCAGTTTCCCCAGCACCATTTATTGAAGATAGATTCTTTTCCTCAGCGACACATTTCTAAAGAAAAAAAAAATAAATAAATAAATAAATAATGGGAAACTTAGAGCATTCCCATATTTAAACAAAGTAACAAATAAAATATATTTTAATTTGAGTAGAAAAGTATATTACAAAAGAAATTTCCATATGTTACCACCACATAATTTTAAACCCAAAGACACTATATTGTTTTTGACACATACATGTACTTCAGTTAGTAAAATGCATAAGAAATATAAAGACTAAGCTCAGGTTAGTGGTTATATGTGTAGTTATATGACAAAATATGGGAAAGGAAGTTGTTGGATTATGAGATTAATTTGTATATTTAACATTTTAATACTCTGGAAAAATGTAGAATTTTTACAGTTATCTTTTTATAAAGGGTATAATAAACATGTCAGTATTGTTTTATTATTATTTCTATATAGTGAATCACAAAAATTGACTCAAAAGTAAAAAAAAAAGCCAAATCTTTTTCTTACCACTTATTATCCTAAAGTCTCAATCTCTTATCAGTGCATACATGGTCTGTCTCCATCTGATCTGAGTCTATCCTCCATGAATTTTCTCCCAAACTTCCCTAAACCCTGTCCATTTCTCAATATTAACTTCTACTGCACTGAAGAAATTCATCCTAATTCCCATTATAGTAGTTTGCTTCCTCTACCTTTACCATTTTCATTGCTTAACTATAAAAAATTATTATTCTACTTTTCCTTTCCTAATGTAACTTTTATTAAATCCTCTATTGTTAAAAACAGTGATACTAATAAAACTTTTGAATGTGGCAAGCATTTCTGACACTCTTCTTCCCAAATCAAACCCCAAATATTGGGTTTTTAATATCTGTCAGTATTAATTTTATACTGAATGTCTGTATGAAGTGTTCTGGATCAGAGACAGATTATTATTATTTACATTATAATAACTATTGGTCCTTTTTGCCTCAGTTCTCACCCTTATTATGATATGATGAAAGCCAAATATAAATCTCTTATGCAAGTGGTCAGGCAGTTCTCAGGCAAGGAACAAAGGAAAAAAAAAAAGAAATTTTCTCTGCTTTTAGAAGGCAATTAGGCTATTCTACCTCTTCACTTTCTGAGAATGTTTCTTGGAAAAATACAGAGAATGACTCCTTATTCTAATCATTTTAGTATGTAAATAAATTTTCCAAAGGGCAAATAAGCCCAATATCTCCAGCTAGATTTGTCTCCAAGGTACTGGGTCTCATTTCCTCTTGATATATAAACGTATACCTTTGGAGTTAGGTAAATTTCCATGGAGTTCTTCCTCTAAGAATACATCTGTAAATTAACTTATAAGTCTTGCCCATAGACCAGAGTTTCACATTTGAGGAAAATGTTTTCAGAAAACCTTAACTGTGCAGAAACACACAAATATTTTACCTACACTCAACTTCAAATCAGGAAATGTGGCCTTAGGTTCAAGTGAAGGAATGGAAAACATATGAGGAGAGCAGGCAACACATTGATACCTATTTAATTTGAAAAAAAAAATCAATAGAAGGAAGACAGTGAAAAAGAGGAAGAAAGTCACAGAAGAAACTTGAAGAGACTGTAAATAACACATTTAGTTATGGCGACAATCCTACACTAACTAGATCACAGTGTGCAATTTAAATGACACACAATACAAAAATCTTTTTCCCTATTGGCAAAGAGAAATAATATAATAAAAAATATTCTTAGTAGACTTACTGATTTGTTTTCATCATGTAAACACAAACATGTTTTAATGATAAAATTTAATCCAAAGAATCACAGTCTTCATTTATATTTGCAAAATAGTTCTGTTTAAAGATCTTTCAAAATATTAATCTCTTTTTCTTTTTCTAAGAGATTATAATTTTAATTAAAAAATCATTATTACTGTAACTATATCTGGTTTGCTTTAGAATTAACTCATTACTAGATAACTCCATTTTTTAAGGGAACACTGTACATATTTTCTTCCTATTCTAAGTGAAAGATTGTAAACAAGTTTACTAGATTATTCATGAGGATATATCAGGAATATGAAATAAGATAATATTTCAAACACAATTACAGTGTTTCATATTTTGCATCTTACTTTAATTTCCTTTTTTTTTCAATAACTAAAATACTTTCTACATATATATCATCAGGTTTTAATCTCCTCTACATTTTTACTCTTTCCATATCTCCTCAGAAACCAAATTATTCAGTAGGTTATATGTTCTTGGTTAATGTGAAATTGAAATAACACTAGCAATAAAATAAATAATAATGCCTTTTTTAATCAGTAATCTTTTAGCAGGAATTGGTAGTGAGTATGTTTGCATACATGTTGTTGTAGGGGAGGCAAAACCTTCCTTTACCTCTACCTTCTTAGGGTCCCCAGCTGGGAGTGAGAATTAAATTGACATAAGATAAACAGGAGAAAAACATACAAATTTAATAAATATTTATGTGACACAGGAGCATTCATAAGGAAATAAAGACTCAAAGCAGTGGAAAAACCCAAAATCTTCTACCTTAGGTTGAACAAAGAAAGGCAATTGTGGAAAAGTAACTAAATTATGTGGGGAGGCTAAAGGAAGGTAAGAATTATTTGAACAAGGTCTATTTGTAGAGAATTCTCTTGGATATGACCCCCCATTAAAGAATGTTTCTTTTCTCCTGGTACAGAGAGGGCATCTTTTACATGAGAGATTTTATCTCTTGTTTTCAGGAAGAAAAGGAGAGATTAGAATGCCCTTTTTGCCATCTGCTATTTTTCAAGTGTCTTTAGCTTAAAATAATCCTTATAACAAAGTGGCATATTTTTAAGGAGATATTTTGCCTTTCTTCATTCTGTATGCAAGTACTGAGTGAAGGTTTTTTATCACAATAATAATATTACATTTTGGGAAACATTTTTTCACACATGAAGTAAAGTAAGTCTCTTGTAGAACTAACATAGTATGCTCGCTATTGCTTGGTTTCATTATCTCCTGGGATTGCAACCTGTAATACTCTTCCTTTATAATTCATTTCCTGTACAGACCCAGGGATTCCAGCTGCTTTCATCTTCTTTGTAAGCAGACCTCATCTTGAACTTTTTCTTCGCACCCCAATCTCTTCAAAATTTACATTAGAGGGCACATCTTTCTCATGGTTTTTAAAAAATCAAATAGTATTTTGATTGATTAGATTAGATAAGGCAACAGAGAAATAAAGGATGCCTAAAGAAGTTAGAGAGTGAGTACCTGTTTTTGTTTGTTTATTTGTGTGGTTGTTTGGTCAGGCATTTCTTCCATGCCACATCCTCATTCTTATGATGTTGGTGGCAGCATTGTCAGAATTGGGACCCAGCATTCATCTCTAATGACAATTGAACTCAGTATAGTTGCTGAAATGAGAAGTAATTATTTAAGGCAAAGCATTAATATTAGCGATGATGTAACAACTTCTTCATTTATCTCTAGTATTAAATTATAAGCTAAACATAAAAAAATGGTGTTTCTTTAGACTAACAAGAAGACTACATATGTAGGCTTTTTGAGCTTTCTTTTTTGTGCTAGGAATATTACTGGAAATTAATGTAAAATAGGGGAATAGACATAAGAGTTATGTGATATAAGAGGAGGGAAAAGAGTACACATACCTTTGAACTGGTCCTAGTGTGAGATTCATGTTAGCTTCAAATAAGTTCTATGCTCACACTCTGTAGGATATACAACAAGAGAAGAACAGCTGGCCACCTACAAGGGTGGAAATTGATAACCAACTGACAAACACACAACTCTAGCAAAAATGCAGGTGAGCTGCAAAGGAAATTTTCATTAAAATTCACTGTGTAGTTTTAGAATGATTGTAAATATTTTGATGGGATAGAAAAAAATCCTAATTTTCCCAAATAGACTTTCAAATTAACTTCATAATCATTCATTTATTCACTGTACTAATAGGAGGGAAGTATCATGGGTAAAAAACATCAAAATGGGCTGGGCGTGGTGGCTCATGCCTGTAATCCTAGCACTCTGGGAGGCCGAGGAGGGTGGATCGTTTGAGTTTAGGAGTTGGAGACCAGTTTGAGCAAGAGCAAGACCCCTTCTCTACTAGAAAAATATAGAAAGAAATTAGCTGGACAACTAATATACATATATATATATATATATATATTTAGCCAGGCATGGTGGCACGTGCTTGTAGTCCCAGCTACTTGGGAGGCTGAGGCAGGAGGATCGCTTGAGCCCAGGAGTTTGAGGTTGCTATGAGCTAGGCTGATGCCAAAGCACTCTAGCCCTGGCACTAGAGTGAGACTCTGTCACAAACAAACAAACAAACAAACAAGCAAAATGTTTACATATTACCTAACAAATACAAAATGCATAAAAATAAATTAGACTCATTTTACCCAGATCTAGAAAGAAATTTCACCTTCTGATCCTTTATGCAGCTCTGGGTTCTGGATGTTTAGCAAAAGTTTTGACCCTGAGTTTTAAATATGGCTAAAATTTCAATCTTTATTATTCAATAGATAGCTATCTAACTATTTCTATTACTCAAATTATCTGGGTGAAGCTATGATAAAACATCTGGTTGACTGTTTTTCTATTCAGTTAATTGTGTTAGCACTATCATGACTTGAGGTAGCAAGGGATATTGAGGAGCACAAGGACCATTTTTACTTCCAATTCTTAACTGAGGGTCTTGCATATAAAAGACTCTTAATACCTATTTGCTACTGCTAGTGTGGTGGATCAGAACTGCAATTCCATGATGTCAAAACAGCTCTATGCAAAGTGGAATATTTAATTAACCACATATTTTCTCCCATATGCCCATAATTTTTGGACTGAAGGTATAGAGTAAAGCTTGACTTTGTGTTTCATAACCATCAAAATCTTTGAAGAACAATTTGTATACTTGCAGAATTATTAATAACCACCTGAGTCCATGCCTTCCCAAAGTAGAGGCCAGAAAATTACTTTCTAGTGCTTCCTTTACTAGTTCATAAGTGTGTGACCTGGCTCCTCTAATCTGGTCAGTTGATGAGATTTTGAGTCAGAATTGAGAGTGGAGCTCATTCTGTCAAGGGTGGGTGCAGAGACACTCCTCTGTTAGAGAAATCAGTGGCAGAGGCAGAAAGTACCATTTGGTCCCCAGCGGTAATGATGTTCTCATAGTTCTCATAGAGGGGCAATGAAGTATTATTCCTAACTGGGGAGGCTCTATGTCTAATTTTCATGTCTTTATGGACATAAAGTATACTATATAATATACTTCAATATGTTTCTTTTTATGTTAAAAACTAGGATAGGTTTTGTTTCTCATAACTAAGAAATTGATTGAGTAGACACAGTTGGAGTCATCTAATATACTTTTCTTATTGTACCTAGCAAAATAGTGGTACTCAGAGAATGATTTAATAGCAAAAATCAGGATTAGAGCCCATGTCTTGCAAATGCAAATCATGTATAGTCTCATGACAATATCACACATAATAATTTTTGTTTTTAATCTAGGTGTTTTTAAATATCTTAATATCCAGATATCTTACTTTAATTCCCAAAGAAAAATTTATAACTCTGTGATTTTGCTTATTTTGTCTTATCAACATAGTTAAAATTAATCAAGAAATAAATTTCTCTGTGGTGTTAAAGCTATAGAGAAATAAACAGAACATGTTTCTTAGTAATTATGCTGATGAGAGCTCATCAGAATTCTAATCATGTGCTACAGAATGAACTACATTAGGTTTGCCTAACTATCTATTCAATAGACAGATATGAGGAGAGGGGCATTACCTATTTTTTATTACTCTCTGGGATTTTTAAAACTGTTATAGTAAAATGATCCAAAAATGTTTCCTTTGGGTACCCAGTTACTACACTTTAAATCTATTATTTCTATAATGAGAAATGATAAACTACAGGAAATTCTTTACAAGCTCAAATTGTCTTTCTCTATAAATTGTGACTTGCTCCCCTGACCTGAAGGTCCGTTGTCTTGGGTCTTTTTAAAGCTATGGATGAATGGATTTTTGAGCTAAGAATCATATTATGGTAAGCATCTTTCTCCTTGACTACTTCTCATTTAGCTCTCAGCTCTCTAATTCAAGGAATATTAGATTAGAAACACTTTAGAAATTCTCAAAGTTTATAGCTGCATATGCGAAGAAAAATGATCTTAAAGATAGCTAAGGACTAAGCCACATATCAAAACTAACACTTGCACTGCTCCGAGAAGCAAAATGGCTGCCCACATACTCTTTAAAGCAAGTAATATAACTCACAGGGGAGACATGATTAAAGAAATCACATATATCATGGGCATAGCAGCCCAAAATGTCCTTTTAGGATTGCCTAAGAAGTATGTATTACAGGAACTGATTCTTGAGATTTAAGACACAGAAAATGTAGATTGTTGTCTCTTACATTTAAAAAGCATTAATAGTAATACACTAAAATATTCAAGTTTGTTTCTATTTTCTTAGTTTATTGGCTTTTTATTTTAGAAATATTTATCATGATTTTACTGTTTAAATTACCATGTTAGCAACTAGGGTATCTAAGAGAAATGGTATAGACAAAGACCTTTCACTCATGGATCTTACATTCCAATGTAGAAAGGAAAAAATTAAAAGGAAACTATAATTGGTATAATTACAGCTGGAAATAGGTAACAAGAAAGTTCATAAATGGGCACCTAATCTAAGCTATTGTTTTTAAGAAAAGCTTCCAATTAGATATAATGTTTGAATTAAGACCTAAATTGTGAAAAGGATTTAACTAGATAAAGAAATGGAGAAAATATTTTAAGAAAAGGACACATTCTAATTGGACCTAACCTTTGACACAATTTGAAATCTGGTAAATTGATTTTATAACATGCCAAGTCATGCAGCTTCTATTTTTCCTGGTTTATTTTCTTTAATTTATTTCACTGTAGCAATGCTTTATTGCATTTTCCCTTTTAAATATTTCTGAAATCCTGGTACTTTTCTTTTCTTAATGCCATTGCTTTAGTTAAGACTACATGATTTCTTGTTGGGGTTACTACATCAATTTTCTAACTGATCTCCTTGTCCTGGGCTATCAGTTACCAATTCCCTTACTTTCTCCATTCTCAGTTCACTCTTCACACTGCTGCTACAGAACATATTTTTAAAATGTATTTAGGTGATCAGTGTTCTCCATTGCTTAAAATGACACATCATCCTATTAAATATTAGGTTAAAATTTGAAGACCTTAAAATTTGAAGACCTAAAATTTGAAGGTCTTGGGCATGTTTTATGACCACCAAAAAACTTTAAACACCTTTTCTATGTTTGGGTAATTAACAAAGCTTTTTATAATGTGGATTTTTCCTGCCTTCCTGTTTAATACCATGCTACAAACTCTTTCTTTTGTCTACCATTGAGTACCAATTTTAGTAATCCCTAGACATACTATGTTTTTCAAGGAGGATTTCTTATGGACTACATGTCTTTTGATCCCATCTCCTCTTACTTCTTGAAAACTTCATATGTGCTTATAATATTTAGATGGTACCTTCTCTAGTAACTGTAGACATATTTCTTTTTCTAAGTTTAAAGATGATTGCTTATTAAGATCATACCATAGCTTCTTTCTTTTCTCTAGGCACAAGTCCATTTAAATTTTAATTTTTTTTTTTTTTACTTTATGGGTACATACTAGTTATGTTTATAGTGTACATGTGATGTTTTGATACAGGCATACCATGTGATTTAATCAAATCAGGGTAACTGGGATATACATCACCTTAGGAATTTAACATTTTTCTTTGTTAGGAACATTGTGATTCCACTATTTTAGTTATTTTAAAGTATACCCTAGCTTTTTTATATTATAGTCACTTTGTTGTGCTATCAAATATTGTTCATTCTATCTAACTATATTTTTGAACCCCTTAACCCTTCCCACTTTATTCCCTCCTCCACACTATGCTTCCTAACCTCTAGAAACCATCATTCTAATCTCTGTCTCAATGATATCAATTGTTTTAATATCTAGCTCCCACATATGAGTGAGATAATGTGAGATTTGACTTTCTGTGCTTGGCTTATTTCACTTAGTATAATGTTCTCCAGTTCCATCCATATTGTTGCAAATAGCAGGATTTCATTATTTTTGTGGCTATATAATATTCTATTGTGTATATGTACCACAATTTCTTTGTCCATTCATCCGTTGATTCCATATCTTGGCTATCCATAGGTTGATTCCATATCTTGGCTTTTGTGAATAGTGCTGCAATAAACATGGGACTATGGAATATCTTTTCCATATACTGTATTCCCATCCTTTGGATATATACTCAGCAGTGAGATTGCTGGAAATTATGGTAGCTTTATTTTCAGTTTTTTGAAGAACCTCCATAGTGTTTTCCATAGTAGTTGCACTAATTTACATTTCCACCAACAGTGTACAAAGGTTCCCCATTCTCCACATGCTTATCAGCAGTCGTTATTGCCTATTTGATAAAAGCTATTTTAAGTAGAATGAGATGATATATCATTGTAGTTTTGATTTGCATTTCTCTGATGACTAATCATGTTGAAATTTTTCATATACCTGTTGGCCATCTGTATGTCTTCTTTTGAGAAATGTCAGGGGTCAGATCATTTGCTAATTTTTAATTGGATTATTTGACTTTTTCCTACTGAGTTATTGGAGCTGCTTATGTATTCTAGTTATTAATCCCTATTAACCCCTATTAATTCTTTGTCAGATGAATAGTTTGCAAATATTTTCTCACATTCTGTGGGTTGTGTCATCACTTTGTTGATTATTTGCTGTGCAGAGCTTTTTAGTTTGATGTGATTCCATTTGTCCAATTTTGCTTTGGGTGTCTGTGCTTTGGGGTATTACTCAAGATGTCCTTGCCCAGCCCAATATCTTGAGGCATTTTGCCAATATTTTCTTTTAGTATTTTCAGGTCTTACATTTAAGCTTCAATCATTTTTTATTTGACTTTTGTATATGACAAGAGATAAGAATCAAGTTTCATTCTTCTGCATAGGGATATCCAGTATTCACAGCATCATTTATTGAAGAGACTGTCCTTTCCCCACTGTATGGTCTTGGCAACTTTGTCAAAGATAAGTTCACTATAGATGTGTGAATTTATTCTGCGTTCTCTACTCTCGTCCACTGGTCTATGTGTCTGTTTTTATGCCAGTACCATGCTGTATTGGATATTACAGTTCTGTAGTTTAATTTGAAAATAAGTAATGTGATTCCTCCAGTTTTCTTCTTATGCTGAGGATTATTCAGATTATTTAGCACTGTTAGCATGTAGAAATGCTACTGATTTCTGTATGTTCAGTTTTATTCTGCAATTTGTTTATCAGTTCTGATAGTTTTTGATTGGAGTCTTTAGGTTTCTCTAGATATGAAATCATATCATCAGCAAACAAGGATAATTTGACCTCTTCCTTTTCAATTTGGATGCATTTTATTTCTTTTTCATGTCTGATTACTCTAGCTAGAACTTCTAGTACTCTGTTGAATAACAGTGGTGAAAGTGGGCATCCTCATCTTATTCCAGATATTAGAGGAAAGGCCTTCAATTTTTCCCCATTCAGTATGATACTAGCTGTGAGTGTTGTAGCTATATTTCTTTGCCTTGAATGCATATTATATCCTAATTATCTTTATTTCATATTTTTTTCATAATAACTTTGTAGGACTCTGCCAGTTCACATTTTGTTCACTGAGCACAAGACAATTTTCTTAATATGTTTCTGCCTTATCACAAAGAGGTTTGCAAATTTGTTAGCATACAATAAATAATGGTAAAATGAATGAATGCTTTTAGTATTTCACATCATCTCAAATATTTTTTAAAATTGAGGGTATAAATTATAAATAAAATATTTACAAATTTTAAACAATAATTTTTTTCTTTGTATTGCTTACTATATTTATATAAGCATATCTCAGAGATATTGTGGGTTCAGTTCTAGCCCACCACAACAAAGTGAATAAGCAAGTCATACAAATGTTTTGGCTTTCCGATGTGTATAATAGTTATGTTTATACTATACTGTAGTCTATTAAGTGTGCAATAGCATTATGTCTTTAAAAAGTACATATCTTAATTTAAAAAGACTTTATTATTAAAAAATGCTAAAAATCATCTAAACATTCAACAATCATAATCTTTTTGTTGATGGAGGGTCTTGCCTTGATGGCTGCTGACTGATCATGGTGGTGATTGGTGAAGGTTGGGGTAGCTGTGGAAATTTATTAAAATAAGAAAACAATGAAGATTACTGCATTAATTGACTCTTCTTTTCACAAAAGATTTCTCTGTAGCGTGTCATGCTGTTTGATTACGTTGTGCCAAAGTAGTACTTCTTTCAAAGTGTAGAGAAAGCTCTCAAGCCCTGCTGCTGCTTTATCAATTAATTTCATTTAATATTCTAAATCCTTTGTTATCATTTCAATAATGTTTATAGCATCTTCACCAGGAACAAGAAACTACTTTCTTTGCTCATCCATAGGAAGCAACTCTTCATTCATTCAAGTTTTGTCATAAGATTTCAGCAATATCATCACATCTTCAGGCTCCTTTTATAATTCTATTTCTCTTAATATTTTAACCACATCTGCAGTTACTTCCTCCACTGAAGTCTTGAACCTCTCAAAGTCACCCATTATGCTGAAGTCAGCTTATTCTAAACTCCTATTAATATTGATATCTGGCCCTCCTCCCATGAAGCATGAATGTTTTTAATAACATTTAGAATGGTAAATTCTTTCCAGAACATTTTTAATTTACTTTGCTCAGATTCCTCAGAGTGATCACTATCTATGGCAGCTATAGCTTTATAAAATATAATTCCTGAATAATAAAACTTGAAATTTGAAATTCCTACTTGATACATGGACTTCAGAATATATATTGTATTTACAGGTATAAAAACATTAACCTCCTCATACGTCTTCATCATAGCTCTTGGGTGACGAGGTTCATTGTCAATTAGCAGTAATATTTTAAAAACAATCTTCTTGTCTGAGCAATTACACTCAGCAGTGGGCTTAAATTAGTCAGTAAACTATGTTGTAAACAGATGTGCTGTTACCCAGGTTTTGTTCCTTCATTTATAGAGAAACAAAGTAGATGTAGCATAATTCTTAAGGGCCCCAGGATTTTCAGAATGATAAATTAACACTGGCTTCAACTTAAAGTTCACAGCCACATTAGCACCTAACAAGAGGGTCAACCTGTTCTTGGAAGCTTTGAATCCAGGCATTGACTTCTCCTCTCTAGCTATGAAAGTCTTAGCTGGCACTTTTCCATTTTTTTCCAATGGAAGACTGTTTCATCTACACTGAAAATCTGTTGCTTAGTGTAGTCACCTTTATCAATGAACTTAGATTTTCTGAATAACTAACTGCAGCTGCTATATCACACTTGCTGCTTTGTCTTGTACTTTATGTTACAGAGATGACTTCTTTCTTTAAACATCATAAATGAACCTCTCCTTGCTTCCAACTTTTCTATTAAAGCTTCCTTACCTCTCTTAGCCTCCATAGAATTAAAGAGTGTTAGGGACTTGCTCTGGATTAGGCTTCAGCTTAAGGGAATGTTGTGACTGCTTAGATCTTCTATCCAGACCACTAAAACTTTCTCCATATTAGCAAAAAGGCTATTTCATTTTCTTATTATTTGTGTGTTCATTAGAGTAACATTTTTAATTTCCTTCAAGAACTTTTTCTTTGCATTCAGATCTTGGTTAACTCATTGGCATGAAAGGCCCCCCTTGAGGCAGAGCCTCAAGCAAGACCATACCCCATACGTTGCACATCTTACTCATTGTGTTCTGCTTTCATTTCAGTAGACTTGTGCTTGATTTATATTAATACTTAAGTGTATCTAACCTACTGCTGTATTCTAAGTAAAATATGTCTTGCCATTTTTAATAAGTACCTTGTGAATAATTCCTCTTTAAAAGAATGTTCCATATATTCGTCTCATATTTAATAAAATCCCAATCAAAATCCCAGGAGGCCATTTTGTAGAAACTGAGCAGCTGATTCTAAAATGTTCAGAGAAATAAAAAGGGTCTGAAATAGCTAAGAAATAAATAAAATATAAAAAAAAATTTAGAGAAATTAGACTATTTCAAGACTTACAATGAAACTATAGTAATAAAAGCGTGTGGTATTGCTGAAAGGATAGACATATAGAAAATGGAATAGAATAGAGATTCCAGTAATAAACCAACTCATTTATAGTTAATGGATTTTTTACAAAGGTACTAAATACTTCAATGGGGAAAAGGTTGTTTTATCAGAAAATCTGAAACAAAACCAATGCTAAAACAGTTGATTTTACACATGGTGAAAAATATTTAACACCTCTCATCACACACCATAAAAAATATTAAATGAAACACATAGAATTGAACATAAACATTTCTATAAGGAAAAATAGGAGAAAATATTTGCAACCTAGAATAGGTAAAGATTTCTTAGCTAAGACATAAAAAGTATAAACCAGTATAAAAATAAAAAGTATAAATTTTTAAAGTGATAAATTAGATAGGATCAAAATATTGGTCAGAAAACCAAAAGGCAAGCTAAAAACAGGGCAAAATATTTGCAATATAGTAGATAAAGAAGTTCCATATAATAATGTAACAAATTGATACCACAGAATAACAAGGAGAAAAAAAAACAATTAAGACACAGACAAAAATATGAACAGTGCTCATGAAAAAAATTTGACATAATTAGTAATCAGGGCACTACATACTAAAACAGCACTTAGATACTACTATACATTCATTTGAAAGTCTTAAAAAGAATGACAATTCAATGTATTAGAGTAAATGTGTAGCAACTAGAATTCCCACATATTTCTGGTGAGAATGTAAAATGGGTACCACCATTTGCAAACACTTTGGTACCATTTTATATTAAAATGGTTATATTAAAATTAGTTCTGGAAGTTAGAAGCCTAAAGTCAAGGTCTTAGCATGGTTGGATTCTGGTGAGGGTCCTCGTTTTGGTTGCATACTGCTGACTTCTTGTTGTATGGTCACATAGCAGAGAGCAGAGCTGAGCAAGCCCTCGGAGCACTCCTATAAGCACACTCACTTATTCATGAGGCTTCTATGCTCATGATTTCATCTAATACTATAATAATTACCTTCTAAAAGCCCCACCTCCTATCACCATCATATTGTGTATGAGGTGAGGAGGGTGGACTTTCAATATTTGCATTTGGGGAAGTGGCCACAAACATTCATTCCATAACACTCTAGGAAAGTGCTCACTGAGCAAGATAGTATCATAGTTATATTTCAGTTAAAAATGGAAAAAGTAGTAAAGATGCATCTGTCACTTCTTTTAAGTTTAATTTAGAGAATAAGAGTTGTTACCTTCTCAAATTTTTGACAAGCTTAGAAGGCACGGGGAAAGAGAAGATAGGATAAAAAATAATCATAAAATCACATGGGAATCAGAGGATAAGTTTGAATTTAAGAGCTACCTGCTTTAGGAGATTTTTTTCTCAGATGAGTATATGGATACCTTCGATACTTTCCTATTACCTTATTTGCCCTATCATAAAATTATAGCAAATAATGATTATTTGCCTATACTCTCCATAGGAGATTATGTGTTATAAATCTTTGTAGGGATCCACACATATCTGTCTTGCTAAATCTTCCATGTTCAGAGTGATTAGTAATTATCACTTACTGGTTCTGAGATCCATTCAGGCACTTAGAACATGAATGCATGTTGACTTCATGAATCATTCATACCTCCCCCCCTAAAAAAGAATAGAAGAAAGAATAGGATTGTGGATTTGTGAATCCAAAGACAGCACATGGATGAACATGGCATGACAGCACATTTCCATTCTGTGTCTGTGCTTCATCAATTCATGTTGCATGAAAAATTATACATTTTTGTGGCCACTTTTTACATTTGCTGCTGTAGCTTAATTTTTCTTTATCAATATTCCTTTGTTTCCTAACATCGGAGCTCTAATATTAAAAGCCCAACTCAAACTCTGAATTCCACCCTCCTATCCTTGTTCATCTTAAAGTCTGATAAAACATAGCAAAATGCTTTTTGGTATTTCCACTTAAATGTGTAATAAGCATCTCAAACTTAGGAGTAACAAACTCAAAATTTGTATCACTAACCTCACACTTGCTCCTTTTCCTTCCTCAATTAATGAAAACTCTGGCTTTCAATTTTTCAGACCCAGAACCATGACTCAGTTTTGTCTCCTCTTCTTCTCTCATATCGTACATCCAATCTATTAGCAAATCCTCTTGATTCTATCTTTAAAATATGTTCAGAGTCAAACTCATTTCCACCTTTTCCATCACTACCACCTTCGCCCCAGCACAATAATCTCTCAACTGGATTATTGCAACAGCCTCCTGGATGGTCTCCCTTCTTCACCTTTGCCCTCGTAAAGCCCACTTGCCAGAGAGCAGGTGAAATGATCCTATTAAATTGTCAGTCAGAACTCATCACTCCTCTGCTCCAAACCAGCCAACAGCTTCTGTCTCACTCAGAGTAAAACCTGAATTTATGACCATGAATTACAAGGCCTTGAATGATTAGATTCCTCATTAAATCTGTGATTTCATATTCTAATACTCTCCCCTTGGCTCACTCTGTATAAGCCACACAGGCTCTTAGGCTCTGGCACTATTTCTTAAAAGTGCTAAGCATACCTTCACCTCAGAGAATTTTATTTGTTATTTCTTCTGTTTGGAAATCACTCCTTAGATTTTTGCCTGGTTTAAATTTTTGCTTTCTGTGCTCTCTGCTCAAATGACGTCTTATCAGTGGTGATTTTTTGATGACCCTTTATTAAGGGTCATTAAATATGAAATGTCTGATTTTGAATCAAAAGTATAGTTAATTATAACTCAAACAAGAAGCAGTACAATTAATCAAAGTTTGCACCTAAACTATCAACAGAGTTTTTACCATCTTAACAGTATCTTGTTTATGCCAGCAAGAAAGAAGCCTGGAAAGAGAGTGGAGATGAAATTGCAAAAGGCATTTTCCATAGCTTGTTGAGAATTGAAAATTTTCCCTTGCAAGAAGTGTTCCAAAGCCTGGAAGAAGTGGTAGTCAGTTAGTGCAAGGTCTGTTGAATATGGTGGATGACAGAGAGTTTCCAAGTCCAGCCTCTATAGTTTGAGCAGCGTTGTTTGTGCGACATGTGGTCGAGCATTGTCTTGCAAGAGGATTGACATATCTCTAGTGACCAATTTCAGCTGCTTAATTGCAAGCATCCTCATCATTTCATCCAATTGATTGCAGTAGACATCCGCTGTAATCGATTGACCAGGTTTCATGAAGCTGTAGTGAATAATACCAGGGTTGGACCACCAAACAGACACCATTAGCTTTCTTTTGATGAATATTCAGTTTTGGACTGTGTTTCAACACTTCATCTCTGTCCAACCATTGTGTTGACTGCTTGAGATTTAAAAAAAAAATCTATTTTTTATCACACGTAATAATACAGTGTAGAAATGGTTCACTTTTATATCATTATAGAAAGGAAAGGTAAACTTTGAGACAATTTCTCTTCTGATGCTCATTTAATTCATGCAATACTCAACTATCCAGCTTCTTCACCTTCCTGATTTATTTCAAATGGTCCAATATTGTTAGAATAGTAACGTCAAAGCTTGCTGCTAATTCACAGGGTTGGATTTGCTTTCACTGCAGCTTTCAGCTCATCATTATCCACCTTGGTCTCAGGTTGCCCACATGGCTCATTTTCAAGATTAAAATCACCAGAACAGAACTTCTCAAACCATTGGCATACTGTGCGTTCAGTAGCTACATCCTTCCCAAACACATTGTTGATATTTCAAGCTGTTTGTGCTGCATTGGTTCCAGGAAGGAACTCATATTTGAAAATAACATGAATTTTTGACTTATCCATGGTTTCAAAAAAATTGCTCTAAAAATAATGTGAAAGGTAATCACAACAAAAAACATAAATTTGTAAGATGAGGATGTACCTTCACAATAAACATAAAACAAGAAATGTCAAACTGAAATGTCAGAGATAACAGCTATCAAAATTAGTACTTAAGGAAATCAGACATTTCATACTTAAAAACCTGATAACATACTCTCCTATGTCACCTATTCTATACTAGTCTCATTCTGTGTTTTTCTCCATATGTATTTTAAGATTTTTTTGTCTATAATCCCACTAGAATGTAATCTTGAGAATGGAGAATTTGTTTACTGCTGTAAGTAAAGTAACTAGCAACACGCTGGTCACATAGTTGGTGTTTTGTAATGAATAAATAGTCTCCAAACATCATGCAGCCATACATCTATGATATCTGTTCAGCTAATTGCTTGACCTCAAGGTTTATTATGAAATCTACTTAAAATTCTTAGCCTTCATAGAAGGAAATTGTAAGAAAAGATGCTGGTTACTTTTGATCTCTATTATTCTCTTATTTTAGTTTCTTCTTTCTATCTCCATTTTCTAAATATGTTGTCAATTCCAGGATAAGTTTAAATTTTCTCTTCCAATCATTTCACTCTGAGGTACATCTGTATTGTGTTATATCTATAAACAAAAACAAGCCATGAACTTGATGGGTAATATTATTTAGCCATGTATACCCATTTCCTTGTGTCTCTACACAAACTACAATGCTTATAGGCTGTAGATCTAAAGGCAATAATGTTAATATAATCATTATATATAATGTAAAGTAATGGAAAAGTAAAATTTCCTTTAACTCATTGTTCATTCATCAAATATTTATTGACTCTTCCTTTGTGCTAGATTCTCTGTCGGGTACTGAGACCCAGTACAAAACAAGAGACTTGTTTCCTGCATGAGCCTTCTGAGGATTATAGCTATTAGATCAATAACCACAGAAAAACGTGTTTTACAGAGTTATGCAGAAAAATACAGGTTCTATGGAAAAATACCAGTGAAATAAAATATGCAAAGAACATGAGACACTACACAAGATAAATGTGTCAAAAGCACACGTTTGAACTGTGTGACTACTACATGGCAAAACTAGAGAAGTTAAAAGCTGTACTTCTAAAATAAAATAATTGCTTTATAACTTGTGATCAAGAAATCCATCAGTGGATCAATCAAAACAGCAATGCTGTTAAATTATATAAAATAGCTGTAACTGAAATTTATATATTTTATACATAATCACAGGAAGCACAACTCACAGTCAATTATGCTAACATATTTTCCCACTAGAAAATATAGTCTGAAAGTATTTTGAAAGTTCAATATCAAGTAGATAGTTTGTCAGGTGTTTTTACACCACACAATAAATCTTATCTTTGCCAGACAAGAATAAATGTGCTAGTTCTTTTGTATTTTGACTTTTAAGTTGGAACCAGAAGTGCACTGAAATCAACTTCTGACTAGAAGAGATAAAATAAACTCTCCAAAGAGCTGAGCCTGTCAAAGTAGATGAAAAAAACATCTCTCTCGGATGCTCAAATAATAGATGCTGCATACATAAGTAAAATTCAAGAGAAGCTTCAGTTCTTCTCACATTTAAATTAAGTTTTCTTGTTCAACCCAATGTTGGATTTCAGCATCTTTACTTAGTCACACTGGACAGAAAAATGTATTTGGATCTATAAATATTAGAGTTTTTATTGATGTGACACTGAATTTCTTTTCACCATAATGAGGCAGATTCTGGTACAAAAGAGATGAATGAAGAACACTCAGGACTTTGTTGCTATGGAAACCAGCAATGTCTTTTCCTCATGATTAGACATTGAAATAACTGATTTTCATTTTTTTAATGCAGAGGAATATATCTTGATTTTTTAACTTCTAATCTAATAATCTACCTTTTTTTTGCACTGAATTCCATTTGCTTTATTCCAGGAGTCTCTGAATTACTATCAGTTACATATTAAATAAACTGGAAATCCTTGTGTTAGTCAGTTGTAGTGAAAACGAAAAACTTTGAGTTGTCATTTAACCCCAAAGTTGTACCAAAAAACTGTTTAAGAAAGAGATGACATGAAAATTTATACCTTTAAGGAAGTAGTTTCTGCATATTACATTTAATTACTGTGTGCGCATGTGTGGGCTTGCACATGGATGTTTATAGTGTATGTGAAAAGGTACATTTCTGGAAATAGACACTTTTACAAAGAATTAAAATGACACATCAATAATTTAAAGATTGCTGAACACCAATATATATATAAACAAAACAAAATTCTGTTATTAGGACATTATTACCTGAAAATGGACAGAGAAAACATTCTTATACATAGGATAATCTTTATTGCCTTTTTGTATAGATATCAATGCATAATCATTTATACCAGTTAAATTAACTTTATACATTAGAATACATTTTGTATTTAATCTTTGATATGTGGAACATCAATGGTGCAGACAGCAGATTTGGTCAACAAATTTGAAAATATTTTTTTTTCCTTCATAAATTTTTCTGTCCAAGTTCAGGACATAAAATAGCACATTCACTTGTTCTCATCTAGTATTTCTTCTCTACTTGGTCACACATCTTCAAATCCATCCTAAAGTATTTGCTACAAAATTTGGCTATAGATTCTTGTGTAAATCTGGACATGTTTAAAAATAATTTTGGGGCATATGTAAACTTGCTTCTAGTTAATGTATTTCTTATTTTTTCTCTACAAATGTAATATGCATTTAATTACAACAATATTAAATAAATTCAAAGCAGAATTAAATGGAATAGAAAATAAATTCATTCTTTCTTTTTACTCGATATTAAATGTTTCATATGAATATTAACAACTTATTAATTAACTTATGTATAAGAAACTAAATAACATAAGATGACTTTAAAAAATATCATTCTCACCCTACCTACCCCATCCTTAATCCTGTTCCCCCAAGAAAACTTCTTTGGCTAGTTTATACTTTCAGTTTGAATGATAGCTCCAGCTGGACTTAATGAAAATCTCATTTCATGTTTCATCTTTGAGTCTGAGAGTTGGTATAAACACCTGTGTAATAGACAAAAGTGAATCAAGGGTATTCGTCTTCCTATCTTAGTGATAAAATTAATTTCTTACTTCATCTGGAAACTTGTTTGTTATTCAAAATTCCACTCTTTCTTACTCCCCAGACCCAATCCATGACTAAGTTATACTTTGTTCAAACCCATTCTTTCTCCATTCCTACAACGAAAGTCAGAGATTGGAAATTCATTTTTTTGTCTCGTATACTATTGCAATAGTCACCTGTTTTCCATCATGCTGGCCTGACACATTTTTATCTTATATCCAGTCTTCTGCCAAGGCAATCTGCCTAAAGTAGAAAATCTTACCTGTAGCAACCTGATTAAAATATTTTACTTTCCCCCTCAAACTGTTGTTTGGTCTTCAATATTAACATGTGGTAAAAAAGAAAGCAGTCTTTGTTCAAAGAAGCATAAGTGTATTGGCATGAACATAATTATAAATTTTTTTCTTTGTAGGATTTTCTCAACACCTTTTATATTTTGATATACCTTGCAAATTACCAAGAGTAAAGAGTAAAGTTTGAGAGTTTTTTCCCTTGTGCCCTCGAGCAAGTAATACTTTTCCATCCTAAAAGAACATTGCTCTATGTCTGAATTTGGGGAGAAATATAATCTACCAAAAAAAGTCATATCTCCATAAGTTGACCCTTCTGTGTAAGGATTCTGACTCACATCTCCAGCTTCATCTTCTCTAATGTCCCACTTTATGTTCTTGCCGCTTAAAGTTTTAGTTTATAACAAAAGTTCAGTTTTATTAATAAAGTTAATAAATTTTATACCAAATTGCCTTATGCCTAGAAGCTTTATTCATAGTAGTAAAATGCAATAAATAAATGAATGGATGAACAAATAAATAAATAAATGCATTCTGACTCTTCCCTGAATGCATGCCACTTTTAAATAGGATTTTGCAGTTCCTTTTATTATGAGGTAAATCTATTTGTGTATCCCTGAATCTGGCCTGGCTTTGTGACTTCCTGTAGCTAGTACTTTGGCTAATAGAACATGTGGAAGTGGCATTACACCAATGCAAAGCCTAGACTTGAACAGGCTTTAATTCCATTATTCCTTTTAAATCCTTTCCAAGCCTCCCTGTGAACAAGCTCAGGATAGTCCCCTAATGTTGACAGACATGGTAAAGTCTCTTCTCACTGTCCCCTTGCCTCAATACAAAGCCAACCAATTCCTCAGAAGTAGAACTGCCCAGAGGACTGTGAATGTATGTCAGCACTCAATTAAGACCAGAAGCACAGGCAAGCTGAGCTAAGTCCAAACTGTCAAATGGAAATTGTCAATAAAGAGAGTTGAGTGCTACATAATTGAGAGCAACCATAAATGGTCAATGTCTTAAGTCAATAAATTTGGTGGTTGTTACACAGAAATAACTGAGCAATATTCCCATGTACTTCCCTTTGACTGCCACATTCCTCTCATATTTTTCATAATACTAACTCTTGCTAAGCCTCAACTAAGAAAATATTTACTAGAAGTATCTACTGTGGCCACTTCTTTTTGGGCTTATTGTATCCATGCATATTGTTACATATAGTTAATCCATTACAATAAAATTATGTTTATAGTCTGTATTCTACCAAAACTACATATCCTAAGGTTAAAAACTGTCATTAATATTCCTAGTCCTTATGTCCACAAGGTCCCTTGCTCATAATAGCATATTAGTACTGAACTATTCTTAAATGAGATGTAATAGCTATTTTCCTGAAGTTTTATTATAATAGGTAAATATGATACAGTCATTTGTTTATTTCCTCAGGTTAATTTTTATTCATTCACATTTCCTGCCAGGCAAAATTCCTAGTGGATATATTCCATGAATGTATTATTCATTGTATTAAATAATACAAGTCATAAAACAAAATTTTTACATCTGGAATTCTCTTTAGAGACCACATGTCTCTAAACTTAACACTTCTCACAACCTAGAAGCAGATATTTTTATTTCTACTCCATGAAGAAAAATTAAAGAATACGGAATATATCTTTTTATTTCCACGAAACCTACAATTCAATAAATATTTGTTATCATCTTTGCTTTCACTCCCAATGCAATGAAGGAATTTCCTTTTTCCTCCTAAGTTGAATTCCTCTTCTTTCCTGCTGTATCTGATTTATTCTGCCTTCTTTAAGGTCTCCTTTCATTTCTGGTACTTCGCTGTATTAATTTCATTCAAGATCCGTCCATCATTCCCAAACTATATGGATTTTCTTGCCCTAAAACTATTTATTTAATGCTGGCCATATTATTATTCATAATACTATATCATCTATGCTAACCATTATACAATTATTCCATCAAAGGTTGTTACCATGTTTTGTTGATGGTAACCACAAATGCAAGTATCACTCAGAGTATGCAGAAAGATGTGAACAGTAGTTTGTTTTTTGGTTATGTATTATAACTAGAAAACCCTAAGGACTCTTCCAAAAGACTCTTAGATTTGATAGATGAATTCAGCAAAACCTCAGGTTATAAAATCAATGTACAAAAATCAATAGCATTCCTGTACACCAGCAATGACCAAACTGAGAACCAAATCAAGAACTCAATCCCATTTATGATAGGTTCAAAAAAAATGAAAATACCTAGGAATAAATTTAATCAAGGAGGTGAAAGCTCTCTACAAGGAGAATTACAAGTCACTGATGAAAGTAATTACACATGACACAAATGAATGGAAAAATATTTCTCTTAGGTTGATTAATTTCATACATAGGAATCATTCACTCTTCTGGCTAGGTAGGAGGTATATAAATATGGAATACCATCATTCTGTAATAATTGTAGGATATTATAGAATCTTAAAATTTATTACATTTACTTTTATGTATTTCCTCAGGATTTAGTTCAGGTACCTATAATAGTTTCTGTCCCCAGTGATTCCTATTGACTGCATCCAAGGCTAGAGAATACCAGTTTCATATATATATAGGCCTGGGGTAGAAATGAGCTCAAAGTTGGGAAGAAACCAGAAGATTTAACTATATGTGTAGCCAACACGATGCCTAGCACTCTCATTTCCTGAGCTTTTCCATCTTGCTTTCTTTTTGACCTCACCACCCTTACCATTCAAGCTTAATTTACAGCTCTCTCCAGTCTGCTTCTTTGTGGCTGGTTTATCAGTGTTCCAGCTGCCAAAATTTAAATGACATTTCCTGTATATTGTCATTTCTTTTTCTATTCTCTTTGTTTTCTTGGAATCTCATTTTTTGGCGGGGAATGTGGGTGGGGGTTAATTTCTTTAGTGACATTGTAGTGGACATTGGGGAGGGAATGTAGTTAAATGCATGTTTTCTCCTGCATGTTTAACTATAAGTTCTTCATTTTATAATAAGAAAATTAAGTATCAGAAATACAAAGTGAGTTGTGCAAGATCTTATAAATTTGAGTTGAGAATTCAGGTTTACATTTTGTTTATTTTGTATTTTTTTCAGCTATAAAAATGATTTGTTTATTAGAACTATATAAATTCTTACAATCCACAGTGCATAAGTGTTATGATAAAAACCTCCCAGTCTCCTTTTCTTGCAAATCCCCAGAACCTGAAAAGCCTAGGATCAGATCGCTGTTACCTACAAGAGCTCCAGGAGGCTTCCTGTTGTATTCTTTTAAAATTACACACCTAGAGTTGTATGATATGCCAACTGTTACCTATATGTAAACACAAAATCTTACAGTTGGACTGAAACAAATATTTCCCCAGGAGAAGGATCATAACTCTGTGGACAGAAAAATCCAAACTCTGAAATATTTGAAAGAAGTTTATTCTGAGCCAAAATTGAGGACCATGACCCGGAGCCACTCCCAAGAAGCCATAAGCAAGTGGACTTCCTATGGCTGGGTTACAGTTTAGTTTTATACATTTCAGGGAGATAGGGGTTACAGGTAAAGTCATAAATCAATATGTGGGAGGCATACATTGACTTGGCCCAAAAAGGTGGGACATCTCTCTTGAAGTGGGAGGAGGGGGGTTGGGGAGGGTTACAGGTTATAGGTGGGTTTAAAAATTCTTTGGCTTGTAATTGGTTAAAGACATGAAGCTTTGTCTAAAGGCTTAGAATGTTTTAACATAAGGAGCTGTTATCAGAGATAAGCCACTGACATAGATTTGTTGTGTAAATTGAGGACTTGCAGGTTTGTCTTGCATACCCTTAGGCCTGTTAATGAGTTATAAAGGATGTCTCCAAGAAGGGAGGGGGGCATGATGAAGCATATCTGACCTCCCTCCTTTTGGCAGAAAATTTAGTTTTAGGATATTCCTTTGGCCATGAGGGTGTCCATTAGTCAGCCGGTGGGGGTGAGCCTTAAAATTTTATTTTAGTTCACAACTCCATGACCCTAGTGGTAGTGTGGGGGCAGAGATCGGGAAATCATTGGCTTAGTTCAAGAAGCAATATTGGATGATCCCTCTTCTTGGGAGAGAGAGATTAGGGCAGCTTTCTTCAACTAGCCTTTTAAAGCGTTCCCTAACTTATACAGTTAAAATGATCTGAAAATCCTAGGCCAAGAGAGAAGAATCCAAAAAGAAATAATTTTTATCACATGCTCCAAACTGGGGATAGAGACGAGGAGTGGCAGGCCTAGGCCCCTCCGATTGTCCCTTGGGGGTTACTCCTCAGCCCAACTCAGGATGGTGCTGGATAGAGGGGATACCTGGGTTCTAACCTCTAAATAGGGGAGACCCCAGCCTCTACACAGAGACCCTTTTATTTTTTTATTCTGATTATCCATTTTAAACCAACAAAGAATAAAAAGAAATCCTAATGTAACCAAAAAAACATAGGTCTCTTCCTCATGCTTAAGACTGTTTCTCTCTCCATCAGCCCTATTCATATCTACTCAAGATCCATTCTGGAAATCATGGCAATAGTGTATTCCCAGTAAGCAAGTTGAATTGTAGGATTCAGAGTTCTACTATGAAACTTGAAGTATGAAAATGTCACTAATGGGAAGTATGTTATAAGCTTACTGCCTTCATGGTAGATGAGTATTAGATCTCTATATTACTGAATATTTTAGTCTCCGCTTTCTAGTCTTAAGAAAAAAATCATAAGTTTTCTTATTAAGTTATTTGTTATTAATGCTTCAAAAATTAATTCAAAAATTAATTTTATGTAATATTCTATGATGTTTTGTTTGTTTTAGAGTATTAGAATGGTAGCTGGGGCAAAAAAAACTTGCATAAGTGATGAATTTTGGAAATTTTACTTTACTAATATTAGGTGATTTTATCTTAACATTAAATAGGAATGTAAATATGAATATGAATTTAACAAAACAGCCTATATGAATGTGTGATTGGGCATTTGTGAATAAAAAGAAAATGTAATAAAAAGAGAAGAATAGTGGTGTCCCTAAACAGGATATATGTCAATGGTCAGACATGAAGAACAGTGTTGCCCTTTGCCATCTCAGCTTGGGTTTCCTAGAAATCAAACCTGAGATAAGGAGTTTGATTCAGGTACCCTACTGATAGATTTATTTCAGCAGAAGGGCTGCAAGGGAAAAGGTTTTAAGGAGGAAGGAATGCAGGAGCCCAAGAGCACCTCAGAGGCAGTCCCACTTGGAGGCAAGGGGCCAGTTATCCCAGTGCAAAATGGTTCTACAGGAAGGTTATGGGGAAGCTGTAGTTTCCTGGTAAGTGGCTCCCATTTGGCCAAAGGCAATTCTCCCACAGAAGGAGAAGCTGTGAGTCAACTTTCATAGCAGATGTGAGATGGAGAGTGGGACAGGGTACCAGTATCATCACTTACACTAGCCACACTATATGTGTGACACCTTCTGGTTTATAGCATGAATGTCATGAGTCTATAATGACAGTACCTTATATTTACTGGGCTGGAATAAACTGTAAGTAAGTAGACCCTAGGTGTCAGCTATATAAATATTACATATCATATACATCCTAGAGACTGTAGAATTACACGTATATCCCTAGAAACTTTTAAACAAATCAAAGCACTAGGAGAAGTCAGTAGGCTTTTTATAAAGAGAGAGAGAGAAAAAGAAGAAGAAAAAGAAGAAGAAGAAGATAAAAAAGAAAGAGTATTTTCTGAGATTCTCACTAAAGAGAGAAGAATCTATTAGCATGAGTACACATTCAAGTGCACCAATATAGGTGATCTATTATGCTCTAGTGCCTTTTCTTCTAATTTCATTTAGTAAGTCTCTACTGAAGACATCAATGTCCATTCAAACTCAGAATAGGGAAAATCTGCGCTAAGGAAAATATTCTTTATGTACCTGTTAATATAGATGAGAGAAGACTTCAAAGCTGAAAATGACAGGGCAGCTTTGAAATTTCCTCTGCAAATGACTAAAATTTAAATTTACTTATTACCTTTCTAGCATGCACTCAGGTAACATCAGAGACCAACTCATACCATCACCATCTTATTTTATAATTGATGAAATCTTTTTTGTCTAGGCAATGACACGTTTCTGATTAGAAAACTTCATGTATTTGATAATGCATAAAGAAATGAGGGAAGAAGACTAGAGAATATATAATTGATACTTTTAGTGGAGTTAGCACATATTTTTCCCTATTGAAATCCAAATTAGTTATTTTAAGCAAGTCATCCATCACCAGAATGAACGTGCACTTGCAGAAAATGAAATGTCAGAAGATGCTTTTTCAATCAGATTACATCTTGGTTCCCTTTAAAAATATTTAAAGGTTCACTTTGTAAATTAAATATAAGTGCTGATATGTCCTCATTGTAAAATGCAGAACGCTTTCCTCTTCTTTCAAAGGCAAATTGATGTATGACTGATCGAAGTTGTTGAGAAGACAGAGAGGTTATGTAAGAATAACTGTGGGACTTAAGCCCTCCCTTAACTTCTTTCTGATCTAGAAATTACAAATGTCCCTTAGAGCTGCAGTCCCCAACCCTGGGGCCGAACTGGCACCAGGCACCAGACCACACAGCTGAAGGCCAGCGATGGGTGAGCCAGCAGCGAAGTCTCACCTGCACCCATAGCCACTCCCCATCACTCGCATCACCGCCAAGCCCGGCTTTCCTGCTCCTCTTCCCGGTCAGATTAGCAGCGACATCAGACCTTTAGGAACTGAACCCCACTGCAAACTGTACATGCAAGGGATCCACATTGTGTGCTCCCCATGAAAGTCGAACGGTGACCCATCCCCACCCCACACCGTCTGTGGAAAAAACTGTCTTCCACAAAACCGGTCCCTGGTGTCAAAAAGGTTGGGGACTACCGCTTTAGAGTATGCAATGCTATTCTCAGTAACTTTACAGAGAATTCAAAAGAACTTAGATATTTTAAAAAATCACCAGTGGAAATATTACTGAAATTTCTCCTTCAGTGTTAAGTTATATTAAGAATAAAGGAATATGAATTAATATGTGAAAATCATACAAAACTATTGGATATATAATATTTTAGATATAAAGTAATTATACATATGTAATGATAACTATTAATAACATGTATTTAGTGCTTACTAAGCACTCTTATAAACACTTTTGGGTTTTTTTAAAAAATTTTTTTAAAAATCATTTATTTATCAAAAGACCCCTAAGTGGGAGGTGCTGTTATTACTCATATTTCAAATGAGAAAAGCAAGACACAGAGAGGCTAGTAAAGTTTGGAACCCATATTAAAACCCAGAGGTTTTAGTCTAGATATGACAGCACTCACTATAATGTTTCCACAGTATGTTTTTTCATTTTACAATAATAGTAAGAATTAATTTACTAATAACCCAAATGCTCAATGAAGTCATTTTAAGACAATATATTCTTTTATTTTATAAAGTACTTTCACTTGTACATTTCTTTTAGGTTATCTTCAAGTATATAATTTAGTATAAGATGTTACTTCCACTGAGGGGAAAGGTGAGTCCATAAGAATGGATCAGATAAGTAGCCACTTGGCCTTAAGAGCTAAGAGTGAGAAATGACTTAGCTTTGTTGATGGAGTGATTAAGAATGGACACAGAGAATAGGAATGCCCAAAGATAAGCACAGTCTACATCATAACCAGGTGTTAATTCTGGTCAAAAACAAATGCACATCTCACATTTCATCAATTAACTTTATGTAGTAAAAATAATCTGTCTAGTATGTTTCAATACAACCTTTGTAAGATTTCCTTTGTAACAGTGTAAGCAAACATCAGGTAGAGAAAAAAGAGATTTAAGTTCATGAGGGAAAAAAATACCAGGTGGTTTTAATTGTGCACTACTTCAATATGAAACTGCAGCATAATGTAGCTGCTAAATGCAGTGTGAAGCTGCACTAGGAAATAGAGTTAAGATCAGTGCAAGCAATGGCCATGTCAGGCAGCCTTTGAAATACTGAACTCAAGCCTTGGAATTATATTTTACAACAGAATGGAGAGGTGTAAACTATGCTGGTGAAGGATCCAGAAATATTATTCTGGAGGAAAGCACAGATTCAACTGCACAAGATTCAAAAGACTTCACTGAGTAGTTTTAGTATCCCAAATTAAGTGCTTTTTCAGAATGGTCCCATTCATTATCACACGTGTTTTTTACCATGATTTTTCAAGGAGGGCTTTATTCCCTCATTTGTAAAAATGGACATTATTTTCTCATTTTACTGATGATAGAACTGGATTTTAAAGAAGTAAGATAATTTTCACAGAGACTCACTTATAACAATGGTAGTAAAAATAATGACAACAATAATTATCATAATATCAGCTATCATTTACCACTGAATGCTATATTAGTAACTCTCTTAGTGCCTCACATATTTTAGCTTATTGCATTCTCAACATAATTCCCAGAAAATGTCACTTATTAATACTGGAGTCTGTATATCAAACCATGTGCTTTAACAGTAAAGCTATGGACACTTCAGTTGAATGAAAGACAGATACGTGGCCAGGTGAGAAATAATGTTCTATGATTCACTTGCTATTCATTCCAAGGTATATTTCCTTTCTTGTTTGGAGCGTGGTTTCTTCCTCTGGAAAGTTGAGATAATGTCTATGTCATAATGCCATTGTAAAAATGATTAATCTTCTTCATGTCACTGACTACTTTTTTCTTTTGATAAGTCTTGATAATTCTGCATGTTCTTGTTTGGTATGGCATTTTTATTCTAAAATGTTTTCCTGTGATATCTGCAAGTTCTTTTTCCATCTTACTGTGTAGTTGTAACAGCTTATTATTGATGTCTTTTTTCATAAACATCAGTGGTTTGTAATTTCCTTCAAAATGTGAAACTGTTATCAGGCTTTTATTCTATTTCATCTTTCTTCTGAAACTGCTCTTTTCAAACATCTTTTGTATATTGTTTTCATAATACACTCAGAGATTTTGAATAAGGACCACCTTTTTCTCCCTATTTATTTAATTGAATGGGTCTTTATTGTCTGCACCAGCCATTTTCTTTAAAAAACAGTGTGAGAGTTGTTTGATTTTTCTTGCTGATTTTCATGAATTCTAAGTAGATGCTAGTTATCAGCCCCTTATCAGATGTGTAGGATGCGAAAATTTTCTCCCATTCTGGAGGTTGTCTGTTTGCTCTCATGGGCAAAGGACATGAACAGAAACTTCAAAAGAAGACAGAATAATGGCTAACTAACATATGAAAAATGCTCAACATCTCTAATCATCTGAGAAATGCAAATCAAAACCGCAATGAGATATCACTTATCTCCAATAAGAATGGCCTTTATCAAAAAGTCCCAAAACAATAAATATTGGCGTGGATGCAGAGAGATATGAACACTCCTACACTGCTGGTGGGACTGCAAACTAGCTCAATCTCTGTGGAAAGCAATATGGAGATACCTTGAAGCCATACAAGTAGATCTACCATTTGATCCAGCAATCCCACTACTGGGCATCT
>VBSM01000272.1:91560035-91576788 GCA_008086735.1 Cheirogaleus medius | reverse complement strand
TTATACGCAACCTTAAAATTTGTACCCCCATAATATGCTGAAATAAAGAAAAAACAAAAAACAGTGTGAGCTCTTTAAATGACCAATACTACACAGTCATTTTCCCCTTCCTTAACATTGTCCTTCCACTCACATTTCTTCACTCAAATTCTTCCCTTCACTTCAGCCACATTCTCCATTCCAGAGCCAAACTCCTGGGTATTACCATCACTCAAAATTGGAGTTACTGACATCATTAGCTCTGACATTCAATTCACTGATAGTAATCTCTACTTCTGGCCTGTTTATACTCTTAAACCCTTGACACCTGCAGATTAGTACTATAGGACCAGCAAGTCCATTGTTGAACTGAACTCTTTTCCACTATACATACTTATCCTTTGTCTACAATTCTATCCTTATTAAGTAAATGTTATGGTTTATCAATTCAGTTACTCTCTTTTCAACATTCCAAACCTCATTTTTCTCCCATTGGCTTCTAATTATACTTAAAAGCCCTAAATCTTGACAAGACCTAGAAATTTCTTCATTATCTGTCCCTTCCCAATACCTCAAGCTTCAACTTATGTTGCTTTTTTATTTTCTTTCTATGTTGCAGCCATCCTAGAATTAAATATATGTCCTTGTGAAATATCTTCAACTCATTATCTGTACAGGCAGCTTTTTTTCTATCTGGATGGGCTGATTTTCTTTCCCTTTTAAAAATACAGTAATTGAATCTTGTGTCTCACATGCTGTGCTAAGCATGTGGAACACATCAGTGAAAAAAAGAAATAAAATAATCTCTTACCTCATAGAACTTATATCTTAGTGTGGTAGGTAAAATAATCGCGGCGCATTAATAAATTATATAATGTTTTAGAAGGTAGCAAGTACAATGGGAGAGGCAAGAGCCAATTAAGAAAATCAGAGGTACTACAGGATAGGTTCTTAGGTTATAATTTTAAATACATGAAGGAGTTAGCCATGAAGATACCTGGAAGAAAAGCATTTCAGCAGAGACCACAGGCATAGCACACACATTAAGGCTGATACTGATTCTTTTTTCTTAGCTGAAATAACTTCCTTGGCTAAGAGCTCAAACAGTTCCTAGACTAGGTAAGATACACTTTGCTATATATTTTTTTCATTTTATCTAGCACTTTGCCTACAATAAGACACTTCACTTAGTTAATTACTCTGTGGCTCACAGCCACAGAGTCCATGTTGACAGCTCTCATATCTGTTTTTCTGGAAGCAGGAAGGAGGAGGCGATGAAAGACTGTGAAAGGTATGTCTCCTCTCAGTCATGAGAACATCTCTTAAATGCTACCAGATGGCCAGATGCCAGGTGACCATTTACATACATATTATTGGCCTGAATTAGTTATATGGTTATAACTAGTTGCAAGGAAGTTCGGAAAAAATAATATTTATCATAGATGACCATATGCCTAGCTAAAAAATTTTATAACAGTGGAAGAATATGAATGCAACTATTAAAGGGCAAATAAGAGTTTTGATCCTTAGAAGTTCAGTGAAGAATTGATTGATTGAGAATTCTATTAATAATAACCTGGAGGTGATTTTAAAATTTCAGTAACAAGAAAAAGTCTCTCGTCCACTAAGGAAGAACATGAAAGTGAGGGAGGGGCAAGTAGTAGCCACTGGTATGATATACCATCACATACAGAAACATATGTAAAAATCTGTTTTGTAAAACATAATCAGATTCCCTAAATCTTCTTATTTTGATGGTGATCAACCCTGGACAAAAATGCTATTTAGGACAAGCCAGTTTTATTCAATAATTTGAGGCAAAACTTTGGATTATGCCTTGGAACAATTTTTTCTCAATCTGGTAAATAAAGACTGCAGAATTTCAGACCTAATAAAAGCATTCCTTTTCCATTTCCCTGCCACTCTTGAATGTGAACATTGGTCCAACCATAGTTAAATACAATATGTTTATTGAGTGCTCACTGTGTACCAGACATTGTTCTATTTACTTTCATATATTGATTCATTTAATCATCACAACAATTCTTTCAAATAAGAATTAGTATTATTTTTAGGTTAATAAAAGAAAAATGAGACCAAAGAGTCCAAGTAACTTGTTATAAAATTAAAAGACATTAACAGAAAGAGCCATAGCCAGGATTTCAATCTAAGTCATCCAACTCCATTATCATGTACTGAATACAAACACTCATACACTCATGAAAACACATTTTGCACACATATGCATATAAATACAGATACAGATGCACATATAGGCATACTCATGTAAACACTAATTTTCTTTCATTTGCCCGATTATTCATTTATGAATATAAGATGCATCTTAAATTTATATGCGCTATCATCTGTCACTTAAAGATACAATTCTTTCCTTATTTTTAATGATTTAGAAATATGCTTGTAATAATTTCAGCAAGTGAAACGCATATTGGAGTTTTACTTATAAGTTCAGGCAATTAAAGATTTTTAAAGTTATAGCTAATACAATTCAAATAATTTATGTCTCTCAAGGCAGTTATATTTAGATACTTTATTCCTGCAGCATAGTCTTGTTAGTAAACTTTTGGACATGTGAGAAAAATTTATTAATATTTTAAAAAAATTACAGACCAAATCCAACTTCATTTTGTGCACAGAAGTCTTGATTCCGCCATGTTGCACAGCTGATACCCAATGTTTAAATGAGTGAATCAATGATCTATGAGTACTCATAAAAATAGCAATGGATTATTCACATAAATACTGGGAACATGAATGACAGATATCTTCTACTTCATTTCAGGAAAACTTTATTAACATATAATCTTGTAAAATGTATTTCCAATCACATCAACTTTAAAATGGTATATTTTAAATTAAACTTGTTAATATTAAAATGGATCTCATCCTTGTACTTAATTCATGTTATTCTGAAGAAGCTTTAAGGGTCACCTTGAAAGTTACATGTGAAACAAGATGGTCTGTACTTGGAGATGTAAGGTTATCTACTTACTCACCATGATTTATCCTAATTAACTTTTAATTGAGTGCTTCAATAGGGTGTCGCAGGAATGCACAGTTCTAAAAACTTAACTCATTAAAGACTTCATTAATTATATTGTCCTTCAAGACTTTTCAGAGATCTTTCTCTTTTATTTAAACATCTGAAGACATCTCAAAAGGAAAAATAAAATAAGCCTAAAAAGATAGCAAAACATAGGAGAGAAGACTTAAGTTTGCATATTTTGCATATTTTGTCACTGAGTGTAGAGCTATGTTCACCACCAGAACTTCAAAGCATGTCTTTTTGTAAGACCAAGACTTCATTGCTCCCTAGGATTTCTATGTTGAAAGGGGTTCTCATTTATTTTTTCTTTTTCTTTAAATGTTCTGGGTTGGAAAACAACATGCTATTATGGAAAGAACATTGTTTACAAAGACACATTAACTTTAGCAAGAATCTCAGTTTCATGATTTCCTAGTGTCTCAAGAGATTAGGGGAGTATATCCAGTGGATATAGTTTTTTGCTTTTTCTGGAGATTAAAACAACAACTTCAGTGTAAACATTCTCCGCTAGCGACCAGCACTGTTCCCAGAGTAGTGGGTAAGTAGTGATAACCTTCCATGCTAGTGCAAAGCTTCTTCCCTTCGGGGTCTTATACAGTCTGAGCATTCCATTGTCTACCACTCTTTCTAGCAACTATCTACATTTTTTCATTCACAGCATCCTTCAAGAACATTTACACATAGCAGACTATATCACAGACTGCCTTGATTTAAACTCCAGATCTGCTAATGACTAGTTATGTGATTATAAGCAAGGAACTTCACTTCTTTTGCTTAATTTTTCCTTATCTGTAGTACATGGATATTTATCATGTCTATTTCATAGGATTGCTACAATGATTACCTGACATATTACTATTATTATAACATTATTATGACTTACTATATTACAGTTGCATTTTTCATGTACTCTAATATCTATGTGAATGATCCAACAACACAGTCTCTAAAAAAACTCCAATTAAAACAAGATATTACCACAGTTCAAACACAGTATATATGCAAACCTCACAGAGCTTAGGGTTCTTCAGGAAGAAGTCTGATATTATATACTACTCAATTATTAAAATGTCTGATGGGGTTTATGGAAAGGGATATACAACACCCTGTGGGAGAATAAACCAGTCTAATCAAGTTAGTCCAGAATCCAGGGAAGAGTTCTGTGAGGAGGCTTAGGTATTTTAAGGTTGACAGGGAGCACATCATGAAAAAAAGAAAAAAGGTTTCATACACAGGAAATAGCATGTGAGCAAGACAGGAGGTAAGTGAAAGTAGGGAATATTCAAAAACCTAGAAGGTTTATAGTCAAGTAGAGAATGCATGGAGGACGATGGCTGGGAAGAGGATGATGAAACAGGCTAGTATAGAGGAATTTGTAAATCCATATGGATAAGTACATGCTTTTATGCTAATGACAATGGGCAAAAAAGTTTAAAGCAGTAAGGTGCTATGTTAAACTTACTCTTTCATTTGTGGATGAAAGCATTTTTTGCATATAGAATTAGTAAATGGAAGAGGGCAAGACTATTAGAAGGTAAACCAGGTAGAAAGGTCGTTATCTAAGTGATAGATGATGGTGGTTTGCTTTGAAATTAAGAAAAGTGAACAGATACCAGGAATGTTTAGAAATCAGAATCTAGAAGACTTGGCAATTGATTAAATAAAGGTGGAGATTTTTACCTTAGCTGACAAACTGTGTAGAAGAAAGTGTTGCAAATTACCAATTTTAGTTTCTAACCAACATATCTCACATTATTTGCATTTACCAATTCCATATAAATGCTGCTTTCACATAGCTTTTACAAATAACCAAGACATGCACATAAGCACACACAATAAAAAGAAAAGAAACAATCAACTACAATTTTTCTCGCAGCACACGATAAAGTGATCACTTTGCTCTGTAGAATGGATGTGCTCATAATCATATAGTGATCATTCCTAACTCTTAAAGATCAATATCCCATTATTTGTCAGAAACCATGCATTTTTCCAGGTTTTTTTCTTTCTGCTATATTCACTATAATTGCTTTATAATCTCATTGGAATTTCCAAGATTTCTATCTTTCTCTTCACTTTTGATTTATTTATTATTTCTTGATAACAGTTTCATTTCTATCTAGCCTAACATGTGACCCATCACTTCAAGCAGTGCTGTCTGTAAGGTGCTGAAATGACAGCTACTTGGCTGCCTCAGAAGTCTTTTTTATTTTTATTGTTTTTGAGACAGAATCTTGATCTACTGCCCAGGCTAGAGTGCTATGGTATCAGCCTAGCTCACAGCAACCTCAAACTCCTGGTCTTAAGCAATCTTTCTGCCCCAGCCTCCCGGGTAGCTGGGATTACAGGCATGTGCCATCATGTTGGGCTAATGTTTTCTATATACACTTTTAGTTGTCCAGCTAATTTCTTTCTATTTTTAGTAGAGATGGTGGTCTCACTCTTGCTCAGGCTGGTCTCGAACTCCTGACCTCAAGCAATCATCCCGCCTCAGTCTCCCAGAGTGCTAGAATTACAGGCATGAGCCACTGCTCCCAGCCCAGAAGTCTTTTTGTACCTCTGCTGTAGGTGGAGTACCTCACACATTCATCACCCCAAGATCTATAAAAACGCACTTGAGACCTACATAATAGGCAGGTTTAACTGCTTCAGCCATGTAGAGAAACACTGCTCTCTGTTTATATGGATAAATCAGACAGATCTTCAATTATAGTGGATTAATCAGATGATAGATAGGAAAGAGCAGTTCAAGCAATCTTTGTACCATAAAAATCTGGTTTCCAATCCCTCGCTTAGAATTAAATATGTAGGTTCACTTTCTAAATCAATACATAACCTCTTTTCTAAAACAAAGTGAATAAATTTCTACTTGGATTATGTCATAGACATCTATGAGAAAGTAGTAAAAAATGAATATAAATGTTTTGTAAATAATGTACAGAATTCATAACTGCAGTTTCATTAATATAAACATACATTATATTACTATGTTATAATGCAGATATTTAGTTTACTCTTAGTTGTTTTTTTCCTCCACTGCCATTTTCTAGGGTGCTTGGTAGTCATTGTCCTCACCTTTGGCAATTTATTCATGCATCCTCCCTGCCTTTTCCCCTCTCATTCAATATATTTAAAAAAACTGGGAATTGAAACTTTAATGACTTCTAGCAGTTAGCCGATGACGATAAGCTAAAGAAAACCCCAATATTTATATCTGTAGTACAATTCTCCAGAGATATTAGAAATAGTATTTATACTGCTTATAATTTATATCCTCAACAGTGCCTACAACTTAGGTAGAAGACTGTATAATGTGGAGATCCACTGCAATATATATGGTTTACACTTATGAAAAAAATTAATGCTATTGCTTATTTACATACCCACTATAGAGGATAGAATTATTTCACAGTTGCATAGATCATGTGAGTTTCCTCAAATACCTAAGCTTAATTCAAGGAAAAAATTGAATTAAACAATAAACACAAGCAGGATAGCAGTGCCTGCACTGATTTAGATTTCTAAAAATTGGGGAGAGAATAAAGTAAAAGCTCCAAAATTTTTAGTATGTTTAGTATTTTTGAAGCTCATCAATTATTTTATCATCCCTTAATATCCTATATAGCAAGACCTACACATTCTTTCTCATTGACTTTAATAATCTCTTAGTTCTTAAGCACAGAAGTTCTTTCACAGTATATTTGAAATAGAATAAAATACATCATCTTCAACATTTGGAAATTTTTCCTCAACTTTTTAAATTTGTGTATGCATTTAAGTATTTATCCATATAATAACTCAGAGCAGTAAACAATAATTATAAATAAATTTATTTAGTGTTAAAGAAATACATTTTAAATTAATTAAAATTGCTCAAATTGTCAGAATTCCTTTTATCTGGTATAATTGAATAATCTATTACAAAGTAAGAACTGAAAGTATTTCGAATATAATGTGCAAGCACTCCAGTGGCAGTTTCCATAACTGAAATATACATTACTCTAGGGCTTATGCCACCATTTGCTTTAATTTGATTAATTTAATTAAATCAAATAGTGTTATAATCCTCAAGAGGGGAACTATTCTACTTAGGATAACTCCATTAGAAATACTTGATATATGAACATTTTTATAATGTAAGCTAAAAACTTGTTGAAAATGCAGTGTAAAAAAAGAAGCAATCATCCAAGGATCACTATAAATGCTATATTTTATGCTTTAAGCTTTTATTAATTTATTTTAACCAGGAAAATGACAAGAAAGTAAGCCAAGTAAATTACCATAGACAAGGTAATAAATGTTATATTAGAGAACCACATAAAATGCTGTATAGCATTTTTATGTAGATCAAAATAAAAATGTGTCTACATGGAACACATTTTCTTTTGAATAATATTATATGCCTTGAAACACTGCATTCCTATTATTTAGGATAATAATTCCTCAATATCCAGTTAGTGCTTCCAATTCAGCCTTTCATTGATTCTGTGAACTTTTGCTGAACATCTGTTATTTGCACATCACTGTGTTAAACACATACCATGTGTTACCTGGCATCTTTATTCATCTCATCACATCTATGTGATGTTTAATCCTCTCAAGTAGACTCCTAACCTAATTTGGTGGTAGGCTTGAGGTAAAGATTGAGTTGAGTATGAAGGAGTTCACGGGAGCTGTGCTCCAAGAATAATTTAAGGAAGAGCGTGGTTAGTCAAAGATGAAGACTATGGACAGCTGTTAACCTATCTTAAATAGAATGGTAGGAGTTTACACCAGAGGAATCACCAGAGTCTAGGTTAAAGTCTAAACCTGATATGTTTAGCTGCCTGGATTTTAACTCACTGGGATAAATAGTAGAATCCTACCAGCTCCAATCTCAAAATCAGCACTGAAAACAATACAAAAACAAAACATAACAAAATCAACATTCATAATAATATTTGGCTATCTGGCTAAAGGAATTCTCATATTATTTATCATCTAAATCAGAAAAGCCATAAGTTTTAATTTTGTGTTTATTATCAACTTAATTATAACAAATGTGCTTTACTCTTTATTTTAGAAAGTATATATATGTAAACATATATATACAAATATATATGTATATAGATTGTTTAAAAATACATCTTTTTAAACTTATAAAAGCATATTATAGTTTTTTAAAATTTATATAATATTTAAACTTTATTTATATAAAAGTATATATAATCTTTTAAACTTTTGCCATCCATGGTTTTTATTTTAATAGTTAGAATATCGCAGCTTTTGGATGCAACCATGAATTATGTGTATATTATACTCAATTCATTCCGTCTTCTTGAATGTATTAACAAGGATGTTTTTTACCATTGGTTGCTTTTCACCAAATTTGCTTTAGTATTATTGTGATAAAAACACTATTTTTTTCCCCAATGATGAACTTCTTAACTACATTTAAAATAGTACTCAAAATAATATTTGGTATGTTCCTTTGACAGTATAAACTTTGACAAATTGATAACATAAATTGAACTTAAATTAAAATGATTTTTGGCACTAACTTATGTTCTATTTTAAGCCTTCAAATACAATGATATAAAACTGCACATTAACTCTTTGCAAACTTCTTCTGTTATTTGAGCCAAAATATTCATAGCTATTAGCAATTAACTCTTCACTTTCAACATGTGCATGAGAAGACTTAAAATTCAAAATAAAAATAATTTTTAAAATATTCATTTTTTTCCTATATACAAACTTATGGTTCACACAATGTTAGGTAAAACATAAATGTTAGGTAAACAGCAATGCCAGATGAATTACACTATCAACATCATGCATCGTCTCTTTAAAAAAACTTTTACTTCAAAAATAGCTTCTGATGCTTCCTCACTAGATCTTTATCTTCTGATTTTTCATGTCTCATCATGGCCCTTATGGTGGAAGATTAAGACCAATAAATGTATGAAAGTTATATATTCCTTATCAACTTTCTTGGGAAATGAAAATTCATTTACTTTTTTATTATAGGTTTTAGGGAGGAAGACCCCAGAAGTAAAGTGCTGTGCTCATGGTATCATAGCAAGTGTAAATGCGATCAACATGACCTATCACTGTTGACATTAACCTTGCTTGCTTGGCCGAGGTAGCACTTATCAGGTTTCTCCAATGTAAACTTATTCTCCCTACCCCTCTTTCCATCTGGTATTCTTTGGAAGGTCACTATGTGCAACCCACACTTAAGGGATGAGGAACTATTTTCCACATTATTAAGGGCTGAGTAGCCACATAAATTATTTTGAATTTTTCTATAAGATAGATTTGTTGTATTCTTCCTCATTTATTTATTCAATCATTTATATGATTGTGAACTCATGGATATTCATTTTATGCTTTGTGTTACAATACAACACTGATTTTTTTCATTGCTCAAGTTGTTCCAACTTTAGCCGTTGAGAGCTCTTTTAGCTGGCCCTCTTTCCCTTTGACTTTCCCCTATAATCATGGGTTTTATCCTTTTTCATTGCAAAAATACCATTTCTTTCTGGCACTAAAAGATTTTTCAGTCTCATCTTGTATATTTTTGCCCTGCCCTAGAATAAGCCACTTCTACAAGAAGCTCTGTGTCCTTTAATTTGAGAGTGAGATTAGAAACTAAGGTCTGGGAATTAGGTATGCTTGTTACTACTGGGGTGCCATAGCTACAAGATCATTTCAGTTGACAGGGCAAGACAATGAGTCTATTGTAACCTGTGCATTTACACATTACTACTAATGCAACTATTAGTATCTATATTGAGCTAAATATGAGTTTCTCGTAATGACTCTAACTCTAATCCATTACCAGATCATTTTAGCCTCCTCCTCTTGCTTATCTGTAATTCACTCCAACTGTGAAAGCCTGGTTCTCACAATTGTCTCTGTTTACTTAATTGTTCAATTTCAGCACATATGTACATTAGTTTCATAATTGTTAACCTGTGCCCCTGTGGCAAACAACATTTCCTACTAGAGCGTAGTGCTTATGTGCAGTTCCTTTGCCTTTTGTTTTACAGATGCTACTCAATTCCAAATTACCTAAGTCAGTGTCTTTTTCCTCATCCTCAATGAGATTATTTTATACATTCTTTTTTTTTTTTTTTTTTGATACAGGGTCTCACTCTGTTGCTCCAGCTAGAGTGCAGTGGCTTTATCATAGCTCACTGCAACCTCAGACTCCTGGGCTCAAGCGATCCTCCTGTCTCAGCCTCCTGGGTAGCTGGGACTACAGGTGCATGCCACCATGACCTGCTAATTTTTCTATTTTTTTGTAGAGACAGGGTCTCACTCCTGCTCAGGCTGGTTATATATTCATAATTAAGTAAGACTCTTTTGTCACAATGGTACATTTTAGAAGACAATATGGCAGTTTTTTACAAAGATAGATATAGTTTTACCATACTATCCAGCAATTATGCTCTTAAATATTTGCCCAACTGATTTGAATGCTTATGTTCACACACACACAACACACACACACACACACACACTCTCCAAAATCTGCACACAAGTATTTATAGAAGCTTTATTCATAACTGACAAAAAACTGGAAGCCACCAACTTCTGTCTAGTTTCACTTGATAATGTGTACTTAAATATGCCAAACTTGAAAATGTTTACTTTCTTTCTATAGTTGAGATTTTCTTCTATATTTTGTTTATATGATGATCTTATGTACTGAAAGTCAAGAAACAGTATTTAACATGAAAACATCTACTAAACAATGAAATATATTAAATATAGATATACACCACATAGTGACAATCCTACTATAGCAAATGTATTCATATAACTCTCACACTTGACAGTAGGTCTGCTCAGATTCTGTTTCTGAATGATTTTTTGGGTTTTATGTTTGTTTTGTATACTTCATCTATAAAGCTACATTTTTTCCACTGGTCTGAACTGATGGCCTGGTGGTTCCCTTCTTCTCTGTATCCTGCTGCCAGCAGCGTGGCCTGTGGCACTATGAATGTTACATCAAGTGTCTGGCAGAGGCAGCAACACTGAATATTTTTCCTACCATCACCTGAGACAGTAAGGAGTCAGCAGTCCCTGACTGTTGGATTCTGACTGCATTTCTCTTCATCAGGAAGTACCTGTATGTCATCCTTGTAAAGGAGATGTAGTTACTTTGTAGTGAAAAAGTTGTCAAGAGTGATATTCTTTCAGATTTAAACAAGAGCTAATGTGAGAGCTCCATTCACTGCACATGTGCCCCACACACAATTAGATAATAACAAAGCAGAAGCCAGACACTCTATGTAAATGCCACCAAGCCCAAGGCAGAAATTAGAAGCACTAAGTAAATTTTATCAAACCCAAATTGACATTTTGTCATGCAATTAATAACGATAGTTTGTTAGAAATTTAAAAAAAAAAAAAACTAGAACAAACCCCAAGTGAACAGAATGCCTGGACACCAGATATACATGGGAACAGTCGCATACAAATCTGTACAACTGGTCACCTTGTATAAATAAAATGGCTTTCTAAAGAAAGTAGTCTATGCTTGAGTGAAGGCATTTTTATCTTCCGGTTACCTGGATGGATTAGGTTAGTCACCTTTAGGAAGAGGTATTTTGTGCTTAGCACAAACATACAATGTTGGATAGCCTGAGGCAGTGAGAGTAAAGAGAAGATAAAGGAGGGGGAAAGAGATTAGAAACCAGCACTCTTGGGCGTGTCTGGAAAGAGAGAGGTCTGGCCAAATTCATTGTGTCTTAGTGGTCAAGATCAATATTGAAGAACAAAAACTTCTTAAATGTATTTCTAAAATGTTTTTGTTGCCATATCATGTAATTTCAGCTTTAGCTGCCTCCTCCGCACAAAACTGGTAATTTTCCTATTTTAAAGAAAGTTTTATAATGACATTTCTCTCTATTTTACATGTGTTTGTTCTTAGTGGAAGTAAAATGGTCTTGAGTTTTGTGTATGATACACACAGCAGTACAGAGGACTTGGAGGCAGAGGGAGCCATGGAAGTGAAGAATTTTAGATAACTTAAGGGACAGCTCTTGCTCTTCAGGTTTCATGGTAAAAGTACACCATCAGCACCTGAGAGGTTTTATAAAAGACCCAGCTGGGGGGAGGAGGTGGGATGAGGATAGGAAAGACAAGAAGAATTGGCTGCCAGAGGCCCAGGACAGTGGCTCACGCCTGTAATCCTAGCACTCTTAGGAGGCCGAGAAAGGTGGATTGCTCGAGGTCGGGAGTTAGAGACCAGCCTGAGCAAGAGTGAGACCCCCGTCTCTACTGAAAATGGAAAAAAATTAGCTGGACAACTAAAAATATATAGAGGAAAAATAAACCGGGTGTGGTAGTGCATGCCTGTAGTCCTAGCTACTTGGGAGGCTGAAACAGTAGGATTGCTTGAGCCCAGGAATTTGAGGTTGCTGTGAGCTAGGCTGATGCCAGAGCACTCTAGCCCTGGCAATAGAGTGAGACTCTATCTCAAAAAAAAGAGAGAGAGAGAGAGAGAGAGAGAGAGAGAATGGGCTGCCAGATTAAAAAGTACTCTGAGGATATTAGTATGAAAGCCCACTTCCCAACTCCCCTGATATACCAGTGGGATTTAACTAATTCCAAGAGAACTTTTGTTTTCACAAAAAAAATACAACTGTTTTAGTGCATTTTGTGTTGCTATAAAGGAATACCTGAGGCTCAGTAATTGAAAAAGAAAAGAGGTTTACTTGGATCTCAGTTCTGCAGGCTGCACAAGAAATAGGGCACCAGCATCTTCTTGGCTTCTGATGAGGGCTATTGCACTGCGTCAAACATGGTAGGGAAAATCAAAGGGAAGCAGGCACTTGGGAGAAGAGACCAAAGAGGAGAAAGAACCTCTCTTTGTAACAACCTGACACTTGGGGGAAATAATCCATTTCCCTGAGAACTAATCCAATCTCACAAGAGTGAAAACTCACTTACTACCATGAGTAGGACACCAAACTATTCATGATGGATCATCTGAGACCCAAACACCTCCCACTCTGCCCCATCTCCAACATCCCCATACAGGAGATTAAATTTCAGCGTGAGATTTGGTGGGGATAAACAGGCCATATCCAAACCATAGCAACAGCTAATTCAATCTCTTTATTGGGTACATTGTGGGGTACTGTGTTAACCTGATATCAATGTCTGTTCTGCCCCTATTGCCCTGGTCTTTAAATAAATCTTTATCATTATAAAATATTTTCATCTTCACAGCAGATGGAGTTATCATAAAGATCAGTAATTTTAAATCTTGACAGCAAATATTATCACTTGGAAAGTTATAAAGACATTATACCAGCACCTTTTCCATTCTCCTACCCACATTGTCATTTACTTGGCTTGAGAATAATACTTAAACATTAATATTAAAATAAAAACAAAACAATATTCTCCAAATAACTTAGTATAAATCCACTATTGCACAGTGATCCTCAAACTTCAGCTTACATCAGAATCATCTAGAAGGACTTTACAAACACAGATCATTGGGTTCCACTCCCAGAATTTCTGACTCAGTAGGTCAGAGGTAGGGCCTAAGAATTTTTATTCCCAAAAAGTTCCTAGGTAATGATTAAACTGTTAGTTTAGGGACCATACTTTGAGAACCACTGATATCCATTAGTGCTTCAAATTTTAATATGGTTACAAATCACCTGGGATCTTGTTAATATGCAAATTTTAAATTATTAAGTCTGGACTGTGACCTGATATTCTACATTTTCAACAGATTCAATGGAATTAAATTGTATGCATGAATGTTAATATTCTATTATTTTTTATTTCAGCATATTATGGGGGTACAAATGTTTAGGTTACGCATGTTGCGTTGCCTGCCCCACCCCCGAGTCAGAGCTTCAAGCATGTCCATCCCCCAGACGGTGCACACCACACCCATTAGGTGTGAATATACCCATCCCCTCCTCCCCCCTCCCATCTCTATTTTTAATAGACATTGATATAAATACAATATCCCTAAAAGTCAATGGTAAGATGAGTTCTAGAAACCAATTCCAATGTTTAGCTTGATGCTTCGATGAGTCTATAGAAGAGCAATACCTACATTATATTACTGCAAGTTTTTCTGAAAGAAAGTGATTTTATGTTTGAGAAATTTTCGAAATAATAAAGTCAAATTAGATTTATTTCAGTATTTCTCAGAAGTTTTAATGCATATTGCAAAATTTATAAAAATGTAATATGGAAAGTTATAAAACTTTCTCATCAAGAAAATGTTTTGATCAAAACCATTATTAATACTGTGCTAAACTCTAAATTACCCAGCTCAAGAAACATTACCATAGTGTTTACACCTTCCTCAATCATCAGAGAGCTTGACTCCAGAAGAGCAGGTTTCTGTGACCCCGAGTAGAAAGATGTATTTGTATTTTCTGCCTATTTAAGAAGATGATTTGTTTTGATTCTTGAGGATGTGAGAATAATAATATAACTTTTAAGGGAAAATAACCCTTGCTAACATACTCATTAGGCCTTGGGTATTTTGTCTTTATTTTTGTATTCCCAGCATTTGTTAGAGTGCATAAAGTAGCTCAAATAACATAGAATGAATGATTGAATCACTATATATATAATTTGTACAAAAGTTTGGAGGAACCTTAAAGACATAATTAGTGTGATAGCAATATATAACCTCAAAAACCTTTAAAATGCTGGTGTTAATTGGTGTCACTGTTGTTCTAATAACATGAGTGACACCACCAGTATAAGTGAAACACTAGGGTAAAAGGGCTGCTAGAATTAACACAGGGATATGGAATTACACATGTAGAAATGTAGACTTCAACCAAATGAGGTTCAATCAACTAGCATTGAAAAGAGTGACTAGGAGTTGTCAAACTCTTTCCATCATTGGGACTACCTCTTGTTAATTAACATAAATGAAACAGAAACAGAACACAGAATGGAACCAAATTCTAAAATTTTTTTCTATAGTTGTTTAGAAATAATGTTAAGGCACTAAAGGAAATGTAAAAATATGAATCATGAAGTTCTATAAAAATTACTAGTTATTTATCTTTTTCTCTGGTGAGTAGTAATAGTTATATTGTATCATATTAAGCATAGAGCACAGAATTTTTGGTGTAGCATATTATATATTCATGTCTTTGCTAATAAAAGTCAACTGTCCTTTTACTTACAATTTGCATTAACAGCTCATCAATATAAACGGAAATGATTTATTAAAATATTACTGAGTAGAGACTGAATGGCTCAAGGGATTGATTGGTAATGGGGTATGTAGTCTTTTATTTCTAGGTCACTGATTTGAATTACATCTTGGCAGAGAGTGGAGGCTATTCAGTGACATATGGTGTGTGGAATGGGGTGGTGATGTCAGTCTTATTTTCATTAAGTGCTGTCCATTTAGGTTTCAATATTTCAAGGAAACTGAACTTGACTCTAAAGCCTGTCTCCATGGATTCAAAATATCATTATACATACATGTGTAAAAAAATCTATGGGAGGTTAAAATTATGAAGAATAGAAAAAATATTATCTGTTGGAACATTTTCAGTATAAAAATATTTTGCATGACTTATTTGAGTAGGTTTAACAAGCATGAATGCAAATCTTTCAGGATAAGTTAACATTCTCTTTTTAGGTTTATTTATTCTTAATGATTTCAGGAACTACATAGCTCTTTTGAAGTTAGATTGTAAGTTTATTTTTCAATTAGGTAACACGATATTTTATAGAAGTAAAATTTAAAATTCTATCAGAATGAGTCCTATATTAAAAAGAATAGAACATTATAATTGAGAAAAACTGAGAAATCTTTTCAACTGACATTATTTTACAGGTAAAGAAAATGGGAAGTATAAAGCAAAAATGACTTCCCCAATATAGCACAGCTGCCCTGTGCTATAGCTGAACCATAAGTTCCAGGTCAAAGCTCTTCTCACTACTTGTACTATCTCTTGTTTAAGGTGGAGTACTAAGTCATAGGGGGAGCATCATTTCTCATTGTTCTCAGGCCAAGATAAAGCCATGAAAAAACAAGAAGACTGAAAAGAAAAATTTAAAGATCTCATGAATATATGTAGAACAAATCTGTAGTCATTTTGTGAGAATTAATAAGTGAATTTATCAAAGTTGTAAGATGCAAGCTGAATTAGAGCCAATTTTATTTCTTTATATAAGCAACAGAAATCTAGAAAGTGCTATTATAAAAGACAGTCATTCAATAGCAACAAATATAACTACATAGTAATAAATCTGCTAAAAAGATATCCAAGACCTTACAAGAAATGTATAAATCATTATTGAGATACATTGTAAAATACCTACATTAATGGAAGTATTTGTCATATACCTGGATTGGAAATCTAAGTATTGTTCAGTTGTTATTTATTCCTGAATGGACCTTTTGATTCAATGTAATTTCGATTAAACACCAAGGTATTTGAGGGAGGGAAAGAATCAACATACGCTTTTAAGATTTTATGGAAATTCACTTAGCCAGGACTAGGGGACATGGAAAAACCTAATGCCAATTCTTTAAAGCACATGCTTTAAAGTGAGACCCAACCAAGTAATTTGCTATGACTAATAAAATGTGAGCAGAAGCATCTCCTCTGTTTACCAAGAAGAGGCAGAGTAGGTAAGGATTTGTCTGCTGCAAACAACTGCAGGGTTTAGTTTGGGTGACAAGGAGAGGGATAAAAATGTATTCAT
>VBSM01000272.1:91536818-91552108 GCA_008086735.1 Cheirogaleus medius | reverse complement strand
TTTTTCCATTCTTGAGATACTTCACTTAGTAGAATGGGTTCCAGCTGTATCAAAGAACTCTTAAAATTGAACAATAAAAAATGAACAACTCCTGGATAAAGTTGTTCATTTTTTATTGTTCAATTTTAAGAGTTCTTTGTATATTTTGAATAACAATCCTTTGTCAAATATGTCTTTTGCAAATATTTTCTCTCAGTCTGTAGTTTGTCTTCTCATTTTCTTGACAATATCCTTAATAGAGAACCAAGTTTTCAATTTTAATGTAAACCAGGTTTTCAGTTCTTTCTTTCGTGGATCGTATCTTCAGTATTATATTTAAATAGTCATTGTCAGACCCAAGGACACCTAGGTTTTCTCCTATGTTATCTTCTAGGAGTTTTATAGTTGCATTTTAATTTTAGGTCTATGATCCATTTTGAGTTAATTTTTGTGAAGGGTGTAGGGTTTGTGTTTAGATTCATTTTTTTTTTTCAACGTGGATATTTAGTTGTTCCAGCACCATTTGTTGAAAAGACTATCCTTGCTGCATTCTATTGCCTTTGTTCCTTTGCCAAAGATAATATATTTATGTGGATAATATATTTATGTGGATCTATTTCTGAGCTCTCTATTCTGTTTGATTGAACTATTTGTTTATTCTTTTGCCAATACCACACTCTCTTGATTATGGTAGGTTTATAGTAGGTCTTGAAGTCTGGTAGTGTCAGTTTTCCAACTTTGTTCTTCTCCTTCAATATTATGCTGGCTATTCAGGGTCTTTTGACTCTCCATATAAAATTTAGAATTAGTTCATTGATATTCACAAAATAACTTATGAGAATTTGATTGGAATTGCATTGAATCTGTAATCAGATCAAGTTTGGAATAACTGATATTTTGACAATATTGAGGTCTCCTAGCCATGAACAAGAAATATCTTTGCAATGATACAGTTCTTTGACGTTTGTCATAGTTTTATAATTTTCCTCATACAAATTTTACATATATTTTGTTAGATTTATATCTAAGTATATGTTTACAACTAATCCAAATCCACTTTCACACAACATTATACCTCTTCACAAATAGTGTGAGTACATTTTAATAACAAAATATTCCTAATTCCACCATCCCTTGTATCACAGCTTGGCAATTTCTACCATTCCTTGTTATCATTCATCTCCCTTATAGATAAGCATGCATAATTTAGCACATTGTTGCCATTATTGTTTTGAAAAAACTTTTCTGTTAGGTCAACCAGGAATAAGAAAAATAAAATTTTTTATTTTTTTAATTTTTTTATTTCAGCATAATATAGGGGTATAAATGTTAAGGTTACATACATTGCCCTTGCCTCCCCGCCCCCCTTGAGTCAGAGCTTCAAGCGTGTCCCTCCCCCAGACAATGCACATCACACTTATTATATATATATATATATATATACCCTCCTCCCCCTCCCACCTGCCCAACACCAGATAAATTTGGTGTTTTTTTTTTTTTAAATTTTGGTTACATTTTATATCTTTGCCTTTTCCTAGTAAGGATTAGAGGTATGCCCTTCCCCTCCACACTGTTCACCACATCACTCAGATGTGGGTCTACCCCTTCAACCCCCAAATCCCTGGTGAACACCACTACCCTTTGAACACCATAGTGATAATCAGTCAGTACCAATTTTAAAATTTTTTAATTTACCTTCCCTTATTCCTTCTCTGATGCTTTTCCTTTCTTTATGTAGATCCAAGCTACTGACCTATATTATTTCTTTCTCTTTAAGAACTTCTTTCAACATTTCTTGCAAGGCAGATCTACTTGCAACAAATTCCTTCAATTTTTGTTTTTCTGAGAAAGTCTATTTTTCCTTCAATTCTGAGCAATAATTTTGCAGGGTTCAAATCATCAGGTGGGTGCTTTTTCACTCTCAACACTTTAAATATTTCAATCAACTCTCATTTTGTTTGCATGATTTCTGAGAAAAATTCAGATGTAATTCTTAGCTTTGATACTCTACAGGTAAGGTGTTTCCCCACCCTTTGGATATTTTAAATATTTCTTTCTTTAAATTTGATTTTTGTAGTTCAAATATGATAGCTTTAGTTATATATATTAATATATAACATACACACAGACACATACACACATACACACACACACACACATATTTATCATCCTTGATGTTCTCTAAGTTTCCTATATCTGTAGTTTGGTTTCTGACATTAATTTGGGGAAAATCTATTATTATTGCTTCAAATATTGCCTGCATTTTTTTCTCTCTTTCTTCTCCTTCTAATATTCACATTACACATTTGTTATACCACTTGTAGTTGTTTCAGTTCTTTGACATTCTTTTTCATTTCTTCAGTCTTTTTTGTCTTTGCCTTTCCATTTTAAAAGTTTCTATTGACATCTCCTCAAACTCTGAGATTCCAGTCTACTAATAAGCTTATCAAAGGCATTCTTTATTTCTGTTATAGTATATTAATCTCTAGCATTTATTTTTGATCATTTCTTAGAATTCCCATTGCTCTACTTACATTGCACATCTGTTCTTGCATGTTGTCTATTTTATCCGTTAAAATCCTAAGCATATTAATCATAATTGCTTTAAATTCCTAGACTGATAATTCAGCATCCCTGCCATATCTGAGTCTGGTTTTGATACATGTTCTATCTTTTCAAATTGTTTTTTATTTCTTTCCTTTTTATTTCTGCCTCTTAGTATTCCTTGTAATTATTTTTTTCTTGGTAGCCAGAAATGATGTACTGTGTAAAAGGAACTACAGTAAATAGATCTTTAATAATGTAGTAGTAAGGTGTAGGGGAAAAAGGAAATATTCTATAGTCCTAAGATTAGGTTTCAATCTTTTAATGAGACTGTGCCTTTGGACTTTGAATTTCACAGGTGCTTCTTAGCACCTCCTTGGTGGGACAGGATAGGTACAGTGACCTGGAATTGGATACTTCCCTTTCTCCAGGTCAGTTAGACTCTGAAAAAAATCCAATAGTTTAGGCAGAGATAAAATACTTTGCCTTGAGAGCAGGTCTTCTTAAGAAGAACAGAATGCTCTGGCACATTTCAAAATGCTTTTATTTTTCCCCCTCCTCCTGTCAGAAGTAGGAAGGGATTTTTCTTGGAAATTTGCTGTGACAACATGGTGGAGCTCCTTGAGGTAAAACTCACACAAATGTGCAGTCCCCTATATGCGTGGGTCCCCCTGGAGTTTTTAACTCTCCAACTTGTTTACACTAAGCCTCCGGCAATTTTTCAATTACAATTTAGGTTTTTCTACCCTGATACTGTTTCCCGTGGAGGTTTGTGCTCTTGGGTTTCTGCTCCAGTAAGTTGTGATTCTGCTCTAATAAGCTGTGATTCTCTGTGTTCACCTGTCAGTCTCTGCAATTTTGGGAGCAGCAGTTTGCTTGCTATATGACCTCACCTCTCTGAAAGATGCAAGAAGAGTTGTTGACTTTTCTGTTTGTTCAGCTTTTTACTTGTTAGGACAGAGTGACAATTTCCAAGCTTTTTACATGCCAGACTGGAAACCAGAAGTTTAGGTTCCAATTATTTTTTTAATGTTTGTTTATATATGTTTCATAATACAAATTTATCCTTCCTTCTTTCCCATCAAATAAGCTATACGAAGCATTAATTAAAGTCATTATGATTTCTGTCATTTTATCTACTCATGAATAGGGAATATGTTTTTCTTCAATACTTCATGGAAAACACTTCTTTCCCTGTGGTGGAGAGAATTAAGCTTTATTTATTGATATCCTAAAATTTTAAATTACTATACTTCTCAAATGTTAGTTAGTTCTCCACTCATACTGTGAGTAAAATGTATGTTATTAGAGAATTTTTTTAGGAAAATAAAATGCTATGAGATTAAGTGTGGCATTCAGCATGGGATCTATGTATGGCATTTCATTTTAAAAAATAGTTATAGAATGACACATTGGTTTCTGGAGTTGAATTCCAAAAGTAGAACTTAATTTTAGTAACAACCAGAAAACATGATGCTTTCAGCAATTCAGTAATTATGAAATAATGTAAAAATTATGTCTTTTAAAAATATTAATAGTGATAAATATTAGCAATATTTATCATTCAATTAAGATGTAGACTGAAACAACCTAAATGTTTAATTGTTAATACACAAAAAGTATAATTATAATTTGACTAAATGCTTATTTGCTTACTCTCCTTGTTCCCTATATATAATTTTAGGGTATGGAATTTATTTTTAGATATTCACAAGCAACAAAATTTATAGGTTGTAATCTATGTAGACAAAATTATAGTTGTTATTAACTAGATTTTCTCTTGCCTTTGTATTTCACAAAATTAAAAAACAAAGAGTATTTTGCTTGTAAAGGCATGTTAGCCAATAAATTATTTTGTCTAGATTAGAACTTCATAAATTTGGTATTTCTGTTTCTAAAATTTTAAATGTAAGTTTTCCAAAAATTATTGAAAATCCACTCTTTAAAATGATTGCTTACTTGAACAAGTGCCTGCCAACCTATTTTTCTATAAAAAAGCTCAGAGAAACTTGTACCACATAACTGTGTAAATTACAATAGAAATTTAAAAGAAGAAAAGAAGAAACATTAATTAGAGCTCATTTAAAAGCTTCATGACAGGCCAACACTAAACTATAATAAGAATTTAAAGTGCCTATACAAATTTCTTTTTTTTTTTTATTTTCACAAAGGCATTTAGAGTGTTATCAAAAACAGCTCCAGAATAAAATGGTTTAAGCTTATAAAATATGCATTTATTTATTCAGTAAATATATATTGCTCTAATAATTTAAATAGTCCTTAATTAAAATATGAGTAAACAAATTTTATAAAGTAAAATTCTGAAGATGTTGATGATTCTACATGTTAGCTTAATAACAAAGTACACCTATTGTGAAAACTTCTTTACTGTAGCTTATAAATATATATATATATAGCAGTTTTCACAGTCCTTATTCTTACTTTATGAAACCCTTCTTGCAAAATGTCACAACCATATTTAAGCCACCTAAAAAAGGTGACACATATTCTCTGTGGAGCTTTAAAATGTAAGATGTCCATTTTTTATGTAAGGCACTGATCTATTAGGCACAAAATCAAAATAACAGTTGTTCATTTCTGGCTAATGCAGTTGTATGAGGGGATGTGTCTAAATTCAAAAGTCTCATTAATTTTATTACAAAAATTTTAAAATGTCCTGGAAAACAGGGAAGAATGGCATCTACATACTGGGATATTTTAACAACATGATCATCTTCTTAACATGCCAAATAAGAATATGACAAAATTTGGAATTAATTAATTAATTCAGATAAGGAAGATCCAGCTCCAAACCACAGTCAGAGTGTATATAGGAAAAAATAAAAATACTGCAGTTGTTACAGTACATCTAGCCACAGAATCAACAGGTTTTCTAACATCGTTAATGTTCAATTGTACGAGAAATTTTAAATCATTAAATAATATTTTTCAAATGTGGTAGCTCTTAAAAAAGGAAAATGAAATACTGGAGATAATGTTCTTGTCTATTTAGGTACTCCATTAAATTTAACCTAAAATATAACTATAATAAGCAAGTTCAGTAATATGGACAATAAATTGCCTACATATCAAAAATAACCAGTTTAAAAATAAAATAAAAATTAATCTACTCATAACAGCAATAAACTATGTGAATCATTTTATGATTAATTCAATATCTATATGTCTTGTTTACAAGGAAAGATGTTATAAAATTTTCCAGGGAAAAATTTAACAAAATTGTGTGAATAAAGGAATAAACACATTGGTTTTGGTAAGTCTGTTTTATGGACTCCACTTTCTATGCCTTTTTTTTTTTTTTTTTTTTTTGAGACAGAGTCTCACTCTGTTGCCCAGGCTAGAGTGCCCTGCCATCAGCCTAGCTCACAGCAACCTCAAACTCCTGAGCTCAAGCAATCCTTCTGCCTCAGCCTCTTGAGTATCTGGGACTACAGGCATGTGCCACCATGCCAGATTAAATTTTTCTATATATATTTTAGTTGTCCAGCTAATTTTCTTTCTATTTTTAGTAGAGAAAGGGTCTGCCTCTTGCTCAGGCTGGTCCTGAACTCCTGAGTTCAAACGATCCACCCACCTTTGCCTCCCAAAGTGCTAGGATTACAGGCGTGAGCCACCGCACCCGGCCTATGCCTATTTATTTAATATGATGTTACCTAGTTCTTACATGGGACATACAGTTTTATCTCTGAGCATATTATTCTCTATAAAAAATTGTTTAGAAGATGATGACTCCTTCATGAGATACAGACACTTATATCTCAATTTGCTCAATTGCTTTTTGCCTGTACTCACTTGAAACGCCAAAGCTACCTAATATTTAGCATATGCAAAAATTGAATGACTCTACAGAACTCTATAATCAACATTTGCAAAATGTACATCTTATAAAGTGCACATGAAACATTTATAGGAGCAACCAACATGCTAAACCATAGAACGAGCCAAAGTAAGTCTCAAAAATGAAATTATATAGAATGAGTTCTCTAAGCAGAGGATGTTTCTATTAACGGATCGGTGTGGGGCGGGTGGGAGGGGGAAGGAGGGGATGGGTACATGCAAACATAATGAGTAAGATGTGCAACTTTTGTGGGATGGTCACCCTTGAAGCTCTGCCGCAGGGGTGAGGGGGGCATGGGAAATATATGTAACCTTCATATTTGTACCCCCATTATATGCTGAAATATTTTTTTAAAAAAGACAAAAGAAAAGAAGAGGATGTTTCTAAGTTGATGTTTAGCACACAATGATAACTAGAAATTTTCTATATTATGAAAATTAAGAAATATACTTGTAGTTAATTCACAGGTGAACAAATAAATTGCAATAGAAATTAGAAAGCATTTTAATTGAGTCATAACACAAATACTGTCAATCAATATATGAAAGCCAGTTAAATCAGAAATTTGAGGGAAACTAAGGGCCATACTTACATAAACTGGAAATGAAGAAAAGATAATATAGAAGTATCCTTTAAGAAAGTTAGAAAAGTAGCAGCAAAATAATCTCAAAAAAATGGAAAGGAAATAAATAAGAACAGAAATAAACATAAAACAGAGAAGATCATCATAGTCAAAAACATGTTCTCTGAAGAGATTATTTAAGTGGTTAAATACCTTGTGAAAGTAATCATTACATAATATTGCATCAGGAAATCTCAGACTTATTAAAATAACACAAGTATCTCAAAGCTACATTTGGATCATAAATTTCATTTTATTGGATGATATTTTCACTTCAGATTATTTTTCTAAATCTAAAAATGATTCAATCTTAAATATTTTGAGTTAAAAAATAATATCTATAATTCTAAGGAGAAAATTGAAATATCAGAAAAATAGATATATTGGACAAAAGGTTAATTATCTCAATATTTAAGTATCTCTAGCAAAAATAGCAATGAATAACTGTATAAAAGTGCCCAATAATATGAATACGTACTTCAACACAGGAGAATTAAAAGTCAAGGTAAGCTTTAAATTTTTAGTAATCAAAATTTGAAAATTAAAAGAATAAAACATATGAGCTCAGAAATTGGCAAAGATGATTTGAGGACTGAGCCATGAAAAATAAACATTTTATTAGATATTTGGCAAAAGCAAAATTGGTCAGCAATTTGAAAAGCTGCAGACCTCTGATATATCATTAGATAATTATGATTCTTAGTGATTTACCAATTTTATGAATCTTTTCAAAGAATCAACTTCTGTATTTGGTGTCTTTCTCTAGTGTATGTATTCTGTTTCATTAATTTATGTCATCTTTACTATTTTCTTTCTTTTTCTTTGTAATAAAATAATATAAATTTAGATGGGCTTGAAAATACTAGTTGTTTTCTATTGCTGTGTAACAAATTTCCACATAATTAGTGGCTTAAAACAATATTCATTTATTAAGACATAATTCTATATAGAGTAACTTCTAAGAGTTGCCATGGCATTTGTAAACTGTCATGGCACCGGTGGGAGTTTCTTTTAGTATGCTAATGTATTATAAGCAGGGCATAATGAGCAGGGAGGGTAACCTGAGGTCGTTTTTCATCACCATCTTGATACTAGCTTGTGTTGGACAGCTTCTCTACCACCTCCTGTTTTATCAGGAAAGTCTTTCAAGAAGACCTTGAAAGACTTCTCAAGGTCTCTTCTTTATCAGAGACCTTGGTTCGGGTCTTATGACTCTTTATTGAGCAGGGCCTGCTGGTTCCCTATCTCAAAATTACTAGGTATATTGTTATCATCAAGATTTTCATATAATTTATGTTCTATTGGTAATAATGATATTAAGGATTAAAAATGGAATGTAATTAAATGAGGATATATTTTCAACAAAAAGTTATTTTCTCCTAAAATATTCAAAATCATTTATTAAATGGAAAAATAACATGTACATTATAATTGATATTAAATTTTAGAATAAAAGTTTTTAGAAAAGACATAATTCTGTAAGGCTGAAGCAGAACACAGGTGAGATCTGTGCTGACAGTCTTACAAGGATGAAATTAACTTGTCAACTGGACTTTATTTTATTTATTTATTTGAGACAGGATCCTGCTCTGTTTCCTGGGCTATAGTGCAGTAGCAACGTCGTAACTTACCAGAACCTCAAATTCTTGGGCTCAAGTGATCCTCCTGCCTCAGCTTCCTAAATAGCAGCTTCCCAACTATTTAGACCTGCACCATCATGCTGGCTAATTTTTCTATTTTTTTATAGAGACAAGGTCTCGTTCTTGCTCAGGCTGGTCTTGAACTCCTTACTTCAAGCAATCTTCTCACCTCCTAAAGTGCTACGATTGTAGGCATGAGCCACCATGCCTGGCCAGGACTTTATTTATTTTAGAAAACTCAGGAAAATCATTCTCTTCCAAGCTCATTCAGATTATTGGGGAAATTCAGTCCTTGCTGTTGTAAGATGGAGGTTTCCATTTACTTGCTGGGGGTCATTATTGATTTGTAGACTGCCACCATTCCTTGTTACCTGGCCCTTCCATCTTTAAAGTCAGCAACAGCATATTTTCTTTGTCTGGAATCTCTCTCTTTCTTTGAAATTCTTCTCTAGGAACAGTCCTTTTTAAAGGTTCACTTGATGGGTCAGATATGCCCAGGATATTCTACCTTTCTTAAAGTCACCATGGCATATAACAAAACTTAATCTGTGGTGCGACATCAGCAATTATACAGGAGCACGCACCAGGAGGTGGGAGTCTTTAAGGCAATCTCATACTGGTTGAGAGCCAATAAAATGGAGAATGATTATCACAAAATATTACACTAAAATCATAATATGAACACACAAAATGACTGCAAATAATTACATCAAAAGGTTCATAGTTCTTATCTGCAAGTGACAAATTACTTTTGTGTTCCTATTTCATTATGATGATTTTTATACTTTAATAAGCATAAATTAAGCATTCCTTTATCAAAACACTTCTTCCAACATCATTGTGGATACTTTCAATTTTACTGTATTATGCACTTGCACATGTTGACCTTTGTTTAAGAAGAAACAGTTTATTTATTTATTCATTTACAAAATTCTTCCATGAAGAATAATAACCAATAAATAATACTTTCATAAATAAATAAGTAAATTTTATAGTATTTTAGAAGATATACTGTCTTACTTTGTTTGGGCTACAATGATAAAATACATAGAAATTTATTGCTCACAGTGCTAGAGGCTTGGAAGCCTCAGATCAAGATGCCAGCAGATTTGGCGTATAGTGGAAGGAAGCTTGTTTCCTGATTCATAGCTGATGACTTCTTTCACTGTGTCCTCACATTGTCAGAAGGGTGAGTGAGCTCCCTAGGACATATTTTATAAAGCCACTGATTCCATTAATGAAGACTCTGCCTTTATGACCTAATCACCTTCTGAAGATCCTACCCCCTAATGCCATTGCCTGGGAAATTAGGATTTCAAGATATTATTTTTTGGGGGGGGAGCACACACATTCTGACCATAGCATATATGTCTTAGAAAAATCAGAGAAGAATAAAGAGGATCAAGAATGCTAGAAACTGTGCAACTATCATTTTAAACAACTACGTTTTGTTTTAAAAACATAATTAAAATGATAATTATTCTACAGAAATATGAGGTTTTTTTTAGAATAATTTTTTAATTGTCATTCAACTTATTCCAGTTTTAGTCATAATGTTGTCTACTGAGAAATCCAAGAAAATCTGTTAGATACAGAGAGCAAGAGGGTAAATAGGATGACATAGCAGAGTTTAAAAATTCCTTTTCAACACACACATTGAATTAAATGAAATACAGTAATTGCTCACTTAACATCATTTGATAGGTTCTTGTAAATTGCAACTTTAAGTGATACAACATATAGTAGGTCCTTGAATAATATCATTGCCTTTGATGCCATTTCTCTTTAACATTAATAAGAAAAAATGCTTTTACCATATATAATTTTACTTAAAGTCACAGTTTCTGAGAACCTATCAATGGTGTTAAATGAGGAATTATTGTACCTATTTGCTGATTATTGCTAACTAGTTAGTTCATAACTCACTCAAGTGGAAAGGTGTAAAATAATCTCATTATTTTGACAGGCATATTTGATTTTAAAGAACAAACTTTGAGAAAAGAATGTTTTGGTAAAAAATATTTTCCAGGAGAAATTTTTTTATGATTATTCTCCTGATAGAATGTATCACCAAAGGCAAAAGTTTAAAATTTTATATTCTAATTACCTAGAATTCCTTTCCTTGTACATAATCCAATATTTGCCTTCCAATAAATACCATAATGTCATTTTGGATTATGAAGTCTAATAGGAAAACTAGCTGATAATAGAAAAAAAAAAAAAGAAAAAAATTAGCCAGGCATGGTGGCATAAGCCTCTGATCCCAGCTACTTAGGAGGCGAAGGCAGGAATATTGCTTGAACCCAGTGGTTTGAGGCTGTAATGAGTTATTATATGCCGTGTCCTGTTTGCAGGATGGAGGATGAACACAAAACACAAAGAAACACACACAGAAATACAGAGACACACACAAAGACGGTACAAGACTGCAGCACTGAACTCACCAGTCATTTTATTTTTATACTCTAAAAATCAAAGTTACTTCCTTATACGTGACCAGCCAGGCATTGCAGCAATGGCCATAAATTCTGGAACATGTAGCCTAAGGACACAGATGTCCCATGACTCAGGGTCTTAATGCGGTTGCTTAAGGCAACGGCCATAAACCAAAAGTTGAGATAAGCATCGATAAGCAATGCAGCCACAAAGGGAAACTTTCCGTTCCCATCCCTTCAGCCTGGCCCCCTGCAGCTGTGCCTCTCTTAGGTTGTTCCTCCTTGAGGAATCTTACCCATCATTGACTACCAGCCATCCCATGAGCTCAGGCAGTACTCATAAGGACAAGATGTTTATCAAGTGGCCTCCAGACCCCCAGGGCTGTGGGGCTAGGAAACATTTGCTTATGTGCAGAAGCTAAAACTCTTTGTTATGTCTTCAAGCAGCAACCTTGTTTGTTAGGTGAACCTAAGCCGGAACGTATGACTCTCACTCCCTTCTGGGCTGGGCAGGTACTCCTTCTCCTAAGGTTAATTCTTAAGCTACATAATTATATTGCAAGTCCTCAACAATGATAATGCCACTGCACTCTAGCCTGGGCAACAGAGTGAGACTTTGTCTCAAAAAAAAAGAGAAATTTATGAATGTTTTAGTCCATTTAGTGTTGCTATAAGAGAATGCGTAAGACCGCGTCATTTGTAAACATAGAAATTTTTTGGCTCATGGTTCTAGAGGCTGAGAAGTCCAAGAGCATGGCCGTGGCATCTGGTGAAAGCATTTGCATTATCCCATGCTGAAAGATGGAAGAGCAAGAGAGCATAGCAACATGAGAAAAAAGCATAGATTTCTCTTTTATAACAAGCCCACATTAGTAATAACTAATCCACTCTCATGATAACAACATTAATCCCTAGCTACTAAGATGGTTCCACTGGGGATTAAGTTTCCAAAACACAAACTTTGGGGAATATATTCAAACTATAGCAAAGAATCTTACGTGAAATTTCATTTTTTTAAATGTGTGTGTATGTGTGTGTGTGTGTGTGTATATTTTCTTATTTATACATTTTAAACAAAAACAAAAACTCGAGGATTCATGATGAATAAATATATTCCTGGACTAACACTCAGGCCAAAAAACCCCAAATAACAAACTAATCATTGCTCCAGTCAGCAATGCATTAAATCAGAGAAAAAAAAGATCCCTTCCCGTAACTCTGATGAAATAATGGTTTGTCTCCCTCAGACATTTCTGTATAGCTTTATTTAGGAATTCTGATGCTTTTACAGAAAAGGTAGAGCTTAAGATTGTTAAAAGGAAGATTTAATAGAAGTTGAAGTATCTTCTATAAATCAAGTGAGGCTTTTGCAGAATTATAAGTCATATTAGTGGAGGCAGCTATAACATCAATATTTTGGTTGTCAACTAAAATGTGTTGTACAGATAGGTTAGCGTTACCATTAGGAAAAATCATTTAAGGAGATTTGTCTAAACCAAGTGCTGTCTTTTAGAAGAATGGATAGAAGAAAAGTGAGTTATAATTAGGAGTTGAGAGGTGATATTTTAGTTCATGATAAAGTATATATGTAGCGTATAATTGGGACTTAGTTTTGAAAGGCTTAGATGATTTAATATTAATTATAAAATAAAATCAATCTCTTGAATAATTTATAGGCCATTGGCATTCAATAAATAAACATCACAAGGGAAAATTTTACTTTTCAGAAGTTGAATTCTCTAGAATACCAATTACAAAAATAACATGGACTGGTCTATCAGAATGATTCTGGTGCTGTCTTCAGCTCTGTAAGAAAGATTATAAAAAACAAAACAAAACAAAACACAACACTGAGAATGTAAGGTTCCTCAGGGTAAACTCTTTGAAAAAAAGCTGCATTTTTTATGTTACAAACTTTGTAAAAAACTTATAATAGTTTATGGTTTATGATGTTTGTTCTGAGATCTTCATAAAAAGGGGATTTATATGCAATCTTTCTTATTAAATGAGCAATATAAATATATTTATTAACCAAGAGTATACCTAATTTACTTTATCAATTATACTTCTAGACACACACGTATGTATATGTGTGTATGTATATACATATACATATAAGCTAAATGAACATATATATTCATTATATAATAAATACAAACTAAATGAATATATATTCAATGTATAATAAATATATTAATATTTAAATATTGTATTTTCATGTATATAGAAATGTGATGTGCTTAAAAATATAGAACACATTTTTTCTAAAAAATCATGTACACTAGCAGGGAATTGCAAAAGTCCTTTTAAAATAATTAGTTTATATTAACCTTCCTTTAAATGTTTAGAATTCATTTAAATTTTTTACAAAATATTTCATTGAAAAATTATTATAAACTTAACCACCAGGTAAATCAAACAGATATTTTATTCTAGCTATTTTGGTAGCTTTGTGCTTACTTGGCAGTCTGAATACAAATACACTACATTTTCCTTATGTTACATATTAGTACAATTACATACATAAGTAAAATGTTTGAGTTTATATGTGAAAATGTTACCCACAGTACAGCTTTGGAATTTGGATTCTAAGAAAAATTGTTTTTGACACTCTAAAATCAGCTTCTGGAAAAAGAAATGCATTTTGATTTTTATAGACAAATGTAAAATTAGAACAAAAAAGTAGATGAAATTTCTTGATGTTAAAATAGATAATGTTTAAAAACTATTTTCAGGAAAAGAAATTACTAGCTAATAAATCCACTGTTTACTTTTATTATGTTATTTTAAAATTATTACAGCTTGATACAATGTTATTGATTTGAAATAGGGAATGTAAAACAACATTGTAATCTATGTATATTCCTCTATAGATATTTTGGAAAATATGAGCTGTGTTTTTCCATTTACTCATTTGGAAAAATATATTAATTAGAATTGTTATCCCCAGAAGAAGTATAGACGGAGATTCAAATTAGTAACAATAAGTTTTTTTAGCTCAGGCTTCACAGAAAATATTGTCTGTGTTAAAGGCATTGATGTCTTTCTTCCATCATGGCACAAGATTAGATTAAAAGTGATCTGCCATTTGAATTTAGAATAGGCAATGCACACCAGATATAATGAGCTGTAGTGGTCACTTTTAATTTCTTGTACTGTATGATAAATACCCTTTATCCACGTAGGAGACATAGCATATTTGTCTATTCCTCATGGATAAATTAAAAGATTTCTGAGCTGAATGAAAATCTAAACTAACTCTCTAATTCTTGTTTTAAAATACTCCAGTTGATTGTGTGGCTTTTGTATAAATATTTTTTTATGCTTGAAAACCTAAAAATGTGATTATAATATTAATATTTCAATAATGCATTTAAAAATGATACATATAGAGCACTCACAAATTTGTGAGATGTGAATGGTATTATTACCATTTTACAAACGTGAAATTGAAATTCAGAAGTTAAATAACTTGTACAAGGTCCCAAACCTTGCAAATGACAATTCCATATTTGGATTTAGAAACTAAGTCCTTTGCCTATGGCCCCATATGTCCTAAGTCTCAGAAACTCTAAGGCATTCTTCTTTCCAGTTAAAGAAGTTGCCTTCAAAGCCATTTCCTCACAAAATTATTGTTCATTAAGATCACATTTTCTACTTGTACTCTTAACCACTGGTCATAGTCCATTCAACAGGAATATATTATATTAATAATGCATTATTAATTAATAATCATAAATCAATACTATATTAGTTAATAATTAATTTTTATTAAGTCTTCAGTATTTATTTTATTAAATTGATATTTTATTTTAATTATTTATTAATTGATATCAATGCTATGTTATTAGTGATATTAATTTATATGTCATTAATATATTATTGATTATACAAAAATATTTTATTCCATGTGTGCACATGTTACCTATCATTGTTCCCATAAGAAGCAAAAAAAAGAAAAGAAAAAAAGTATTTCTCTGAGCAAATCATCTCCCATTAACTGCAAACTTTCTCTTAATTTCATGGTTTCTAATATATCATTCCTTGTGAAAGCTTATATGAATTGAGTCATTTTTGTCATATCCAACTAAAATAGTCAATATGCCAAAGGTGAAAAGCAATGAATGTACATAATATTATTCCAAGAATGTAATTCTCTTGTGCCGGAGCCAGCCGGCGACGTGCGGCACCTAGAGTTTGGGGGTGAGGAT
>VBSM01000272.1:91519300-91533014 GCA_008086735.1 Cheirogaleus medius | reverse complement strand
CCCCCAAGATCAATTCTTAAGCTGCACAATTATATGGCAAGTCTGCTACAGAAGTCCCTTTTAGTTAGCATATAATACATTTTTGAGAAAACCCTTGCTTTCTCAACAAAATAACATTATTGTAGACTTACTTTGTTTTTCTCTGTTCCAGATGCATTGCACACTCTCTAATTATTCTGTCTTTTATGCTGTCACCCTTCATTTCTCAGCCTCCTTTGAAATTGAGTTGAGGCCATGAAATTAGTTTTTACCAATAGATTGTGAATAGCATTTATGTAGATGCCCATGAAGTAATGATTCAGAAGCCATATGCAAACAGAGTGGCATCACATGATAGAAGGGTATATCTTGGATTTCAAAGTCACTGGACCAAGAAAAGCCAAAACCAAACCTGCATGGGAGAAAAATGATGTGTTGATACCCAAGATTTCAGGTTATATATTTAATTGCAAATTGAATTACTAAAATAGAGAAGTGGGTAGAGACCAAAAGTGAATACAGAGAAAAAGACACTGAAGCTATTAAAGAAACAAAATAATCACCGAGATGATTATTATAGGCAGTGGATATGAACACTAGCCAATATGGGATAACTGGTAAAGAACATAATACAACAAATTGAATAATAAACTATTCAAAGATGTAATACAGACAATTTCCCTGAAATGAAGGAAGAGACAAATTTTCAAAATGAAGGTAAACTACATTCCATAAAAGCTGAAACAGCAAGACTGAGATAAATCGTTACTAATATGTAGAATTTCAAAGACAGAGAAACAATTCTTCAAACATACAGGCAATATCCAGTCAAGATGGTAATGTAAATTTGCACTTTGAATATTCCTTCTCTCTGAAAAAAAAATCAATTAAAAAAGTCATAGTTGCCTTGAGGAACGAGATAAAGATCTACAAAGACTGAAGCCCTGGCCTGCCACTCTGCTGCAGGAAAGCAGGCACAGAGCACCATGAATGGGGACTCATATAGTATGTTGGGGTCTAAAAGTACCCTGAGTTTGGCAGGGCACAGGTCCAGGTGCACTTCATTAAAATTGAATTGGGATTGGATTTTCTTGCCATAGAGGATCATACATTTTTTACATTATTGTTCAAGATTACAATTTTTTATCTTGGATATCTATTTTGGTCAAAGAGACACAGAAAATTTCTTGAGGAGAGCACTTGTTATTGCAGAACACTGCAATAACACTGCCTGATAGCAGAGTTAAGTTACAAATATTAGATATTAGATATGGTTCTCTTCGGGGGTACTGATGCTGTGAGTGGATGTGACAATAAAATAGAATGGTAAAATGAGGTTAGTAGAGAGAGAATATTAAAAAACAAAGGACAAAATAAATCTATATATCTGCCACATAAAACAGTAACATTATGAAAGGCAATCAATAAAAAAGAAAAGAAAAAAAGAAAATAAATAATAGTGAGACTAAATGATACAGGATATTGAATGAAAAGAACAAAATAACCTCAAGTTGATTTTAAGAAAAGTGGGTTTAAGAACTTCAAAATATAAATGAAAGTATATAATCCATAATAAACAAGAAATTATGTATCAAAAACAGTCCGTATATTACTTTTCTTGGGCTGCCAGAACAAAATACCGTAAATTAAGTGGCTTAAAAAACAGACATTTCCTTCTCACAATTCCTAGGGGCTGGGAATCTAAAGACTTTCCAAAGTACTGGTCAATCAAGGTACTGGCCAATTTGATTCCTGGAAAGGGATTTTTCCAGGCTTAAAGACAGCTGCCTTCTTGCTGTATTGATACATAGGGAGTGGGGAGAGAGAGAGAGAGAGAGAGAGAGAGAGAGAGAGCGCGCAAGCACACACTCTGATATCTCTTCTTAAGGGACACTAATCATATTGGATCAGAGTCCTCCCCTCATGACATTTTTAACCTTAATTTCTTCCTTAGAAGGGCTACCTCCAAATACAATTGCACAGGGGCTTAGGGCTTCAACATATGAAACTTGAGAGATACAAACATTCAACCCATAATAGGCTGATATATTTTTTAACTTGAATTTTGAGCTAATTAAAAATACATAGTAAGTTGCTAAAATGACCAAGAGATCTTATAATCCTCTATGGATAGATATTATCTGTCAAACAGTTTCCCACAATAGTGATATCTTACATAACTATAGTATATTATCAAAACTAAAAAGTTGTAACTGGCACCAAAAAATTGACAAGACTTACAGGATTTAGTTAAATGTCACCAGGTTTTGCATGAACTCATTTTTATGTATATGCATAAGTCTGTATATATAACATTATGACATTTTACCGCATGTATAGATTTTGTAACCACCACTGTATTCAAGACACAAGTGTCCCTCATCACAAAGGAGCTCCTTTGTGTAATCTTTTTCTAGCTACAGCCTCCTTACTGTCCTCTAAACTCTGGCAACTGCCGATCTGTTCTCTATCTGTAGAATTTTTCATTGTGAGACTACTATGTAAATGGAATCATACAACATATGATTATTTATCTTTTTTCACTCAATATAATGACATTGAGGTCCATCTAAGTTGTTGTATGCATTCATATAAGAACTTGTTCTTTTTTATTGGTAATAAAACATAGGTTTTTATTTCTCTAGGAATAATGCTCAGGACAGTTATTGCTGGGTAAATGTAAGTTTAATAGTTGGAGAAAGCACAAGTTAGATTTCCAGAGTGGTTATACCATTTTATATTCTGACCAGTAATGTGTGAGGCTTAGAGTTTTTCTATATCATTACTATAATTTGCTACTATCAGTAATTTTTTTAAAATTTTAGTCATTTTAACAGATATGTAGTGGCATTACATTATGGATTTAATTTGAATTTCCTAATAGCTAATGATGTTGAAGTAGTGATGCTGATAGCTAGTGATGTTGAGCATCTTTTCATGTGTTTATTTGTCATCTGCCTTAAGACATTTGTGCTGCTATAGCAAAACACTTGAGAGTAGGTAATTTATAAACAACAGAAATTTATTTCTCACAGTTTTGGGAACTGGGAAGTCCAAGATCAAGGTGCCAGCACTCACTATGGAGAGGGCTGCTCTCTGCTTGCCAGATTGTGCCTTGTTGCTGTGCCCTCATGTGGCAGTAGGAATGGAAGGGCATGCAGGTGCTCTCTTTATCCTTGAGCCCTTTTATAAGGGTACCTATTTCATTCATGAGGGCAGAGTCCTCATGACTTCATCAACTACCACAGGCTGCATCTATTAACACTGTTGCATTGGGGATTAAGTTTCAATATGAATTTTGGAAGAGACTCTATCATTCAAACCATAGCACCATCTATATATCTTTTTGGTTGAATTGTTTGTTTATATCCTTTATCCATTTTCTAATTGGACCGTTTGTTTTCTGATCATCGACAAAAGGAACATAAGCTTGTTTGCCATCAGGAATATTGTCTCTGCTTCAAGGAAATAGATGTTCTTGAATATTATAATGATTGAATTAGTTAAGATAAAGCATCACTGTTAGAAATTTCAAATCTCATTGACTTCACAAATTTATAAATATTTTTTTATTTATATAAAATAATGCTGCTGATTGATGTGTAATTTTCTTCTAAGCTATAATTTAAGGAACCAGGCCTTTTTGTTCTTATAATTATGCAAATTTCTACAGATAGCTTCAAAAGTTGCTATATTTTCTCTGCATTAATTCTATAAAAGGGGACAGAACATCTAGAATGATCCATAGAAATGTTAATGGCTTAGGCATGGAGTTGGCATACACCCCTTCTGCATGTACCCCACTGGTGAAAACTCAGTCACAAGGCCAACTTGCAGTGGAACTGAAAGATGTAGTCTAGCTGTCTGCCCAAGAAGAAGATATTTTTGAACATAAATAAATCTCTGCCATATGCCCTCTTTTCCAATTATCTATGCTAATTTTCTTCTCATACATAGAACAATTCAACAATTATCTTAGGTAACCTAACAGTCTATCAAACTGGAAGACCACGATTCTAGGTGTTGCTCAGTTCTTTCCATTAAGATATAATATTCATGGACCACTGCTTTATGAACTCAAAAGTCAAGTTTTCTCTTCTTTCAACAAATATACAAGATTAATTTGAGGACAGAATACCTACGTGCAAGAATGGAAAGACAGGAGGGCATGTAGTTATCACTGATTCATAGAACTCATAAAATTCTAGAAAGCCATCATGGAAAGTTTTCTCAGTCCTGAAAGTGGAGAAAGTCCTATGATTAAGCCTATCCGTACTCCTCTGGGAAACACTTTCTGGTCCCTTGTTCTCAGATACCTCTGGATATTTTCTCTTTGGACAGTAACTTCATGTTCACACCTAAGTTTAGTGTTGAAAAGATGTTTTCTTTGGCTAATATAACTTTCACACCCTGTTTTATGTTTGGGCAAATTTGGAGGAACACGAGATACTTTAAGCCTTAAAGAGTAAAATGCTCATTATCTAGGGCAAACCATTTGATGGGAACATTATTCATTATAAATTTAGCCTGCCTCTGATCTACTTCCTTCTATTTAATTTCATGTGCCAATAACTATGCCTAAAGTTCTTTCCAAAGAAGAACTTTACTGCATCTGTGAAATCAAAAATGCCATCTGCTTTAAGGCACTATTATTTTATGTACCACTAAGGGAAAAATGTCTGAATTAATGCTTTCTTACCACTTAGAATTTTCACTTTATGTTTCTTGAAAGAATTATATTTGACATATATATAAATTTACATAAAATATCATACTTGTGCATAATAAAAAGAATATATAAATAAATAAATTGGTTAAATTATTCCTGGTACTCATTCACATGTAGAGTCTGATTCTTCTGAATTCCAATTCAGAGTTTTTCATCTCCATGTTCTTTCATACCACGTTGGGCTTTGTGACATCAAATGTATTGGTGACATAGTATGTTTTAAGAGTGTTCAAATAATATCTCATGGACATCCAACCAACAGAACCTATTCTGCAAGTTTGTATGTGCATATATAGGCATCAATAACCATATTCGCCTGGTCATATGGCTGGTAGCAATTTTTAGGTGCATTATGATCAGCAATCATAAAATATGAGTGAATATGCATTTTACATTGATAAAAATAGAAATCCTCCTCCATTTTATTGCTTCTTTGGATCCATGTTCTTCTCTCTGCAGAGATGATTTCTTGTGGTCTTCTGCAACCATAGGATCAAGTAGCTCTCTATAGGATCTGGGGATTCTCTTTTTCTTGTAATATCTTCCTAAATGCCAAAAAAATAAACATCAATGCACACATTGATTCTTTTCATTCATTTGCCTCAGAACTAAAGACTTGGTAGTTATGTGATGTTTTGCTGATGCATAAAGTAGTTCTCTATCTTTTCAGCATATAAGAGTTTGTGCTCAATTACTACTTGGATGGGTTCCTAATTTTCTTGTCCTTTAGGTGTGTACTTGCCTACTTTTAATGGCAGAATTTTACTTCAAGGAACCTATTTTTAATTTAGCTAAGCATTAACCTACACTAGCTGCCATTCAGTCATGTTATGCTGATTTAGGCAGAGTTCAAAATGGATCTTCCTGATAGGTAGGCAAAGAATGTCCAAGTGATGATTCAGGGCCAGCTTGAGTTTTCACTATCTTTACTATCCATCTTCAAATTCATTATTTTTGATGCATTAAGCTGTTAAAATGTGAAAGTGTATTAAGAATCAAATAAGGAATATTTTTACGATACAATACTAGAAGAGATATCCACTTTATTAACTTGACTAGAGCACAGTCATAAGGTCAGCCAAACTGAACTGCAAGGAAACGTTGCAGAAAATATAGTTTATGTGTTCAGGAAAAAGAGGAAATGTGTTGGACTCATAGCATCTTTTGACCTAAAGATAAGCTGAAATTAGCATACACAGGAAGAACAAAATCTTAGAAGATAAAAAGAAAGGTCTCTGGCCACACCTGGTTCTACTATTAATATTCTGCCCATTTCTACTGAAAAAAAAATTGGAAGTTTTTAATCAAAAATTGGTATTTATAATTATATATTATAATACCTAAGAAACTGAATTTAATTCTCAAGTCAAATCCTGGATTTTGCTAATTTTATAAAATTATTTTATATTTATAAAGTAGAATAGTATAGATGTATTTATCTTCAGACACCTTTAAATATATAAGTAGATAAATAGCTGTGCCGTCCAGTAACATATGCCATTTAATTTATATAATGCTAAAACCTCAACTTTAGCTTTCTGAACTACGTTTTCTTAGGAACAAGATCCTATTAAACAAGGATGGTCTTCTAAAATATTTTGGAGCAGAATTCAGTTCCAGGCTAGTTCATTACCTAAATACAAGAATGGGAAACTTGGAGCTCAATTTATTTCAGATGCCTCTTTTTCCCCAAGTGGCTTTCTTTGAAGCTCCTGAAGACCCGCTAATCTCTTCAAAGAAGTGATGCATGCTATGGTTCCAGAGAAGCTGGGGCCCTACCTACATGAAAAAAGGGAGAAAAAGCTTGGACGAGAGCAAGCCTCCAGAAACACTTTTGTTTTTATTTTATGGATGTTATTTGCTTTAATAACAATAAAAATAATGTAATAAAAATGAAAATAATATTTTCATTACTTTCCCCATACTTTTGAAACTCTAACCTGTTTGAGAGGTTTCTTGGGAGGAATAATTTTAGTGTTATAATAAATAAAATACACATAACCAAAAACATTCACACGTATATAATTTTCACTGTGCAAATCTGAACTACACAATATAAACATAGAGATTAAAATGTATATGCCACTTCTACAAAAGTAGAAGTGGCATATATTTACCTACATATATTTACCTCTTTAAATTCTTGTTCATTCTTGTAGCTGTCTTCTATAATGACAGTTAATATATATATTATGAAGAAGTATGTAATACTACTTATTACAACAATTAGTACTAAAGTATCTTTAGCTTATGCATATTTTATGATTAAGCATTTAGTTTTGGCCAAGGTATGGCACTTTGCTAACTGCTTCTTAAAGTAATCTTTATGAGGCAACCAATATGTTTTCACAATTAAGAAATATAATACTAATCATATTAAATTAATACCTTAACTACTTTATCAAATGACACGAATATCTCTTATTTATGACTATCAGAATTCCAAAAAAATTGGTGATATTAACATATTTAAATTTTTCATTTTGCTTATATTTAAAGAAGTTAAATGAGAAGGTGGTTCAACTTATAATATTGTGGCATTGGTGTGTTCTTGGCAAGAAAAAGATAAGAGTGAGTTATAGAACAAAGTGATATCAAAATACAGCTAAAAATAAGTTACTGTCATACAAACATATTTCTTATACTGTCAGGAATATTTTTACCCTCCTACCCTTATTCCCCAACTACTTCTTCAAAAAGTTGTAACAGTTTCTTTGACAAGAACATAGAAACTTAATTAATACATTTTATTTCAGAAATTGAAGTAAATAGTCAGAAGAGGGTAGTTATTTGGAAGATTAATTTTTGAGAGGAGGAAGAAAATTATTAAGTACTCATAGTAATGTTCAACCAGAGGGGCTTAAAAAATAAGTAAAACACTGACAATTCCCTTAAAGGAATGATGAGAGTTGAATTTTCTATTCTTTCTTCTTTCTACTGTCTACTGAGAGTCATGGGATTAATGTACATGTTTCTAGAGGGCATGACTTTTTCATTTCTGTGTCAATCAAGACAAAACCCTTTAGGAAGACAATAAAACATAATAAAACATAATAGGCAAGAGTACAGGCTCTAGATTCCAACTCTCTGAACTCATTAAAATTTTATAATAACCTCAACATTCTAAGTTTTCAAAAAATGTATTTTAATATGGTTTTCATGAAAATAAAATAATACATAAAGCTTAGGTCTGTGCCTGCCAAATGACAGCTAATAATAGGTACAATAAAGAAACACAAGCCAAAAATATAATATCACTATGCCTTGAGAAACAGACCTTCACAATTTATTTATGTGCAATACATTGTGAACCATTTAGAATTCCATGAGTCTAGAATTATAGCTTTAATTATAGAACTATAAAATCATATTGGTGCAGTTAAATAGTTCCTAGAACTATTTTAACATTAAACAAAAAATAGGAAATAGATTTATATAAATTATATCATGCATATGGTTATATCAGTCTTGTATAAAGTTATACAAGTTTGAATGATAATGGGAGAAATCTTCAGTAGTACTAAATTACAGGATTAACTTCCTGTTTTTTAGGATATATTATTGCACAAATAGTGAAATGATGAGTAAAGAGTAGTCTAGTAACATATTTGTAATCTCAGGTAAAATTCTTATTTAGAACATTTTTAGGCATATACATCAATCATTATTATGAAGATTATGATGATTGTAATCACGATTATGATTATGAACATAATAATTTAAAAGTTTATCAAAATCAAAGACTAAGTACTTTTCTAATTGATTACATATAATAAATTATATGTATTATTTATATATAAATGATTATAATTATATATAATTATTTAATTTTATTAATTATATAATTTAATATAAAGATATGATTTCACTATTGCTATTGGCCTTTTATACATGTACAAATACAAGTATCTTCACCAAAGTCTCATAGCACTGCTAAGTGACAGAGGATATAAAGCCACATCTACTGGAGTCCAAAGCTGGTGTTTATGAGAATGTGATTATTTGTTTGAATGGCTCAAGGCAAGATGATGAAAACATAGATAACCTTTTATTCTATGATTTTTTTAAGAAGGCTCATGTAAATGCAGAAATAACAGGCTGTACATGTATGGCATATGTGTTGCTATAACAGACAATAAAATTATAACTGAAAGCAATTTCAGCCATTAAAAAAAAGACACCTGTCACAATCCAGCTTTCCCTTCTCTGGAAATGACCTGAAAAACAGAGATCAACCTGGAGTGTCTGGAATCCACACTTCTTATGCACTCTTCAATCTGCCACCCATATGAATTTTTCCCACACTATTCAAGTCTAATTTCATTTTACATTATCAGTTACTATTTTTTGATTACCAGATGTAATGGATATATCGTGATCATATCTTAATGATTTTGTAGAATTTTACATTGCATATTACCTTTATTTAAGGGAAACTCTCTTGCCCAATTGATTACAGGATACCGCTTGCTTTATTTAGGATATAAGCTAAGCTTGTATAGTGTAGAAACTAAGAAAATATAGTGGCTTACAAAAGGTAAACATTTATTTTTCTCCCTCATGCAAGTTCAGAGGTAGTCATTGCTACAGGATGAGCTGCATAAAGTTGTCCATATATCTAGATTTCTTTTTGTTTATAATTCCAATATCTGCTAGCTGTTGTCTTTATTCATATTACCAGATCTGGGATCACCTCCCTATGTTCATGTTCCAACCTGAGGGAAAGTGAAGACAATAGAGGGCACAAAGCCTCCTTGCAATTCTTTGTTTTCTGTTTCTGTACTATTGACCAAAATGTAGTCATATGGCCACCTTTTCCTTTAAGGCAAGCTGGAAAATAGTATCTAGAAAGGTGAGCACAGGACTGTCTAAAACTCAGAGTTATATCAGTAAAATGGTGGGTGAATGGATATTGAAAGAAAGTTAGAAGCTTCTGCTACATTAATGTTTCCATCTTTTCTCAGAATTATATAATTTGAAATACTTTTGGAATCTTGTTTTTCTCTGTTCACTCACCAAATAAGACTCTGTTTTTTCTCTTAATTGTCATGACTTTCTCTCTGTGGTGTGCCTACTCCATGCTTTGTAGATGAAGTGCTAAGGATTAGATTTCGCAGTCTCCTTTCCTACTTGGTTCCTTTAATACTACTACAAGCAGACACATATGCATAGGATTTGAAAAGTGGGAATAAATACTTAAGGGGGTACAAATGTTTTTGGTTACATGAATTGGTTTTGTAATGCTTGAATTATAGCTCTAAGTATGCCCCTGATCCAAATAGTATTCTTTGTCCCCATTAGGTAGGTTTTCAACTCTCCCCTTATTTCCTCCTCTTCCCTGTTTGATTTCAACTGAATTTTACTTTCCTCTGTGCACATGTGTGCTCCTTGGTTAGTTCTAATTTAATAGTGAATATGTGGTGATGGTTTTTCCATTCTTTAGATACTTCACTTAGGATAATGGTTTCCATTTTCATCCAAATTATTGTAAAAGGCATTAATTCACCCTTTTTTATGGCTGAGTTTTACTCCATGTATTATATATACAACATTTTGTTAATCCACTCATGAATATTTTTTAAATTTTTCTTTATTTCAGCATATCACGTGGGTAAAAATGTTTAGGTTACATATATTGCCCTTGCCCCACCCAAGTCAGAGCTTCAAGTGTGTTCATCCCCCAGATGGTGTGAATCACACCCATTAGGTGTGTATATACCCATTCCCTCCTTCCACTCTCATCTGCCCAACACCCGATGAATGTTATTACTATACATGCTCTTAAGCATTGATCAGTTAATACCAATTTGATGGTGAGTACATGCGGTGATTCTTTTTCCATTCTTGGGATACTTCACTTAGTAGAATGGGCTCCAGCTATATCCAGGATAATACAAGAGGTGCTAGATCACCATTGCTTTTTGTGGCTGAGTAGAACTCCATAGTATACGTATAACACATTTTAGTATTCCACTCATGTATTGATGGGCACTTGGGTTGTTTCCACATCTTTGCAATTGTGAATTGTGCTGCTATAAACATTCGAGTGCAGATGTCTTTTTTATAGAATATCTTTGTTCCTTTGGATAGATGCCAAGTAATGGGATTGCTGAATCAAATGGTAGTTCTACTTGTATCTCTTTGAGGTATCTCCATATTGCTTTCCACAGAGGTTATACCAGTTTGCAGTCCCACCAGCAGTGCATGAGTGTTCCTATCTGTCTGCATCCATGACAACATTTATTGTTTTGGGGCTTTTTGATAAAGACCATTCTCACTGGAGATAACTGATACTTCAGTGTGGTTTTGATTTGCATTTCCCTGATGATTAGAGATTTGATCATTTTTTTTACATGTTTGTTAGCCATTAGTCTATTTTCTTTTGAAAAGTTTCTGTTCATGTACTTTGCCCACTTTTTTATTGGGTTGTTTGATTTTTTCTTGCTGATTTTCCTGAGTTCTGTATAGATTCTAGTTATCAACCCTTTATTAGATGTGTAATATGCAAATATTTTCTTCCATTCTATAGCTTGTAGTTGTCTGTTTGTTCTCATGATAGTTTCCTTGGCTGTGCAGAAGCTTTTTAATTTGAGCAAGTCCCATTTATTTATTTTTTTGTTGCTGTGATTGCCTTTGGGGTCTTCTTCATAAATTCTTTGCCTAGGCCAATGCCTATAAAGGTTTTCCAAGATTTTCTTCTAGAATTCTTACAGTTTCATGCCTTAGGTTTAAGTCTATTATCCACGGTGAGTTGATTTTTGTGAGAGGTAAGAAGTGTGAATCCTGTTTCAGTCTTTTCCATGTAGCTATCCAATTTTCCAGCACCATTTATTGAATAAAAATCCTTTCCCCATTGTATATTTTTTGTCTGCCCTGTCAACAATTAGATGGCTATATGATGATGGTTTTATGTCTGAGTTCTCAGTTCTATTCCATTGGTCTATGTCTCTGCTCTTGTGGAATTACTATGCTGTTTTAGTTACTATAGCCTTGAGAAATTAAAAAAAGAACATGCATATGATTCTTGATACTAATTAGAGTATTATTAAAAGTAGTATACATGAAGGTCAACTATTGAAAAAAAGCCTTATTGATCAAATTAAATCTCACCTGAGAATTATTTTATAAATGGTAATAAATATCAAAAAATGAAAAATAAATAAATGTCAAAAAATGAATTAACAGTTGGGCAGATACAATGCAGAGAATTTTAACAAATAAATACTTCTGAAATATAAGAAACATATCCACTAAACCTTATTCATTAAAAGAAACCCAATTTTAAAATTGAAAAATAATCAATTGTGGATGACAAGGTGTTTGAGTTACAGAGTTATAAGTGATTCAGGTCTGAATTATGGGTTACTGCACCTTACTTCTTAAAAGAGTAAATGCATGATGACTCAATCCTGATGTGAAATTTTTTTATTAGATAGACATGTTTTTGGATTCATTTTCACTAACTTCTATTATTTTTAGCCTTGGCTGGTAAGTAACACATTGAACATGTACTTGGAAATGTTGTCAGAAAACTGATTTTATCACATCTACAAGGTAGTTTTCATGTTACTTTCCATGCTGAAACTGAGAAATTAATTTATTTGATATGTTTTGATTACTTTTTGACAACTGAAATTTTTTTTTTAATTTCTTTTGGGATATTCAGCTGGATGTTTGGTTATATAGCAAAATAATTAAAATTTGTTTTCCTATTTGACTGTCAATCAGCATTAACTTTTAAATATTAATTTAATGTTGACAGTTTCAGAATAATACAGTAGAATTGATGCTTATTTTGCCTTATTCATAAAATGGTACTCCTTCAATTTCCTCTATCAAACCTACCAAATTTTTACAATCTAAGTCCATTTCTATTACATTTCCAGATCTCATTTTACATTCACTGATATCTGTTTAATTACCAATATGTTTTTGGATATGTGCTCATGGCTAAATATAAATTAAATATAAATATTGATAATGCTACATATTCCATAATTGTGTGATAATTTTCATAAATATTTGAATAGCATAAGGTCTAATTAATAAGTGAAACATATATCTTTAACATTAGAACATTGAAATGCAAAGAAGGAAAATAGAAGGAGTCAAATAGTAAAGCTAAGACCAGAAATAATTGAAACAGAAAGTGGAGATTTAAAACAGGATACAAATCAAATGCTGGTTTGTCTACTACTCTCCTTCTTTACAAAAACAAAACAAAACAAAGCAAAAGCAACAAAAATACCTTTTAAAAGTACTATTGCAAGACAAATGAAGAAAAAAGAAACTCAGCAACAATATTAGGAATGAAAATTGCAGAAAAGCATAATTTATAAAGTAAGAAAATGTTATGTTCAAATATATGACAGCAAAAACTGTGAAATTGATTATTTCTTAGAAAAATGTAATTTAAACTGATTCAAAATTGTAAAGGACATTATAAGATACTTCAAGACACAAAAATTACATACTAGTCTCACTCATAGACAAAGATACAAAAACCAAAAAAGCTTGATTTGATTATTACACATTGTATGCCTGTATCAAAACATCACATGTACCCTGTAAATATATACAAATATCATGTACCCATAATAATAAAAAATTAAAAATTTTAGAAATAATAAACGCTATTTGCTTTTTCAGATAAATTAAAATCAACTTTATTCAATTTCACGAAGAACCATGTAAGCATTTTTTTTATTATTATTATTTCAGATTATTATGGGGGTACAAACACTTTGTTTCCATAAATTGCCTTTACACTGCCGGAGTCAGAACTACAAGCATGCCCATCCCCCAGACAGTGCATGCCGCTTCTGTTAGGTGTGAGTTTGCCCATATCCTTCTCCCCTCTCACCTGCGCAACACCCTATGAATGTTACTTCCCATATGTGCACTTTAGTGTTGATCAAGTAATGCCAATTTAATGGTAAGCACATGTGGTGTTTGTTTTTCCATTCTTGTGATACTTCACTTAGAAGAATGGGATCCAGCTCCATC
>VBSM01000272.1:91507918-91519200 GCA_008086735.1 Cheirogaleus medius | reverse complement strand
GTTTGCAGTCCCACCAGCAGTGTATGAGTGTTCCCATCTCTCCACATCCATGCCCATATTTGTTATTTTGGGACATTTTGATAAAAGCTGTTCTCCATGTAAGTATTTTAAGTTCATGATTAGGATTCTCCATTTATTCATTTATTGTTTCTTTCAATAATATTTTATGGTTCTCTTCATGAAAACATGTGATTTTTAAATTAAATTTATTCTTATAAATTAAAGATTTTCCCTTTTTATTGCCAAGGGATTATTTTTACATCTTAAAAGTATTACCATTGTTAAATAGGGCAAAGCTGTAGATCTTTGCATATTGTGATTATAATAAAGTAGTCATATTATACTTTTTTTAAATCACATTCTTATTGTTATCTCTATAATTTTGTAGTTTCTTAGATTTTCCAGATACACAGTTGTACCATCACAAATAAAAGATTGTTTATTTTTTGTCTTTCAATGCTAATTATACTCATTATTCCATTTTTTCTTTTTTTACTTACCAGAAATTCATGTAAATATTCCATAATAACACTAACCATCTATCTCTCATTCCTTAAACATTTTTATAATTTAAGATAATATTTGTTACAGATTTGAAAAAATTATGTTCTGTATATTTAAGTAGATTTCACTTATTTCTATTTTATTTAGTGCTCTTGTTGGAATGGATGTTGTATTGGATAAACTGACTCCATCTATTGGAAATATCATAAAATTTTTTCCGGTTATTTGATAATGTTACCACTTATACTAAAATATTTTCTCTTTTTGAGTCATACTTGCACTATTGGATAAATATTCTTGATACCTTTATATAACCCATATGAAATACTATTGGGTTCTATTTTTAAATAATTTATCATCTATGTTCATGAGTGAGGTTATTTCACAGTATTAAAAATGCATTTACATGTTATATTGTTAAATGTACAAGATGAATTGAGAAGATATCACTATTTTTTAAAGTATCAATAAATAGAGATTTAATGGGAACCTGTGGCCTTCTGATTTCAAGATTGTTCTTTTTTTTAACACCAAAGAAGGCAAGAAAAGCTTCACCTTTCTCTGCTTTAAGTCTTTTAATAAAATGATTTGTTATGTAAAATTTGGATTCAGTCAAAAGGCTGCACTTAAGAACCAGGAAGTCCACATGTTTCCTTAAGGCTGCAGGTTTCCAACCCCGATAGATAATAAAGTTGCATTCTGAATCCATCTATTCCAAGCACCATTTTTAAAGATAGGTTTTTATTTGTAAGTAGAGACTATGCTGGAATTCTCAAAGTTATTTTTAGAAAACGTGGGAGAAAATGGCATTAAGTATTTCTTTGGAATCCTCATATTTTTGCTTTTGTTCTCTGTTTCCAGGTCTCCTCTCCACTGAGGCAGCCATTGTCACCATTTTCCACTGATGTTCTCTGAAGCCATGTGGTAGCAATGGGGCTGCAATAATGCTCCTATGCTATAACACCTAGTTATCTCATGTTCTAGTATCTTTGCCATATTCTGTATTGATATAAAGGGGCATGTCGTTCCTCCACACTATGTGACATAAAGTTCCCCCATCTGTCCTCATATAAATCACCTTGTACTGGCAATGTCTTAAATCAGTTTTACTCAAAGTACACCTTAAGAATAGCTATCAGGCAAAATCCACAGATGCTTGATTTCTGGTAGTCAAGCTTTATTATTGAACCAAGAGAAACCTGGATAACTCTTTATTCATAACATACTCAGAAGACTTCTCTACTCATGTATGCAAGAAACTCCACCATTTCCCCACTGATATAAAAATCCTAGGATGATAATTTCATTTCAAGGTAGGATTTTTTTCTATAGATGTATCTGGAAAGGTTGAGAATGTTGAAAAAAAGAAAAAACCTTTAAGGTCAAAATATAAGTGAAAATTTAAGTGAGTAGTTTTAGCAATAGTGGAAAAATAAAATGCACAGCTATAAAATCCCTAAGTCCACATGGGGAATATAGTCCATAATCAATTTCATTCTCCAAGTGCCTTTGGCTTGGTTACTCTGGTCTAGTAATGAAGAAATGCAATAACTTCTTCATTCCACCAAGGGGGCATTTATTACTTTACTGCATCTGTCCTATAACCCTGAATGACCTCCTCCTGATTAGAAGTGGCTCTGTAAACAGATAATTCCTTTCAAGGGAGAAACTTGGGCACTTGATATAAATTGCCAATTATTTCTGTCATTTCAGAATTGTGAGTGAGATCACTAAGTTTACAACATTTCCCATGATGTTTTTTAAAGGCTAACTTTCAGCAATTATTGGAGTTATTCGGTGTGCATAAACTCTTATAATATGGTAGTTCTGGGCAGTTTTCTTACCCATGTCCAATTATTAAAATGTAAAATAATTGTCTAGTATTTTATGAGGTATAAACATAATATTCCACTAAAGTTTAAAGCAAAATGTACCTCACTGCACAATGAAAATTTGCCATTGTTTATTATAGGAGATTTTGCCAAAGGAAAGAAAGTAGAAGAGTTATGAAGGAGAAATCATAATTAAATTCAGAAACAATACCTCTACCAAAAAAAAAATCAGACCAGTAAAGAGCTAAGCAATATTATGTCTCATATATGGGTGCAAATAATTAATAGATAGTAGTCAAGAAATATTCAATATTTCTTCAAAAACCATAAAATATAAGAATAGGACCAATTGTCTTGCAGCTGTAAACTTAGTGACCTTTGAAATATAACTTAGTTATTTTTATCCTAATTTTTCCAGCTTTTTGAGTTATAACTGAAATAAAATTTGTTTATATTTTATATACATATATGTTATATATATTATATAATGTCTTTAGATACACTTATACATTTTTAAATGATACTACAATCAAGCTAATTAACATATTCATCAGCTCTCATAATTACCACTTTTTTGATGATGAGACCATTAAAGATCTACTCTCCTAGCAATTTTCAAGTATACAATACAGTATTATTAAGTATTGTCAAGCTTAAAGTATATGCATATGCAAAATTAGAATACTAACACTGAATTCCCAAGGTTCTCATGAGTATTTCATAAAATACTGTGTTTTAAAAAATTTAATATAATAACTATAAGGGAATGCTAAAATCTGTGGACCTCCTTTTCTGTCTAATATTTTGGTGTCCCTGAGAATTAATGCTCTTTATATATTAATATTTGCTCAATATTTATTTAGAGGGTAGGGTGAAGAGTGTATAAAAGGAAGAGAAGAAAAGCAAGATCACTGATGGCATAATTTAACTTTCACACTTATAAAGAACTCATAAAATTATTTTATTAATATCTATCTATACACTATACAACTTTTGAAAAAGTTTCTGAGAAAATAGTTTTCTCCAACAAGTTAGAATTTCTCAGATATTTTAGCATACAGTGAAATTTTAGACACATAGATTTTTATTTCCTGCAAATGCCCAGCTTACCCATTCCTTGGACCATCTCTGCATGCTTGATAAATACAAAGCTCTCATTGATATCGACAACCTTTCTCTCCTTCCTCCCTTCTTCCTTCCTTCTCATTTCCTTCTCCTTTACTTCCTCTTCACTTTTTCCTCCTTCCGGAGGAAACCATGTCAGCAAGCAATTGAAGTGAAGGTGCACTGTTCATATTCAAGGAATCACGAATGGAAACAGTTTAGCAGAAGTGAATGTCTTTAGGAAAGTTATAACGAATAGTAATTAAAATGATAAATATGTAGACAAGGCCAGTTAGTGGAAAAATTTCAATGGCCAAGTTTATGAGATAAAATTTTATCTCTGAAACAGCAGATCATCAGAAGTATCTGCGGGTGAATGTTGGAGGGAAGTTGGAGTGAAATCATGGTATTTCAGAAAGATTACTTCGAAAAGAAGGGTGATAGTTGAAAACCAGAGTAAACAAATAGGAGACAACCATGGCATTACATTCTTATTATTGTCATTTAAAAATAGTTACAAACTATTTATGAAGTTACAGAAACTTCATAGTAGAGGAAAACTGTAGAAACTTCATAGTAGAGAAAAAGAAAGGTATTAAGAGTCCACGATGATGGCAAAACAAAAGCAGAAGAGATGGGTGCAGTAGTCTTTATGAGGTAGTATACTTTGTCTGCTTTTAGGAGAGAATTGAAAAGAGTCAAATAAAACCTTGTCAGAATTATAACAGTATTTTTGGTAAAAATCAATGTATAAGGAGAAATCTAAACACAAGCTTGTTTAGGGCATAACATGATGAGTATAGTTTCCAATGTTAGAAAATTAAAGCCAAAAATAAAAAGGCTTAAAATGGTATAATTGTTCTAAATAAGAATAGAACAAAATATTAAAATAAACAGCAGCTGAACAAAATCATGAAATAGACAGAGAGGAATAATAGAGATTCACAACGAGAATTTGTGTAAGCTGAAAGCAAAGTAGGATATTATCACTGAATATTAAAATAAGCAAATTTGAGGTATGAGGCATTAAAACCTCACACAATACAGGAAAGGAGAGAATAATCACCTCTATATAAACATTTATTTCAAAAACAGTAATAATACTTTTTCATATGCTATGTGAATTGTTATTAGGTAGATGATGCATAACTAGAAGTTATAGGAACTATTTATACTGTTCATTACCTCATTGTGTAGAAGCAGTGAGCTTTTATTTCCCTATTGGATATAAATGAAAAGATGCATCCATCCAAATATAGCAGAAGTAGAATGCAATATATCCCCGGTGAACCAAGTTCTGTAATACATATTCAGCCTGAGAGCACACATACATTTTTTGTATGCTACACAAATGTGTGCATTTTTTTAGCTTACCAGACTCTTCCAAAACATAGCTATATAAAACAACTTAAAAGTTCTACTACAAAGAAATACTATTGAATATGGAGAATGTTTGATCTCTAATAATTTATATCATGAAATTTATTTTCTTTAGGTAACTGTAACAGGACATTATGTATGAAGGTATATTTTGAAGACCATAGTCCAATGTATGTTTGTCAAAAAGAAAATTTCTATAAATAGTGCTATTTTAAAATGCAACTTACCTTTTATTTCTACTCTTGAAATTATGTCCGTTGAAATAAGAGTTGCATAGTGTTATTGGTTAATGACATTCTATTTATGCCATTATTTCATTGTATCATAAAACTATCCTCCTTATTTATTCACATCACTCTGATTAATATAATATACACAAAGCTGCCCTCTACTCTGGTTGATGACCAAAACTGACTCAGTTAGTACTCATTTAGTAAATGACAAATAGGCTAGGTAAATATTTTGGGTAGTATAAGCAGAACAAACAGAATGTCTGTTTTTAAAGTGAAGGAAAGATATTGCAAAGTATTGGTTAAACCATAAATAAAATGCTGAGATGACAAAGAAAAGATGGTAATGCAACCCAGAAATTAGTAACTGCAGAAGTCTCTACCTCCCTAGACTGCAAGGACATACTGAGATCGGGAGCCCAGGATCCCCTGATGGAGGCTGGAGTCAGTAAATTTGTCAGTTCCAGTAATGCCTCCTGGAAAAGAGCAAGAAGGGAAAAAATAAATAGCCTGGCTTCTCAGATTCTCCTGCTTGCCAATCCCCAGCCAGAGTTTCTAATAGCCAGAACCCACAGAAAGGCAAGGTAACATGGGAGACTGGGAAAGGAAACATCTAGCAGCGAGTGTTCAGGCCCCTGAGACACCTAGAAGGGCAAAGAATGAATCTGAGGGCAAACAGGCCCTCATGTTAAAGGCAATTACAGAGAAATCTACTCAGTTGAATTCAGAGGAACATGATAGGTACATTATTAAAAAACTATAAAATAAAAATACTTGAAATTTTGACCAGCAAGTCCTAACCTTAGTTAGGGAGTAGGACTGCAGAAGAATGATGAAATATATACACATTTAATAATATGAAATGGATTTAACTCTTGCGATGCTACATATTCATTGAAGCATTTGCTTAGTAGGACAAAATGTGCTTTATTGAAAAATAAAATATCACTTATCCTTCTTTTTATATAATACAGTATATTAATTTACTTATTTTCATCACATTTTAACTTGAAACTTTCAAGAAGGATCCTGAAATAATGGAAAGTGTATTTATCCTAGAACTTCCAAAGCAAGATTTAGTGGATAGTTTTGTCATTTGCTAGTTCTGTGACTTTTGGCAAATCAGTAACTTCTTTTGAGTTTTATTTTCCCTGCAATAATAGTTATTGCTCTGTATATCTTCACAAAAGTGTTGAGAGCTTAAAAAAGAGATGGTATTCACTTTAGAAACTGTAAAATCTGTTTATGTTATGAAACTCAATTTTTATTATTTTGATCTGCATCAAATTATGTGCATAAAATTTAGGCTTTAGACCTAAAAGGTCTTTATTACAATTTCGACACACAGATTCATTCTGGTTGTTATTTTGAGACATTTTGTTATAATGTGAAACTATTAATAAAAATTGGATTCAAGTTACAATGACTAAAGAAAAAAAATATATTGTTATGGAACTTGGGGTGTGAATTTGTCTTTGAGGAAAAAACATGAGATTTAGGTTTGTGAGTAAATGGATGTGTATGTGTGTGTGTGTGAGGGTGTGCATGTGTGCACTTCTGTGTGAGAGAGAAATTTGGTTTAGCCTTGATCTAAGATATAGGACACTTTAAATTCATCCAGTGCTATTAAAGAAGTACACTTTAAATCAGTTTGATTTTATCAAGGCAATTTATTTTGCCCTCATACAAATGTAGGCATGATTTACAATGAGTGTCTTTATCTCATAAAATAACTAAATGAGTTTTCTTCTTCAAAAGTACTTAAATCACACCAGTCCCTCCATTTAGGCAACAGTTTATGCTCTTAGCAATACCAGCACAAGCATAATATCAAAATATGTTATTTTTGGTATCTTTTTTACATGCTCTTTGTTTATAACTCAGTTTAATCTAATTACTCTTTGTTGTATTTTCTAAGCTTGGTTGTGTATTTATCACCAAAGGTCTTTTCTATATTACCATTATCATCAATCACTTGTGAATTACTTGGCTTCTTATGCATTTTTATAGCCTCCATTACAGTTGCTGTCTGGCCTTTCCTCAGAAGTAGCTAAACCAAGTGATTTCAATTTAGAGTAGCTTTTCAACAAAAGATTTCAAAACCATATCAGTATTTTCTGTTGAAAAAAAATCACCTTGTATATTTTCACTGTTATAATCATAAAACATTGTTGTTGACTAAATAGTGAGAGATGAAATCCAACAGAAATCACAAAAATTCTAAGGAAGTAGAAGAACTTGGAGATGTTTTGCAATATCCCTCTTGATCACAATTATTTGTGGCTCTTAGGCCTGGTGGCTCTTGGTCTGTCACATTTTTCCTTTTATTTTTAGCTTCTTATGGTGATGTGTCTTACAAAATGTGGCTAGACCTCACGTGTCAGAATGCAAAAACAGTACATCAGCGAGCTATGGGAAGTTGCTGACAGGTGTTAGAAAAAAACAGTGGCTATTCTCTTGAGTTTAAATAGAATATTTTTGGAAAATGACACTGCAACAGTATGATGGGAATATTGAGGAATATTGAGGCAGTTTTTGTTAAGATTCCATTTCTGTACATTTAGATTATTCATAGCAATAAAGTTCAAAATTTTACAAAGTGATAGATTCTCAAGGATATGTGGCAGGTTTGTAGAGAAAATCTTATTAAAGTCCCTTAATATGTGATAAAGTATAGAGACAATGGTTCTGAAGCTAATGAGCTATAAGATATGAAGTTGACATGTCCAAGCTCCAAGTAGGCATCAGCAGAGAGAGTCATGGACATTTGCCAGCAAATTCTACTTTTCCTCCTGAAAATTGTTCCCTTTTTCTATACATAGCTGCTCATCATAAATTATAAGAGTAGTTTTCTTCCAGCTTTCTGAAAGCCAGTAGATACTTCTTTAATCACTTCTTTTTCAGACCCTCCATTGGTTGTATAAAAGTAAGAACCTATAATAAGTTAATTTTTTTGATGTAACTAAAGCTGTTTCTGTTTTACTGAAATAAATATAACATACAATGTCTTATCTCTATTTGAGTGTGTCTACAATTTACCAACAGCAGAGAATTAATTTAGATATATTGTATTTGTAATTCAAATATTATAAATGGAAAATATATATTGAGGTAGTTTGAAACCAAAATGGTGAATTTACATTTATATATATGAAATATGAAAAGAAATATTTATACAACAAACAAAATATAAATATGACTATCCTGTAATATATGCTGATATTCTCTGGCTTAATTAAATGTTCATAATATACCATTGAAATTATGGATGGATGTACACATTTACACACGCACACACACACACATACTAACAGTTAACTGTTAGTTAACATAAACCAGTTGCAGTTAGAAATTCTTCTCATATATTAACTTATCTATTTAATTATAAAAGCAGGGTTTTTCCCCTACATTATTTGTTGATTTTTTATCTAAAACCTGAGATATAGACAGGTTTAATGACTTTTCTAAATTAACACAGCATTTAAAGAATCAGAGGCAGAAATTAAGTAGTCAATCTTCTAAAAATATATTCTTGCCCACCAAGTATATGCTCCCTCATAATCACTTTCATGGTGAAGAGTTTGTTCTCAAATCGTTATTTAAAAATAGAATCTATGTCTGATATGTTACATTATCACATTTTATACAAACCACTGTTAGAATAAATAATATACATTTTGGCATTTACTTTATGTTTGTCAGAAATACAATAGTGATATTAAGCACTTTTTCACATACTTTCACATACTTCATCTGTCTTCTTTTGAGAAATGTCTATTCAGATCATTTGCCCGCTTTTAATCAGTGTTCGTTTTTTTGCCATTTAGTTGAGTTCCTTGTGTATTCTGGATATTAATCACTTGTTGGATGAATAGTTTGCAAATATTTTTTTCCCATTCAGCAGGTTGTCACTTCATTCTGTTGATTGTTTCCTTTGCTGTATAGGAGCATATTAGTTTTATATAATCTCATTTGTCTACTTTTTTTTTGTTGCTTGTGCTTTTGAGGTCTTATCCATAAAATCTTTGCTAGAACAATGTCCAAAGCATTGTTCCTATGTTTTCTTGTATTCGCCTAGTAGTTTCAAATTTTGGATCTTACATTCAAGTCTTTAATTTATTTTCAGTTGATTTCTGTATATGGTTACAGATAGAGGTCTAGTTTCATTCTTCTGCACATGAATATCCAGTTTTCCCATTACCATTTATTAAAGAGGGTGTCCTTTTTTCAATGTATGTTCTTGGGCCCTTTGTTGAAAAACAGCTGCCTGTAAATATGTGGAATTATTTCTGGGTTGTCTATTCTATTCCATTGATCCATGCATCTCTTTTTATGACAGTATCATGCTATCTTGGATATCAGAGCTTAGTAGTGTATTTTTTTCATGTAATATATATTTTATTTTTTTTTAATTTTAATTTTTTATTTCAGCATATTACAGGGGTACAAATGTTTAGGTTATATACATGGCCTTTGCCCCACCCGAATCAGAGCTTCAAGCGTGTCCATCTCCCAGACAGTGCACACCACACCCATTGGGTGTGAATATACCCATCCCCTTCTCCCCCTTCCCACCTGCCAAACAGCCGATGAATGTTACTACTATATGTGCACTTAAGTGTTGGTCAGTTAAGTCAATTAATACCAATTTGATAGCGAGTAAATATGGTGCTTGGTTTTCCATTCTTGTGATACTTCATTTAGTAGAATGGGCTCCAGCTATATCCAGGATAATACAAAAGGTGCTATATCACCATCGTTTTTTGTGGCTCAATAGAACTTCATAATATACATACATATACCACAGTTTTTTAATCCACTCATGTATTGATGGGCACTTGGGTTGTTTCCGCATCTTTGCAATTGTGCTGCTATAAATTTTCTAGTGCAGATGTCTTTTTTATAGAATGTCTTTTGTTCCTTTCGGTAGATACCCAGTAATGGGATTGCTGGGTCAAATGGTAGTTCTACTTGTAGCTCTTTGAGGTATCTTCATATTACTTTCCACAGAGGTTGTACTAGTTTGCAGTTCCACCATCAGTGCATGAGTGTTCCCATCTGTCTGCATCCATGCCAGCATTTATTGTTTTGGGACTTTTTGATAAAGGCCATTCTCACTGGAGATAAGTGATATCTCAGTGTGGTTTTGATTTGCATTTTCCTGATGATTAGAGATGTTGAGCATTTTTTCATATGTTTGTTGGCCATTAGTCTATCCTCTTTTGAAAAGTTTCTGTTCATGTCCTTTTCCCATTTTTTGATAGGGTTGTTTTGCTCTTCCTGATTTTCCTGAGTTCTATATAGATTCTAGTTATCAGCCCTTCATCAGATTTGTAAAATGAGAGTATCTTCTCCCATTCTGTAAGTTGTCTGTTTGCTCTCATGATAGTTTCCTTGGCTGTGCAGAAGCTTTTTAATTTGATCAGGTCCCATTCATTTTTTTTTGTTGTTGTTGCTGTGATTACCTTTGGGATCTTCTTAATAAATTCTTTGCCTAGGCCAATGTCTATAAGAGTTTTTCCAAGATTTTCTTCTAGAATTCTTATAGTTTCATGCCTTAGGTTTAAGTCTATTATCCACGGTGAGTTGATTTTTGTGAGAGGTAAGAAGTGTGGATCCTGTTTCAGTCATTTCCATGTAGCTATCCAATTTTCCAGCACCATTTATTGAATAACAATCCTTTCCCCATTGTATATTTTTTGTCTGCCCTGTCAACAGTTAGATGGCTATATGATGATGGTTTTATGTCTGGGTTTTAAGTCTTTAACCACCGTGAGTTGATTTTTGTGAGCAGTGGGAGGTGTGGATCCTATTTCAGTCTTCTATATATGGCTATCCAATTATCCCAGCACCACCAATTATTGAATAAGGATTCTTTTCTCCAGTGTATGTTTTGTCTGCTTTGTCAAAGATTAGATGGTTATATAAGGATGGTTTTATATCTGAGTTCTCAGTGCTGTTCCATTGGTCTATGTCTCTGTTCTTGTGCCAATCACATGCTGTTTTAGTTACAGTAGGCTTGTAGTATAGCTTGAAGTCTGGTAAACTGATGCCTCTCAATTTGTTCTTTTTACTTAAAATTACTTTTTCTATATGGGGTCTTCTCTGGTTCCACACAAAGTGTAGAATTATTTTTTCTAGATCTGCAAAAAATGATGTTGGCATTTTAATAGAGCTGGCATTGAATCTATAGATCACTTTGGGTAGTATAGACATTTTAACAATGTTGATT
>VBSM01000272.1:91489006-91505296 GCA_008086735.1 Cheirogaleus medius | reverse complement strand
TATTTTCACCATGTGTCATAGTCAAAAAAGTTTAAAATCACTGTCTATACCTTGCGGTCTTTTGAAATAAAGAGAAATTTAAAAAAAATAAAATAAAAATAAATAAAAAATAGGAGAAAACAAAGAAACTTATCCAATATGCTGCTTATACTGTTTTGAAGTTCAATTTGTCAATTTTCAAGGACATAGTTTCAGAATAGTAGAGAAAACAACAACAACAGCTGTATAGAGAAACTAACCTTTATAGGAATGAATTAAGTTTTAAAATATCACTGAGAACAACAAAATTAGGATGTGGTTTTTCCCATTTATACAATAGGGAAAGAACTCAATTGGTCTATATTCAAATGAAATATTAACAAATCAGGAGAGTGGTAAATTGCAGACATAGCCCCAGAGTTTCTTCCTTACTCATTTTCCTTGTATTGTGATTTCCAGCTTCTATCATCAAAGGTGAAGTCTATTTTCCCACTGACTTTTAGCATGGCCATGTGACTTACCTTGAACAATGGAAAAGTAGCAGGTGTAGCACAAGTAAAGACTTAGGAAGCACTTGCAGCTTACTGCTTGCTCCCTTAGTTCATTTGCAGCCCTGCAATCATGTGAATAGATGCATTCTATCTTGCTAGATGAGAAACAATTACATGGAAAGGAGATGAGTCAGCAGCGCCACCAGTTAAGGCCTTCACAAAACAACTATCTCCAGCCAGCAATCATACAGCTCAACACAAACCGGGAGCCAAAAGAACCACCAACTGACTCCAACCCAAACTGCCAGTCTGCAGAATCAGGGGATGAATGAATGCTTGTTGCTAAAAGCCACAAAATTTAGGGGGTTTAATTTAGCAAATTTAAATGACAGTAAGATTAAAGATAGTTCATAGTTCAAGGCAAATCACAATCAAGCTACCAAGATAATACATTATAGTGGGTTCTCATAAGACATTTTGTACAAGCTGAAGCCACTATAGGGACATATACAGACAAATTTTGCAGATAAAGATACACACATACACAGACACACACACACGTACACACACACACACACCAAAGCTACTGTGAAATATCTTGTAGTGGGTACTCACAAGGACTTTCACAGAATCCGGATTCACTGTGGGAACATATATTGGCAAAATGTGCAGATACAGATTTAGATATAAGCATATATGAGTGTGAATGTATGCACACACACGCAAAGATATAGACACTGAAAGTTGGACCAGAATCATACGTTATACTGGGTCCTCACAAGAACTTCCACACAAGCCAAGGTCACTGCAATAGCATTTATAGACAAATTTGTGCTTCCTTGTTCTGAACCTATATTTTGATTTCCCTTTACAACAGTCTATTTTCTAGGTGAAAGTGAATGAAAATGTATGAAAAATGTGAAAAATAAATGTGACCCAATGAATTTCAATAAAGTTAACTAGTAATTTTGTGTCAATTTACATTACTCAGGGAAACCTTTTCAGTGTATAGTTTACACACACACATATGTATGTAGGTATATGTATTTATGTCTCTATCTTCACAATTTTATGTAATAACAAACTCATAAGTATCTATGCTTCTAATATGAAGATAAATGGTACAAAAGCTCCTATTAAAAATTTAAGAAATGTGTCTCAAGCTTTTTTAATAACCCTCTTTTTTATATCTCCTTCTAGGTTTTCCTACATTCATCTTACTTACATTTATCTCACCTAATCTTCACAGATGATAATTTTATTCCAGAGAGAGATTGAAGTCCATTTTCTACAAATTTTGAAATAAAATTCAAATTCTTACGCTTAAGAAATATAATACACAATAAAGAAGAAGGTGTTAGTAGCTTAGGCTACTCTACTGTTAATACAACTTATATAAACAAAAGTAATATTCATCAAATAAACTTTTCTAAGTGTAAGAAATGTACAATTTTTTTTATTTCAGCATATTATGGGGGTACAAATGTTAAGGTTATGTATATTGCCCATGCCCTCCCTCCCCCCTTGAGTCAGAGCTTCAAGCGTGACCACCCCCCAAACATTGCACATCTCACTCATTATGTTTGTATATACCCATCCCCTCCTCCCTCCTCCCACTTGCCTGGCACCCGATAGATGTTATTCCTATATGTCCACTTAGGTGTTGATCCATTAATACCAATTTGCTGGTGATACATGTGGTGCTTGTCTTTCCATTCTTGAGATACTTCACTCAGTAGAATGGGTTGCAGCTCTATCCAGGAAAATACAAGAGGTGCTATATCACCATTGTTTCCTAAAGCTGAATAGTACTCCATGTTATACATATACCACATTTTATTAAAAATTTTAAGAAAGCATTCTGTAGAAGATAATATATTTAAATAGGAAACAGTGGGAGGAGATGAATATTGCTATGTAAGTACTATTTTTGAGTAATTTATGTGGCTTTCCTCTTAAATTAACATCGGCAATCTATCAATTAGAAAGAAATTTCTTGACTTCAGGTTAAATTGTCATCCTACATATACACAGAAATTTGTTTCTGGAGTCCTAGGTAATTGCCACTAATTAAGTGTATTAGTGAATAAAACTAGCCTGTGTAAATGAACTACTTAACATTTAATTATAACCTAATGCAGCTCATACTTATTTAAGAAAATACAAGATTCTTTAATATTAAGATTTACTATTTTATTACTATTTGTAGGCTTATATTTCATAAGTTGATCTCTAAGAGTGCAGAAATTCAATATGCAGAATGCAAAAGACAAAATTTTATTACACTTTGTAATAATCAAAACTTTTAAAAATACTAATATAGTCATATTGTCAGAACTTACAGGACAGTGGAGTAAGGAACACAGTTGCCTCTCTTTCTAGCCATTTAACTGGTGAAAATTATAAAACAGAATCATTTAAAGTCTGGAAATTATCCAAAGGGCATATAGAAAATGGCAAAACATTTAATCAAGAAAATCTACTAAATCTGAGTAAGAGTAACAGCCAGCCTGGGGCACTTGAGTCATAACCTACTGAGTTACGGCACTTCCCCTCTGCTCAGCTGCATGTTTCACCCCTGGAGGGGCAGGTTGCCTACTTTTATCATCCTCTACTACCAACCACATATTTCAGAAGCTCTATTTCAGGCAGGTGTGATAGAGAGGACCAGCTATCCCTTTTCCCATCCAGCCCTGACTCTTAAAGCCAAAGGTAACCCCAGGTGTGCAGGCTGAGAATACTGGAGCCCTGATTACCTCATCCCATTTTTTTTTCAGAAGACACAGATTTCATGTCATTAATGCAAGCTGAGAAGATCAGGGGCTGCTACATCCCACCAAGACACACACGCAATTTCTGCCTAGTCTACTTGTGCTGCTATATAACATAACCCCTGAGACTGGGTAATTTATAGACAAGCAGGAATTTATTTCTCACAGATCTGAAGGCTGGGAAGTCCAAGACCAAGGCACTGGCAGGTTCAGTGTCTGGAGAGGGCTGCTTTCTGCTTCTAGACAGTGCCTTGAACACTGAGTCCTCCTCTGGAGGGGACAAACACTGTGTCCTCAGGTGGCAAAAGGAATGAAAGAGACAAATTCACCCCTTAAGCCCTTGTATAAGGCAGTATCCATTCATGAGAGCAAAGCCCTGCCAGCCTAATCTCCCCCGACAGACCCCGCCTCTTAATATGGTTCCATTGAGGATTAAGTTTCAACATGAATTTAGAGGGGGCACAAACATTCAAACAATAGCACAAATACTGCTCGCTAATGGAGCAGGAATGTAACTCTGGGCAAAGCAGGTTCCCACTCCCAGCTCGTGTACAGTGGCACGCAAATTCTGTCCAGGGGGAAATACAAGACTTAAAGATAATGAGCTCCTCAGCTCTGTTTGAGGGGACTGACTTTACTTGGAACAGAGAATAGAGAACTTCATACCTAAGGGCATTGTCAAAAATAACGAACATCTTGGTGGAAAGCAATTAAGAGCAAGCTGATATTTCAATAATACTAGCAAAATAGTAGATCAGCCAAAAGTTTAATAGAGAAAGTACAGCTAAGAAGAGCTGTCCTGGGATCAGAGTCAATTCTGGGGATTGAAAAGGCTGTGCACATGTGCTGAGTTGCGTCCACTCAGGAGTGATCAGAGCAGGATATGGGAAGAATTTAAAACATTCCTCAGGTTGCACACTGATCCATCAACACAGGGAAGAAGGCTCACTGGCACAAGGGGCTTAAACATGAGTTCTGACTAACCACTGACTGAACAATAAGCTATACGGAACCAGAGGTGACTCCAAAGGATTAAAAATGAAACCACCTACATCCTCAGCAGACTGTAAAGCTGTGTGCATGCCCAAGGCTGCATCCTTTTAGGGGTAATTAGAGAGGGGACTTCCAAGCTACTAGTCCTTGGCTGAGTAGTTCAAAAAGGCAAATTTCCTAAATAATGATAGCAGCATCCAAGTCACATTATATACAGCAATAAAGTATTCAAATCTAACCAGCTAAGAGGAATACTGCACAACCTTTAAATAATAATTAAATTTTACTGACACAGAAGCAAACCCTGGGTAGCCAGGCTAGATATAAAAACAAGCAAAAGTTAACGCAAAATTAATCATAGACCTAAATGTAAGAACTAAAATTATAAAAATTTTAGAATAAAATATAAGAAGTTTCTTTGCTAAAACTTCCAAGAAAGTGACCCAAAAAAAGTAGACATTGGACTAGGTAAAGAATTTATGAAGAAAACCCCCAAAGCAATCACATCAGCAACAAAAGTAAACAAATGGGACCTGATCAAATTAAAAAGCTTATGCACAGCTAAGGAAACTATCATTAGAGTGAACAGACAACCTACAGCATGTGAGAAAATATTTGCTTTCTACACATCCAATAAAGGGCTGATAACAAGAATCTATATAGACCTTAAGAAAATCAACAAGAAAAAAATCAAACAACCCCATAAATAAACGGGCAAAGGACATGAACAGAAACTTTTCAAAAGAAGACAAATGGCCAGCAAATGTATAAAGAAGTGCTTAACATCACTAATTGTTAGAGAAATGCAAATGAAAACTACGATGAGGTCTCACCTAACTCCAATGAGAATGGCCTCTATAAAAAAGTCCCAAAATAACAAATGCTGGCATGGATGTGGAGAGACTGGAACACTCTTACACTGCTGGTGGGACTGAAAATTAGTACAATGTGGAGATAGGTCAAAGAGATAAAAATAGGAATACTATTTGATCCAGGAATCTCACTACTAGGCATCTATCCAAATGAAAAAAAAACATTCTATAATAAAGACATCTGCACTTGAATGTTTATAGCAGCACAATTTACAATTGCAAAGATGTGGAAACAACCGAAAAGCCCATCAATAAATGAGTGGATTAATAAAATGTGTTATATATATACCATGAAATACTACTCAACTACAAAAAACAATGGTGATCTAGCACCTCTTATATTATCCTGGATAGAGATTGAGCCCATCCTTTGAAGTGAGGTATCATAAGAATGGAAAAACATGCACCACATGTATTCACCATCAAACTGGTAATAACTGATCAACACTAAGGTGCTCACATGGTAGTAATGCTCACTGGGTGCATGTCAGGTGGGAGGTGGGGAGTGGGGGATAGAGCAGGTGAGGGAGTACACCACAGCTAATGGAAACAGGGTGCACTGTGTGATGGAAGGACATGCTTGTAGCGCTGGCTTGAATAAGGCAAACGCATTTCATGTAACCAAAATGTTTGTACTCCCATAATATCCTGAATTAAAAAAAAAAGAAATAAAAAAAGGAGATCAATGGTACAACATTAGAATGTAAAACTACTGTGCTGCAAACAAAACCATCAAGAAAGTAAAAAAACAACTTCCAGAATAGAAAGGAATATTTGCAAGCCATATGTCAGACATTGTATTCATAATTATATATACCTCTTAACAACTCAATAATATAAAGATAAAAAAACCATCAATTAAAAAAATAACCAAAGGATTTCAACAGACAAAGAAGGTATATAAATTGTCAATAAGCACATGAAAAGAATCTTAAAATCATTATCATTACAAGAAATGCAAATCAAAACCATATTGAGATACTACTTCAAAACCAATAGGATAGCTATAATAAAATCACAGAAAATAAGTATTAACTGAGGCTGTGGAAAAATTGGAACTCTCATACATTGCTAGTAGGAACGTAAAATAGTGCCACCACTTTGGAAAACCATTTGACAATTGTAATTCTATTCATATATGGAAGGGAAATGAAAACATCCCACAAAAACTTGTACATGAATATTCACATTAGCATTATTCATCATAACTAAAAAGTAGAAATGACCCAAGTTTCCATCAACTGAAGAATGAAAAATTATGATGTGTTATATTCACACAATGGAATATTATTCCACAACAAAAAAGGCTGAAGTCTTGACACATACCACAACATGGAAGAACCTTAAAAACAATATGGGAAGTGAGAGAAGCCATTCATAAAAAATGACATATTGTTTGCTTGTATTTATATGAGATGTCTAAACAGGTAATTCTATGAAAAAAGAAAGTAGATCACTGTTAATGAGTATGGGGTTTCTTTTGGAGGGAGAAAAATATCCTTAAAATTAGATTAAAATGGTGGTTGTACAAACTTTGTGAATATACTAACAAAAATAGAATTGTACACTTTAGGTGTGTCAATTGTATGGTATTTGAATTATATCTCAGTAAAGCCATTACCAAAAAACTCTGGTATAGTTACTATTATTAATATTTTCATAAGAAAAGTTAAAGCTGCTCTAAATATTTTAAGTAAGAAATAATGTATATTCTTTTTCCATTTTGGTAAACTAAATTTCTTCCATCAAGACAATTTCCAACATAAAATATGCGTAATCTAGCAGCTCTCAAATTAATGGAGATGCAGAAATAAATGAAAACAAAGTACAAAAATAAACAAACAAAAATAAGACTAAGAAACACATTGCTGCCAAAAACTCCAAGGAAAGTTCATTTTTCTTAAGGCACAGAAGTTTGAATTAAAAAAAAATGTTATATAGAATTTATCTCATAAAACACTGTCTAATCCCCCCCCCAAAAAAAAAACAAAAAATGAGGAAGATACACTATATCTTTTCCTCCAGTGATGACAACTCCCATAAAACACAACTCATTGGGAGGTCTGTGTTTGATTTGGTGTCGGGATCAGGATAGAAGCAGCATGCACTGAACCGATCGATGGGCAATGGCACTGTTTTCTAGCTATTACATTCATACAAGGGATGCAGACTCATGAAGCAATGGAAGCCTCCCAGAAACTATACACTGGATGAGAGGTTTTCATATTTTCTTGCTCATGAGCTACATATCAGAACAATAAATCCAGTATAGTATGTGTAATATAATGTGGATATGAATAGTAGCAATCTGAATAATGTTGTTATTGAAAGCAATCATTATTATACTATTCTCAAGGAGAAGTAAAAAAGAGATAAAAATGATACTGCAAACATTAAATATTTCAGAAAAAGGAAAATAAACCAGTACCAGAGGGCTCAATGAAGGATCAAAGAACTGGTTTATAAAAATACTTAAAATTTTCAATAAAGGCCAAAACTATAAAACTGGAAGTTTCAGCCAGAAACATGATCATTTTTCTGTTTCTCTTCTCTCTTTCTTATCTCCAATGTCAAATCACCACTGAGTGCTTCTGTAACCAATAGAGAACACTTTTAAAAATAGCCCTCAAATCCAGATATTTCTTTCCATCTCCCAATTCACCTGCTCAAACCAACGACATCTCTCTCTATTACTTCAACATTCCCTTAATTGTCTCTCCTACCTATAGTCTTGACTCTCCATTCTCCTTATCAAATCCAGGAATCTTTCTAAAACACTAGTCCGATTACGTTATACCCACTGATAAAACCCATGCAATCATGCAACTCTATCTCAGAGTCTTGGCTACTTCTAAAGTGGCTGTGATTGCCTTCTCCTAAATAAATAAATTGGTGTAAATCCTATCTCATTCACAATGAAAAAGCAACTTCTTTTTTAGTATCTCCAAGGATTCTTAAAAACTTTGTTTGTTCCTAGTTACCTTTGGCTTTTATTTCCTTTTTGAACTCCAGTGTCTATTCCTAACCTATATATTTTCCTTTTGTGTATATTGTCCTTTTTAGCTTCATATTATCCCCCCCAAAAGTGTCTTAATTTACAAACTTCTCCATGTAGCATCATCCCAGAACTTTGGTATACTGTTATTTAATGTTTGGAGGTAACAACTTCAGAGCAAGTAATTTAAAATTAACCTTAGCAATCAATTCTTTTCTAAAAATTTCAGCTGCCAGTCTCACCATCAGTCATCAGTTATTGTAGAAAGCCACAGAACCCACCATGGCCATGTTAATTAGCCTCATGAGCCTTTTATAATTCTTAAATTTCAAGATTGGCCTGTTGGATAGAACCGTTTGAAGTGATGAAATCTTTAAATGTCTGCATTGTCCAATAAAATAGTCACGAGCCACATGTGGCTGCTAAGTTCTTGTGTGCCTGAGGAACTGAATTTTTTATTTTATTTAATTTTAATAAATATACACAGCCATGGCGGCTAGCACCTGCAGCACAAATCTAAAAAGATGGCTTTAAAAGTGGCTTCCTATCAATTCCTTTTACTTTTCCACAGATTTGAATGATTCCATCCAGGCCCTGTGCTAGAGACTTAACCCTCCATTACCCTGGTACTTTGCTGAAAATAAAAGGGAGGATTCTCCCACATCAAAACTAATAATGTAGAGTGGGATTCAGGGCCATTTCATGGGATGAGAAACATGGAGAACACCAGGGAGTGGGAAACAAAGTTTGTAAGGAGGTACAGTACTTTCATGAGTTTCAAGAGATACAAGAATATTAGAATTATTTTACACTACTTTTGGTTGATGAACTGTTCCTTTTGAATGTTGAAATAGGGCTACATGGGGCTGGAAATTTATTCTGGTTATATTTTGTAAGGCTATTCTTTTTTCTGTGCTCACATGTACTTCTAGCTGAAAGCATACTTGTTTCTGCCTGAATCTCAGCAGAGCAAACACTTTTGACAGAACTGAAAGACCCTTGGAATTAAATGGTCAAATGGAAGAGTCATGGTGACCCAGCCTGATGGGTTTGACAGAAACTCACATGCCAAGGAGGCATGGCAGTGACCATGCTGGCATTAGAATTATAATTTTTGACAAAATGAACATTTCAGAATTGGATGATACATGCATTAGAAAAAAGTAAAGGAGTAAATGTGATTTCAGTAAAGATTTTGAGAAGTCCCAAAATCTCCCCTCTGGATGAGTTACCAACTGAAAATTTACCTCTCATCCTGTCTCAAAGGACTTGCTATTTCTTAGAAAATTAGAGTCATTTCTGGAAAGTGCAGTAGAAGCTGGTGACAGATTTTATAGGATTTGTCCAAAAATAAATTTTTTCTATATATTTTCTTGGGGAAAGTAGCTCTTCATTTGCTATCAAAAACATTTTAGAAAAATTAAATATAACATTTCTACAAAGTAAATAGAAGCCAATATATTTAATTTATAGGGTAAGAAAGAACTTTGTAAATATGACAAGAATGCTAGGACACAAGAAGGAAAAGTAAGTATATATGATAAGTAAATGGAAAATGTACAGGGAATTTTAATAAAAGAAAATAACCAAAATAAATAAGTAAAATGGTGAGATATGTAAAAATAATTATAAATTTAGACTCTATAAAATATAGCTAGATACATATGCAGATATAAATATTTTTCTATCAAGTTGCCAAATATAAGTTAAATTAAATATATTTTAATATATATTTTATATCTTTCTACCTATTTATTTATCATGTATTTATCTATTCTGGAGTGAAATTTAGTAATTTGGAATCTGGCTAAGAGATTATGCCATGTTTCTTTATTTCAGAATGCCAAGGAATTTGAGAAGTTTCTGTTTCTATTTAGACTCTACAGCAGAGTGTGTGTGTATAATAAAAGAGGGAAGCTTCTGAAGAACCTCTGCAAGAATGTAATATGATCACAGAGACTTATGAATATTCTCAGCCAAAGTTATTCATAAAATATTTGCCTAACTCCTTAAATTCTGAATATAATTTAGATAATATGAAGAAGACTAGGAAAGGCATTAAGTGGAGAATTAACTGCATGAGCAATAGTGCAGAGACAAGGTACATTGAGTAGATGATAAAAATGATAGTACACCCAGAATTCAAGTTTAACATTTAATTTCCTTCTTTAATTTCAAGGGACCAAAAAATGTAACATTCAGGCTCTCGCAGTAGAAATATATGTGTAGGCTACTGCTGTCAAAATAAAATAATTCATATTAATCTCTGGATTGAATGATGCAGGCAATTAACCCTACTTTTAGCACCCATTAGACAACTTCAATTACTTACCAATGAGGTTTCCCTTTGTCTAGGGATTTGTAGCTCCTTCAGCTACAGTGTTTCTGCCACTTCTGTGCCAACTGGTGAATGGACATCTCTGACGAGACTTCCCCCAGTGAATTAGGTGCATCGTGCTCTCACCTTCTCGAGGTCTTTCAGTCTATGCCCGATGCTATTATGAAAGCTGGGTTCAGGCCTTGATAAAAACAGAACTCATTATTATGTTGTTCTTGTTGGTTTTTTCTTTTCATTTCTAATTTTTTTTGTTTGTTTCCTGGCACACAAAAATCAATTACCTTGCTCCCATTGACTTCAAGATCATCTGGAAGGTAATGCACAAAACTTAAGTATTCCCTATGACAAATTTTTTTTCTACCCCCTCAACCCCGAATCCCTGGTGAACACTACCACCATTTGAGCACCATAGTGTTAATCAATCAGTACCGATTAGATGGCGAGTACATGTGGAGCCCATTCTTCGGATCTTGTGTCGCCTCACTTCGGATAATGGGCTTAAACTCAATCCAGGATAATATAAGCGGTGCTAGCTCACTGTTGTTTCTTAAAATTGAGTAATATTCCATTGTAAACATATTTGATTTGACTTTGATTTTTTGATTACCAAATTAGATTACCAAATTTTAATAATCCACTCATGAACTGACGGCCACTTGGGTTGTTTCCATGTACTTGCAATAGTGAATTGTGCTGCCATAAACATTAGGGAACAGATGTCTTTATTATAGAATGTCTTATGCTCTTTTAGGTAGATGCTTAATAATGTTATTGCTGGATCGAATTGTATTTCTATTTTTAGCTCTTAGAGGTATTTCCAAATTCTTTTCCACAAAGATTGCACTAATTTGCAGTCTCACCAGCAGTGTAAGAATGTTCCTGTCTCTCCACATCCTCACCAGCATTTGTTGTTTTGGGATTTCTTGATACAGGCCAATCTCACTGGGGTTAGGTGTTATCTCGTTGTGGTTTTGATTTGCATTTCTCTAATGATTAGAGATGTTGAGCATTTTTTTATAAGTCTGCTGGCCATTATTCTGTCTTCTTTGGAAAAGTTTCTGTTCATTTCCATTGCCCATTTCTTGATGGTGTTGTTTGATTTTTTCTTGTTAATTCTTCTGAGTTCTAGATAGATTCTTGTTATCGGCCCTTTATCAGATGTGTAGGGAGCAAATATTTTCTCCCATTCTGTAGGTTGTCTATTTGCTCTAATGATAGTTTCCTTGACTGTGCAGAAGATTTTTAATTTGTTCAGATCCCATTTGTTTATTTTTGTTGCTACGGTGATTGCTTTGGGGTGTCTTCTTCAAGAATTCTTTGCCTAGGCCGATGTCTGAAAAGGTCTTCCCAACATCTTCTTCTAGGATTCTTAAGGTTTCATGCCTTAAGTATGTTATCCATCTTGAGTGGATTTTTGTGAGAGATGAGAGGTAGGGATCCAGATTCATTCTTCTGCATGTAGCTATCTAGTTTTCTCAGCACCATTTATTGAATAGAGATTCTTTTCCCCAGTGTATATTTTTATCTGCTTTATCAAGGATTAGATTACCATATGCAGATGGTTTCATCTCTAGAATTTCAGTCTTGTTCCAAAGATTGATGCCTATGTTCTTGTGCCAGTCCCAGGCTGATTTAATTATTATTGCTTTATAGTACAGCTTGAAGTCTGGAAGACTGATGCCTTCCAGTTTTTTCTTTTTACTTAAGATTGCTTTGGTTATACGAGGTATTTTCTGGTTCCATACAAAGTGAAGAATTATTTTTTCTAGATCCGTAAAGAATGATGATGGTACTTTGATGGGAATTGCATTTATTCTGTAGATCACTTTAGCTAATATTGACATTTTAACGATATTGATTCTACCAATCCATGAACAAGGTAGATTTTTCCATCTGTTTACATCTTCTACAATTTCTTTCTTTAGCTTTTTGTAGTTTTCCTTGTGTAAGTCTTTTGTATCTTCCATTAAATATATTCCTAGATATTTAATTTTCTTTGGGACTATAGTAAAAGGTATTACGTTTTTGATTTGAGTTTCAGCTTGACTGCTATTGGCGTACATGAATGCCTCTGATTTGTGTATATTGATTTTGTAACCTGAGACTTTACCAGATTCATTTATCAAATCTAGGAGTCTCTTGGACGAATCCATGGGGTTTTCTAGATATAATATCATACCATCAATGAAGAGCAAGTGTTTGATCTCATCTGCCCCCACTTGGATGTCCTTAATATCCCTCTCTTGCCTGATTGCTATAGCTAGGGCTGCGAGCACTATGTTGACTAGAAGAGGAGATAGTGGGCATCCTTGTCTAGTTCCGGTTCAAAGTGGGAATGGTTTTCATTTCTTACATACTGTTTTTAACTTTGAAGCTCTCTAAAAAAATGATTTAGTTCTGTACGTTTTGAACAGCTTATTGTTAAAACTTCCTGAACGATAGAATTAATGAAAAACACTTGTGTGTGTGTGTTTTTGTGTGTATTTAACCAATGAAACAAAATAAACTATTCAGCAAGGAATTTTTAAGCCTGGGTTGCATTTAAGATGAATGAATTTTCCACTCTCACCTAACCAATTATTAATATAAACAGAGAGCTAGATAAGTGACAGAGATTGCATTTATTGGATTGTATTAATATTAACAAAAATATCACTTCCCATCTTATTTTTACTTTCTTCATATCTAAAGTTTGAAGAAAAGTTTGTTTTAGCTTTTTCTTATTCACTTTAAAACAGTTGTCAATACAATAATATCATCCAGTTCTGAAAGGGAACAGGAAGAAAATATAATATCCAGAGGAGAAATTATAAATGAAAGCAAATTCTATAAGATATTCATTTCATTTTCAACATAATTACTCATGTCACAGACTCTTTTACACTTTTCCAATTTTAAACAATCTAATTCTCAGTGTAATTACTGGTTGTTCAAAATGGACTCATTGGCAACAAAGTCCAATACTTTCTGCTTCATTTATGTAATACTCATAAATCAATCATGAGTTCTATCAACTTGGTCTGCAATAACACACATAACAGCAATGAAGCGATGTAAGTTTGCTTACAAATGTGAATTTTTTATGGACCTTTATATTAATATGTTAGGCTTGTTGAAGAGTAAAAGCATAGTTTATACCTTCTAGTAATTTTTAAAACACCAATCTATATTTTTTTTCCCTTTAGGAAGTTCAATTCTGCTAGATGGTTCATGCAGGTTAAATAAATTTAGTATTTTGTGTCATGCTTGTCTCTTTTGGAGTAAGAAATTTAACTCATGTTCTATTTTATCTGCACAAACTTCCTTCTGCATAAGCACCACATACTTAGGCCAAAATGAACTAAAAGCGAGTGATTTATCTTTGCCATGTGAGAAAACTAAGTTTGTGTTTGCTTTCAGTATATAGCTGTTAGAAATGAAAATTTAAACCGATAATAATATAGATGTAAACATTTTACATAAATAAATAGGTATAGATGTAAGAATTCTTATCTCTGTCTCTCTCGTGATAGGTGTGTATATATGTGTCATACATACACACTCACACACACACATATACATCCCTATTTTTTAAGAGCTGCTATTACTAGTGTTTCAAGTAGTCACCATGATTAATCCAGCTACCATTGTGAATTGTATGTAAAAATCAAGAAACATTTTAACTCTGACACATTAAAATTATTTTTAATTAAAAATACATAATTAAAATTGGTTTTGCTGAAAACATAGTTTGAATATCTGTATAATCCTGCATACTTAAAAGATATAGATAGACACATTTTCTCTCAGTATTTTTCATCATCTTTTACAAAAACTTTTTTTATTCCTATGACAATAGCATCAACTGAAATATCTAATATTTTGGAAATCACTAAATATTATTGAATTTTAAAGACACTAACTGTTTCTTACACAGAAGTCAGCTGCCTCAAATATTAAAGCCATTGATTGCAAAGAAGAGGTAAGAAAGTAGAGTGGGATTCAGAAAAATTAATTGGCACATAAATTCAAAACTCAGGAAAGAACAGAGGATGAGAGCGTTCATGTTTGTATTTAAATTAGAATAGTCAGTATGCTGTAATATTAATATAAAGAGCTCTGGAACAATAGTTAGGCGATCTGAGTTACATTTGCAAATCTATAAACTCTTTACACTACAATGAATAATTAGATATGACTTAGCATCCACACTTGTGGGAAAAAAAATGGATGATGCCAGCATCACAGGCTATGTATTTAGCACAAGTGTATTTGAGTGTATTTAGCACAAGTTGATTTGAGGACCAAAAGACATGTATATGGACTTTAGGAAACAAATACTTTTATGCATTTACTCTCCATAGTCTGTTTTTCTATTTATTACATTACGAATTTTCTCATTCAACTCTCATCAAATTTTAAGCTCATAACTAAGAATGAGATCAGCTATTGAGTAATATGTTTTGTTTTAGAAGCATTACTTAACAGTAACGCTGGAGATTCCATTAAATTAAACAATTTTCTTGGGGATAAAGGGCAAAAGAGTCTCAAACAAACAAACAAAGGAAAGAGCAACTTTAGGGATCAGAGCTTGAATTTGAACAGACTTTATTAGAAGAATATGGTTCATAGCATTGGAAAATAAACTGTGAGCTATTTCGATAAAAATGTATTATATTATTTATCTTATTATTTAAAAATTAAAATACTATGAATAATATTAATAGTATTTCAATAGGAAGAGATGTTCATATGCATGTGGTGCAGAGAGTTTTCAAGTGATCAGTATCAATAATGAACAAAGTTTAAGTGTAAATTATTTGTATGGTTAAAGTATCCATTTATCTATAAATATGTTTTTCCACTATTCCAGCTAGAAACTCAACTTTTCTATCAATAGCAGGAAGAAAATCAGATTGCTTCCAAGATTGGCTTCTTTTCTAAAGCAACATTAATCTTCAAAACCTGATTATAAAGTTCCCTTTGTTTAGGTCTTGATTCTATTCTCAGATATGGAGATGAATCCAAGTTCTGTGTCTTGAAAGTCAATTATGGTAACTGCATTTCAAATGCAGCAGAACAATTTTCCAAGGGATTAAGATGTATGTGTTTGTGAGGAAAATAAATTTTGAGTTTCCATGGTTATAAAAGATGTGAAATGGTTAAGCTTTGAGTGCTATCATAGCAAAGTTTTTCAAAAAAGACCTGATGTTTTGTCAATATTGATTCAAGCTTCTCAGTGTCACTGGAATAAAAATAATAAAGTTCTGCTGCTGCAGGGAGATGAAGGGGAAAAAAGTTTGATTGATTCTTCCATTATCCAATGACAGCTATTATAAAAACAGAGAATAAAAATGACAATTAGATGCTTGGTCTAAGGAGGAAAGATGTGAGACTGTGTAAGGATTTAGTGGGTGGAGACAATAGTCTGAATAAGCAAAAATGAAATAAAATAATCAAAACCCAGTATATATCACTCCAAAAATTATCATATTATACTCATTTTTTAAAATTATAGCAAATAATCTGTAATATTTTGTATTTTTAAGGAATATATATGAGTTTAATCTAAGATAAAGATGTGGAATAATTTTCCAAGTTAAATTAAAAAATAATCATAAAATGAATTTGACTAACGTTTTTAAATTTACAAAGGAATTTCACATCATGTCATTAGTTCATTAGAAATTTGTTAGAATTATGATGTGGCTGTTACATTTTCCAATTTTCATTTTACATGGGTAGAAATCAGAGGGCTGCATAGTTTTTTGAGATATCAATGATGTTTACCTGGGGTCAATACTAGAATATAGACTCTCTGAAAATGACTTCATTTTCCATACGTTTTCTTTTCTTTTTTTTTTTTTTTTTT
>VBSM01000272.1:91474405-91488906 GCA_008086735.1 Cheirogaleus medius | reverse complement strand
CCACAATGCACACTGTGTCCTATAGTTGTGAGTTTCCCCCTGGTAACCCCCTATCCCTGTAGAATATTACTACCATAGGAGCTTGGATCAGCATTAGCTCAAGCGGTTACTTCCTCATCCTGGACTTTCCATCCATTTTCCATCCATTTTCTTTCTCTCTCTCTCTCACATACACATACACACACACACACACACACACACACACATATATGTGGTGATAATTTTGTCAAACTTTATATAATAGTGATGATAGATAGCAAGTGAATGGATGCAAATGTTATCAACAGGAAGCATAAGTTGCTACTAGAATGTAGAAGCCATGGATTCTGACAAGCCTTGAAAATGGGGTGGGTGGGAAGAAAAGATTCCTGGAAAAATGATTAGCAGGAGTTAACCAGAAAGAATGGTAAGAGTATATCAAGAAAGAGCAAAGTGAAATGACTGACGTAGGAAATAAAAAAATCTATTTGAGGACATGAACGAAGCCAAACATTGGATAGATCTTAAGTGACAAGTGGAAAGAGGCACAGAATGAGTCTGAAGAGAGACAAAATTTGGATTATATAACGAAGTGGTGTTTATTATTTGGTGTTTTTCTTAAGGGCCAAGGGAAAACTGGACTATGTTAAACACATGAAGAGATCAATGGTTTTCACAAAACCTTTCTAGCTGTACTGTGTATAATTAATTTATCAACACTTATGTTCACAGATAGTAATAACATTCATCAGGTGTCAGGCAGGTGGGACGGGGGAGGAGGGGATGGAGATATACACACCTAATGGGTGCAGTGTGCACCGTCTGGGGGATGGACACACTTGAAGCTCTGACTCGGGTGGGACAAAGGCAATATATGTAACCTAAACATTTGTACCCATGTAATATGCTGAAATAAAAAATAAGAAAAAATTAAAAGCGGCCAACACATTCACTGAATTTCTCATTGGTATTGTATTCAGTAAGGGTATTCAAAATATAGCTTGTTTTAGATAATGGCAATAAAGGTAGATCAATTTGGATTTAAACCACTGATATTTAGGAGTTGGCATAAACAAGAATTAAGGACTAATGAAATATTTTGGAGATAATATTTTTGAAGGGTATCTAAGATATGCAAAAATGTCAGTCTGGGCTTAGGATATAAATATGTGTGTTGTCTGAATTATATGGCAAATTAAGCCATAAGAATCTCTCTTTGGAGAGATTCTAATTTAGGAAAAGAAGAGAATTGAGTTACTGTAATATTTAAAAGTAAAGTTGGAGAAGAAAAGCCAATAAATGTAGTTGAAAAGGAGCTCCCAGAGACATGGAAGGAAAGCTAAAGGCAAATAAATGCTTTAAGTAGTTGGAAGAGGTAAAATGTGTCTATTCTGCTAAAATAGTGAATATCCTGATAATTTCAAAATATATTTACTGGATTGAGCCACATGGAGATTAATGATGACATCAGTCAGCACAGTCTTAATACAATGTGGGAACACAATGTAATTTGGAGTATTTCGAGATCAGAATAGAAGGTGAGAAATTTGTGAGACAAACTATTGACCAGAAGTGGGCTACGGAATGCACTTCACCCACTATGATCACTGTCTTTTATTTAAATGGCGTTAATTAACAATATGAAATAATAAATCTTATAATTTAGCAATGCAATGTCTAACATTACAACATGGACAATAAGAATGGCTACAACTGAGTACCTGCTGTCTCTTTCCAATGGATTATGTGCTTCTCTAAGTGGGGTGTGGTTTTTACATGGGTCCACAATGAGATAACCACACATATCTCTTACAAATTGTCAATCAGTAAAGAGATAAGATAAAAGTCTCCTCTCAATTTCTGTACTTATTTCTCTGAGCACAGGTAACCAAGTTTGTCTATATCGGCAAAGTCCATAAATGTGATTTTGAATTGCACTGCTCTAGAACTTCACTCAGTGTCCACTATTCTTTACAATCTCCCTGACACTGAACTGGATGTCAGTTGCTTTTTTGCATGTTATTTATGGTATGTTTTCTTATTGGATAATTAAGAAGTAAATATTGCTTTACCTTCTGCCTCTAACAACTATAGGGAAATTAAAGAATTAAAAGCCCCCTATATATTAAGCAAGGTGAGGGAAGAATATGATTTCATTGAAGAGAAGAACATAGATATGTGATTAATAATAAAATTAAGCTAATAGAGAAAGAATATAAGTAGTGTAGAAATTTTAGGATCATCACAACTGACTTAGTAAATTGCATGTCTATAGTCACTTGACTTTTTAATCATTGTAGTCACGTTTAGGAAAGTCTGTCTACATAAAGGAGGAGAAAGATGAATAAGTATTTCAGGACATTTGTTGTAGATGTTTTTTTGTCCTTCTTTTTTGATGGAAAACACTAGAAAGTTTAAATGCTTATAGGATAAAAACAGGTGAAAGAGTGAGGTTGAACACACAATAGAAAGAGGAAAATGATACAAGTTCTAGAAAAAGATAAAAGGACTGGTTTCCAAAGAGTTGATTTTTGGTAAGAGGAAAGAAATGACATCTATTATAAGAAAAAGGGGAATCAAGATCCCGAGGTCTTAATAATTACTTAATAAGTTGAGTAATTAATAATTTTAGATGTGTTACCATTGGTGAAGTGTAATTACCTTGAGTTAATCTTTTACTTTTTTTCTTTTGTCCTCAGAAATGCCTTCAGACTTTGACCATGTACTTTGGATCAAGTATTCATGTATAAATTATGTTACCTTTCTTTGGGAAGACTGATTTCCCTGATGAATAATGTCTTAAAGCTCAACTCCAGATTTTTCATTTAGTTCATTGTTAATAATGCAAATCTTACAACTATCTAATATATGAAGAATAACTTGGTTTTTCTTTCTTGCCTAAAACTTTCTATAAAATTAGTAATTTGAACTAGCAGCAATCACATTTTATGCCTCAAATGGTAGCAATATCAAAGGTACATATATTAGGGCAAATATTACTAAATGAGTTAAATTATAACATATTAGTAATATGAGTTATTCTTAGCTAGCTGAAGCTGGAGAGATTAATTTCTAGGCTCTAGCAGCCGTGAAAAAAAATTATAGGTAATTACTCACAGAAGAAAAATTTGAGTATCCATCTGAATAAACTAGTTAAGTGGTGGATTATTTCAGAATATAACTCCTTTGTTCTATTATTTATAGAAATATCTTTAAAATACCATGTATATAGTACTACATAAAGTTTTTAGCTAACAGGAGAAGAACCACTAAAATAATGTCATATAGCACGATCCTTGAATTGGTTTGGTTTCTAACATCAGTGCGTCTGGTCTATACTCCATTATTCTGGGTAAGATCCTCATTCTTGGGAGCAACTTTGCCATACTTACTGGGATGGTTTTGCCCTCATTCTGTCATTTCTTGTCATTACAAGGTTGCTGTAGGAGTTCCAGGTATTGCCTTAAGACAAGGCAGAAATTGACCATCTCCACAGAACTTGCTTCATAGGTATGTAGTCAAGAAAAAAAAAAAAAGATTCTAATCATTCCACAACAAACTCCCTCTTACCTCACGTTAACCAACACTAGATGGTACGCTGAGTATATAAACCAATGGCAGTGATTGGAGATTAGGCATCCTTCCAACGAAGACTAACTATCCACCTCATAGTACATTAATCTCCATATTAATTCAGATAACATTGTCTATTTATGAAAAGCCAAAACATATAATAAGGAAAAGAGAAATTATATATTTTGCACACACAATACCTCTCAGTCTTTTAGATACAAGGGAGTGCTCTACTTTATGCACATGGTTTTCAAACTGTGGTTCCTGGACTAGCATCATCATTATCACCAGGGAACTTGTTATACATGCACCTTCTCAGATCTTACCTGGACATAACAATGAAACCTCAGGATCAGGGCATAGTGATCTGTGATTTAACAAGCCTTGTGGGTGATTCTGATGCACACCAAAGCCAGAGAAATACTCCTCCATGCAGCCACTTAGTAGCAAGATCAGATGGATACTATGCCTATATCAACAGTGGACTCCCAAAGTCATCATGGTCATCTCCAATTAGTCAGTGGAAAGGCAACCAGTTGGAGAAGCACAACAGGAAGATTTTTTAGGCCAGATCTGGGATCAGCATATCTAAATTCTATTCATTTTCCATTGGATAAAGTTCAGTCATAAGTTCACACACAAGTGTAAAGTAGGATGGGATATATATATATCATCATACTGTGTGTTCAGAAAGAGAAAGAACAGCATGTTTGGTGAAAAGTCAGCAATCTCTTCTACAACCTGCCTCTCTCTTTCTACTCCAGTCACATTGAACTTTGTTCACATTCTACTGTGTCTTACTCTATCCTGCTAAAATGTTTCACATGTGCTACTCTTGCTTATAATGTTCTTAGGAATTCTTGAATTTTCTCATTTGCTTTTGACTGTTTAATTACTACTCACACTCCAGATTCCATTTCAAATAGCATTTCCTCAGGAAAGCAACTAGATAAGACCCTCTTTTTGCATATGCTCATGGTATCATGTTGTTTTCTGTTATAATCACAGTTATTGTGGTTTCTTCCCTACTTGAAAGCAAGATCCAGATCTAGTTTTAGTCACCGAATATTAACACACCTATATAATGCCTGAAAATAGTAGTAACTCTATAAATTGCTTCTGATGAGTAATACAAATATTTATTCATTTATGTGTGTTTGAATCAAAATTGGCTATTCATGCCTTATATAGGTGAAGATGTTTAGACAGGGAAATATTTTTGTACAGCTGAAAAGGAAATATTGAAACTTTTTTCTTTTTTATTCTAAAAGGAAAAATGGTATAAAATATAAATGCAGGCAATGCCAAATTTTGTTCTATATCCCTTTATTTTGAATATCCACTTTTTAAATGTTCTCTTTATTAGCAGTTCTCTGCCCTGTCTTTCATGATTAAAAAAGCAACTGTTCTTCAAAACCTAGCACTTCTTTCAATTTGCAACCCCTGTTGAGGCTAAGGATAGTTGAAAATAAGTTTGCCTCACAAAAGAATATTGAATCCTGATGTGACAGAGCGAAAAGTGAGGGCATTTATTGCTAAGGCTTGTAGGCCAATTCTGAGTTTGAGATATTAATTTATACCATCTCTTTAGGGTTTACTTTATATCTCATTTCTGAGCTTGTATTTCTCTGAAGCTTAATATTTATAAAAGTAGGGTGAATGATGTCTAACAGTCTCTGAAGCACAATTTCTTATAAATTTGTATCTAACTGAAAATTTGAGTTGTTTCTGATGTATAACAATGTCTCTAAATGTTCAGCTGCAAATGCTGAATACAAAGAAGGGGGAACACAGTAATACTTGCTGTAATCATCACACACGATGGAAGTATAAACTTTAAAAAAGGTCAGGGCTTTAGAAGAGCACTCTGCTATTTATCAGACATCTAAGGCACTTTGACATATTACCTCATTTCATAACAAAGATTGTACATGAATTCTAAGTGATTGGGTATGAATTTCCTATCAAGATGATGCTCCAACTAATTAACCCATCCACACCGTAATTTTAAACCTATCATCTTTGTGTTTTCGATAACCTTCATTGGTTTGCGTGGAAATGAAGGAAATGTCAACCCATATTTATGTTCTAACAGAAGGTGATAGAAAAAAGTTATGACACCGTCAGTACTTTCATTAGTTATTTTTTTTTCTGTTAGCAAAACTTTCCAAAGAAGTGTGAATTAATGTTTACAGAAACCAAAAATATTAAACATATGAAATAGACAGTTTTATGCTATTGCCTACCTGCTCCTGCATCAAACCAACAAAAAGCAATTTATAATTTTCTAGCTATATTATATCTTAGTCACAGCAACCAAATGTTTGAGCTACATTGAAAATGGCTACTGGAGCCATAATTTTGGTCACAGCCTATGCCACAATGATTGATAGGTAAAATTGGGTTTTTACTGTGAAAGTTTCAATCTGTTTAGACTGAGTGACTGAAATGAATATATCGACCTATTGGAGTTTGAGTAACTGCAGCTTTATATTGAAGTTCTGTAATGATACTTGGCAGGAATAGTCTAGACTCAAAGGGGAATATTATCTTTTCTATATAGTCCTATTTTCTATGCTTGTTTGAATATAGAATATCCTGGTAGAGTCTTCAGGGAATAAAAGTATTCCAGGAAATACCAAAGAAATATTTTGCCAGATAATATTATGCTAGGCTAGTAAAAGGTAAATTTCTTTGAACTATGCCAGAAAGCAATTTATCATTTCAACTGTTTTGTTAAACCAAATTTAAACTACATTTGATATTTCCTAAGTGACTCTTACCTTCACACATTTGATTGTTGTTCTCTAAAACATTAGCACTCTTTGTACATTTTTTTTGTTGTTAATTTATTTTTTAAAAAGATACTACAAGTACTCATAGTTATGTAATACACTCTGTTACTTTCATTTTCACATCTTTTTTTTGTTGGAGTGGATGAGGAATAAAGAATAAATTTATGTGTAAAGATGGTAATTATTTTCTGAGGTTGCCAAAAAATACTGAAATAAAAAGTAGACTCTGCATGACAAAAAGTGTATGGTATATGTGGAATGTGGATAAGATAATGCAAATTTATTATGTAAATAACATTTGAAAAGCTTGAATAATTTTCAAAATCATGTAGGATAAGTTCATTAATATTGTCTGTATGTGTGTCTACATTTAAAACAAATCATCTAATAATTTATTTAGCATTTATTCAGTCAGTCAGTCATACATTTAAAAGACTTGGAGCACCTTAAATACATATGATAAATAAAAAAAATAAAATATATTAATATAAGCTGTAGTAGTTAATGCAAAATAGGATTCATTTTGTTCCTATGACAGATGATTTTATAGTTTGCTTATCATTTAATTAATAATAGATTTTTCACTTCCAAGTGAGAGACTATACAACAGAATTACAAAGTCACTTTGGAACACTACAAAATTATATGTTTTTATATATATAAGAGAAAAACAATGATCTTTAATTTTTGATGGACCTCAGTCATATGATTTAAAGACAGTATTTTACATGCTTAATTATGAAGTTGAGTTACTTCTTGACTTGGAAGTATATACTGATGTGAGGCTATGTTGAAAATAACAGACAATATATTGGATTAGTGTAAGTGATTACAATAGGTACAGCATATACAGAGGTCACAATACAAATATAGGAAAGAGTGACACATAATTTTAATTAACATGTTTTATCTAGCAGGTCCCTGTTTAAAGTATCCCCACCTGGGTACTTTAAAAGGAAGTGCTTATTATCTACTGTTAGAATAAAAAGAGGCGTTTTTATATGTCAGAAGTTGCCACCTTTTTTTTCACTATTAAAAGCCATCTACTGTAACATGAAGCAAAATCTTTAGGCTTTCTAACACTCCTCTGGGCTCCCTCCAAAAAGCAATTTATATCAGTCGGGAAGGTCATTAAGGAAACTGGTCAAAATGCAGGTGGTAAATGCAACCCTGTTGTGTAGAGTCTTAATGCATCCATTTATCAGGGATACAAGGTCATATCAATGGTGTTGAGTATTAAACTTTGATTTTCCAAGAATCTCATGGCAATTGCCAACTTGAGATGATATAAAATACTTTAGCAATATAAGTTTGCAGATAAATTTCTTAAAAGTGTATATATGTATGAATTTTAAAATAATGATATATTAGTTTATTTCCAAAGTGATATGAAGTAAAATTATTTTCTGCAAATTTTTTTTTTGCAAAATAATATTGCAGCATTATACTCATGGCACTTTTAATAAGACTTTTCTCTACTCATTGATTTCTATCTTTGCAAATTACTAAAACACCATGACTTAGCTTCCCTATCCTTAAAGTGATAAAATATGCAATGTGTCTTCTATAATGAATTCCTGATAGAGTAGAAACTACACACACACAGACACACACACATACACACACACACACATTACATATACTGTGTCTTTAAAAAGTCTAGATAGTACGATACCAACATTGTCCTTCCTTTCAGTTTTCTCAGAAACCTCTTTCCCGAATCCCTGTAGGAATGCTTTTAGCCTTTTGAGGCAATATGCCCAGAAAAATTGTGCTTGGGAGAGAGAACATTCTTTTTGTTGAATGGACTGTGCTGACTAAATCAAGTTTCTAAAATTAGTGTCCGATCTCTAGAAAATAAAGTATAATGAACTTACAATGATTTTTTCTTTTCGGTCTTTATTATCCCCTCATTACTTCTCTGCTATGTGAATCTTCTTGGTGAACCTTATATGCTCATAGATTTCTCTAGTGATAACCTACATGGGCCAGTCTCTCACTGAGGCATTACACCTTTAACTTTCTTGGTCTGCCTACTCTCTACTTTTTCTCCCACCCCTGCTTCAAGGTAGGGAGGAAGAAAAGAAGGAAGGAAGGGAGGAAGGGAGGGAGGGAGGAAGGAAGGAAGGAAGGAAGGAAGGAAGGAAGGAAGGAAGGAAGGAAGGAAGGAAGGAAGGAAATGAGACACACTTATATACATATATTTTTAGTCTATGCCCTTCACATGGTAGTTATTACTACCAACAACTTTCTCCTCAAAACTCAGGTATACTGATTCAGATAAAAATTTTCAAGTCCAAGGTTGTATTTCCTCAAATATATTTGCATTTCTAAATGTACTCCATTAAGGAATGCAGATTTTTATACATAACTTTCTAAGATATAGATATTTTGCTAAAAAGGTGAGGGAGTATTTTGTTGAATTGTGACACCACAAAAGTCATGATCAAGACATTCTTTGAATAAAACTAAAAACCTGTAAAATGGAATCCTAGACAGAAGAGGCAGCATTTAATGAGACTCAGAGGCATTCAGTTGCATGAAACGAAACAGGTGGGAAAAGATCAGTGGTTGAAGGCAGCTGGGGAGAAAGACTCGGGGACGCTATGTCAATTTGCTCCCTCTCCAAAGCAAACATAATGTTTGGATTGGACGTGTATGAGATTCATTACAGCAAGTACTTGTGAAGAATAAAAAAGTTAGGAAGCAGAAACAGGTGGAGTGAGTGTTCAGCCCCCTGTGAAAGTAGAGAAAGAAAGGAGAAAGATTGAGTAGAAAGAGCCTCATATTTCAACATGGCTTTGAAAAAGACTCAGCCAGACTGAGGGAGTGTTCCCCATCAAAGCTCACCTGTTTTGAGGGGTCCAACATCAGGCTCCCTACAAACTGAGGTTAAAATACCTTACATACTTAGTTCAACATGTGTTTTCTATCTGAGTCCCAACACTAGTACAAAGGAAACGTATGTTTTCACTGTAAAATTGTACTCGTCATTCTCTGAGCATTTCTGCCTTTATGTTTTTGCTTAAGGTAGTTCTTATAGCAGGAATGCTTCTTCATATGAAGAAACACGATGATTTTACATCTTTTATGAAGTGTTCCTGGATTTCTCCAGAATTATCAAAATTTAACATACCTTTCTCTGTATCCAAGTAGCATTTTCTAAGAAAAACATGTCCTTTATGTGGCACATTTACACATGCATACCTTTTTAGTTAAAATTTAGCCCTGTTTCTTATTTCTGACACTGAAAAATAATAAATACATTTTGTATATGTTAGGCTACTTGACATAAACTAAAAATATCTCCCTTTAAATGAAATATTTTTGATATAATTGGATACTCTGATGAAGAGATATAGAGGGTAAATTTTTCTGGATTTCACTAAAGACATTAGCACACTTCCTATAGGGATTTAACATCATTTCACACTGGATACCAGAAATTGAGTATAGGTGATATGTGTTTTTGTTGGACAGCCAGTGTGGACTGCCCAGCTGGCAAACTAGTTATTTGACATAAATAGCATTGCTGAACCCTCTAGAAACTAACACACTACTTTTAAAGATCCCAAACTTGAAAATTAAGCAAAAAACTCATAATATTTCCTTTGCTTCAATGTTGCGGACTTGTGAATGGTTTGTCTTTCTTGTTCAAGATAGTTTGATATGAATTATTTTGCTTTTAAAGGAACAAGAAAACTGATGTTTACGTAGAGTTAATTATGAAAATATGGGGAAATCATATTTGTAAAACTCATTATGACTCATTTGCTCTAACAAAAGCAAGAAGTGTGACATTTGATCTCTTAAAATAACCAAACATCATTAACATCCAAATAGAACATGCTTAGCCTTTCGATCAAATATCAGGTCTATTCCTAATGCCCTTTCAACATTATAAGCAGGAGCAAAGAAAATCATATATATCCCAATATAAGTCATGCTCTGTCCCCTTCTCATCCCCAATAAAAGAGGGAACCATCTTATATTTGAACCCTCATATTATGGGACCCATTTTTGGTTACTTTACTTTTGTTTGTAACAGTCTTATTGCTATATAATCTACATATATAAAATCCCTCCATGTAAAGTATAAAATTCAGTGGTTCTTAGTATATTTACAAAATTATGCAACCATCAGTGTGAACTAATATTTAAATATTTTCATCTTCCTCCAAAATAAGTCTTGCATTCATTAGCAGTCACTCCCCATTACACTATCCACTCCTTCTTACTCTCTCACCCCCACTCCAGGCCTGCTTCTAGGCAACCACTAACCTACTTTCTGCCTCTTTTGTTTTGCCTGTCCATTTCATCTAAATAGAATTACATATGTTTAGGCAACTGTCATAATTTAATGAGAATTGATACTTTAGCTTTATTTTTCCACCAGGACCTGGCTATATTTGGTATATATGTTATTTTTACCACTTTCCTTAAAATAATTATAGTTCATATTCTTTGTATTAATGCATATTATATAAAGTAATTATATTGTACATTAGTAGTTTTCTAGTGTAAGGCTTTGGGCTTAAACCATCCAAGTAAATGTTTCTTTAATAGCCAATGGGGGAAAAAATAAATGCTTCCAAGTTAAAATATGTATTCAAAAAAGAAAATCACTCATTGTTCTCTATTGACTAAAGAAGAAAAATACATATGAATCCTCCTTGGACCAAATTATCTTTTCAGTTGCTCTGCTGAGGTAAGGACAGATACTGAGAATGACATGACTATATAGCCAGGCACGTGAGAGATGCAAGTTTGAAAACAATGTCTGGGAAAGTAGAATGAGAATGGACTAGAGGAATGAACCCAAAGCAAATTGATTTTGGTGTATCATATCATCATCCACTACAGAGTAACTCCTGCAGTGGAGATACTGAAAAACCAGCTGGAAAGTATGATTCATTCAAAGGACATCATCTAGCATTTATCCTCAGCCATCTTACACTCATACAATGAGCCTTTGGTGGTTGGCTTGAATGCTATAAATGTACTTATTAGCATGTGCCTCTTCTTCTATTGAGGATGATATAATGACTACAACTGCTGAATGTCTGACCTATTGGTCTCACAGACTCTCAATATGGTACCATTCTTTGAAGACACCATCTATTTGATGTCTAGATGATAAATTTCTCTCATCCTGGAGAAGGCAGTATTTCATCTTTTTGAGATTTATACATAGATTACCTCTCTGCCTACAAATGCCTCTGTCAGGTATTTCTCAGTGGCTGGTGTTCTGTGAAATTTTACCTTGGGCCAAAGGACTCATTTATGGCTAAGGATTTTGACAATGCATATGAGGAAAAGGACTCCATCATGAATGATATATCTATATATATATCTTTATATATCACCCATAAGCTATTGTCCTGATAGAATGTGGAATGACCTTTCAGCTAGGATGTCAGCCTGGAAATGCCACTCTGTAGGGTTGTCAATCTATCCCCCAGAATGCAGTATAAATGTTGAACCAATTAAGATTATAGGATGCTGTGTCCCCAATACCTAGAAAACAAAAGTAAAGAAAGGGTTAAAATAGGAATAACTTCACTCATTGTCATTCTCTGTGACCCTTTGAAGTTTAGGCTTCCTAAGACTGCAGCTTTAGGCTTCAAATGGTAACAGGTCATGGTCCTTGGGTAGGATAAAGTCTATGTAAGAAAGGTTTATAGCCATCAATACAATCAGAATTTCTCTTACTCTAATACTATGACTACCATCTAGCAATTTTGAGCCTCATTCTGATCAAATATCAAACAAAAAAAAGGAGTTACTAAGTTGTCAGCAGTGATTATCATGTATAACTAAGGTGCTGCAACATAGGGAGGGGCATGAAGAGGTAGATCTGAACTTGAGACATTCATTGCAGCGTTTCATAGTGTGTCCTGCCTAGTGATAGTAGTAAATAGCAATTGCAGTCAGAGGCATGATAACCAAGGCTAAGGAATAGACAAGCTACCTAGGTAAGCAGAACTGCTGGCCAAGGGTATGAGAAACAAAGAATGAGTGGTAGAGAAGGAGAATAATTTATATTTATTATGGCTATAGAACCAGCTAAAACAACACAGACCACAGCTTGTTTCACTAACCTTTTATTTTATGGCTTTTTTAGAGGTTGTGGCAACGACCCTGAAGTAACTGAGTATGCTTGGTGTTGGACATTTATAGATTAAAATGCACAAGAAGCGAATTGCAGTGTTGCTCACACCATGTCAGCACAAACTATTTCTGGATTTACGTGTAAATTTTGTAGACAGTGTCCTGCCTGCTAACAGTTTCCTACTCTAATTACCTGTACATCTCTCTACTCTACTCTTCTGGCTGAGGGCTTTCTCTAGCACTACAAGAGTACACTTTGACATACTGGTACTTTTCCAGTACCATCTGGAATTGAGTTCTGTTCATCTATCTGGAGATAACAGTCAAACAATTAGAGACAGGAGTCAGAAGAAGACATCCAGCCTCCCCAGCTTCCTGAGGAAAAGTTCTGTTGTGGGTTATTTGTAAAATGTTTATGGTATAAATGAGCCCAACTTCCTCTTAACATTGCTATTAGTTAATAAATTCCCTATCACTTTTCCTCTATTTCACACATCACAATCCCATTGCTTTGCTTGCACTTCCGAGCAACACCTACAACATAAATTGCCTGAACTCAAGTGCTGCTTCAGTTTCTGCTTTGTGGTGGGAATCCGAATGCAATAGTATGTGTGTTCGAAATCATATACAATTCAATTCATCACTTTGCTTAGAGTAACTTTTATGACGATCTTCTTTTGAGAATAGATTTTTATGAAGCTTGTGTCATTACTGTTTCCATTCTAAGCTCCAAAGCAATAATATTGTTCAGAGGTTGGTGTGCTCCATGGCTCTAAATCTCAATACAGAATACTGATTTTCATTATTTCAGTTAGTAATATAATAGGATAATGACTTCCCTCCTCCAAAAATGTCTATGTTCTAGGATTAGAACATGATAAAAAAGATTCAAGGTAGGAGATTGAATTAAGGTTGATAATTAGCTGATGTCAAACAGAAAATATCCTGGACTATGCAGGTGGATAGTGTAATCACAAGAGTCCCTAAATGTAGAGAAGGGTGGAAGACAAGTCAGTGTCAGAGTGGTGCTATGTGGGGAAGACTTGAACAGCCATTGTAGTTAAGATGGAAGGAGCCACAAACCAAGGGATGCAAACAACTTCCAGAAGTTGGAAAAGGCAAGAAGATAAATTTGCCCCTGGAGACTCCATAAAAGAATGAAGCCCTGCCAACACCTTGATTTTAACCCACTGAGACCTATTTTGGATTTCTGATGAAATTTAAAACAATAAATTTGTGTTGCTGTAGGCCACTAAGTTTGTTCTAATATGTTACAGGAACAGTAAAAAACTAATGTAATAAATGTAAATCTATACCTAACAAATATATTGACCCAGAAATATCTTAGAACCTTGGGGAGAGTTAGCATCAAGGTAGACTTAAATATTTGCCCTCAGTGTTATAGAGGTGTGAGTAAAAATAAATATCAAGGGGAGCGGGGATGAAGATCTAAGAAAGAAAACAAATTTGTCAGGCAACCAGTAAGAACAATGCTATGATAGGAAGGAGGTTGGATGTGCCTGTCTCTCGATAGTATACAATTCTTCATAAAGCATAACTTTTCTTCTTGACCTCTGTTATAGGCTGAATTGTGTTCCCCCCAAAATTCATGTATCGAAGTCCTAACACCCAGTATCTCACAATGTGTATTTGGAGACAGAGCTTTTAAAGAGGTAATTAAATTAAAATGAGGTCATTAGAGTGGACCCTAGTTCAATATCACTGCTGTTCTTATAGACGAGGAATTTAGGACACAGACACATATGCATAAACAGCCTTCTATAGACCAAGGAGAAAGACCTCAGAAGTGAACTTTGATCTCAGAATTCTAGCCTTCAGAACTATGAGAAAATAATAATTTCTGTTTTTTCAACTACTTAGTTACTTTCTTTGGGTGGCCTTAGCAAACTAGTACAACATCCTAAATATTTTGTCATATTCCAAATATAATAATATACCAGTTTTTTTCTTCACAAAATCACATTTAATTAACTTATCAAAACATAATGGCCTTTTACTTTTTTTAGCGTACCTCTGAGAAGT
>VBSM01000272.1:91441911-91472813 GCA_008086735.1 Cheirogaleus medius | reverse complement strand
AAAAAAAAAAAAAAAAAAGAAAGTAAGTGGTGGAGCTGAGTTCAAATCCAGGAATTTTGATTCTGGACCTGTAACTGCCATACTCCCAACCCCCAATTTTACCATTTGTCCACTTTATCTTTTCTTTAGAGAAGGCTGGAAACATTGGGGTGAATTGATTTAACAGAATGTTACATTGTGAACTAACACATCAGAAAAACTAAAATATAATCACTATTAATAACTTTACTCTGTTTAACTTGTAATTATGTAACTGCTGTGACTATAAGATTACAGCAGTGAGGTAGTTTAAGTTCTGAATAGTGTTGTTTGAATGGCTCTACTCACTTAAGTGCTGACACCATCGATGATTATAATACTCATTATTATAAAAATAATAATGAAGAAATAAGGGACAAAAAAAGAATAAATAAATTTTTGAGTCCATAATGTGTGCCAGACCTGTTTGTAGTTTTAATATTATCTACATATTTTGTTTTGTTTCCAATTTTTGTAAGAGCCCTTTAAGGCTTACAATATTACTATCCTGTTCCTTTTACAGATGAAGAAACTGAGAGACTAAGTATTAAGTCAACTGCACAGGACGTTGTACTAACACTTTTCACCTTAACTGGGCACCATTGCAATATTACCACAGTCAGTGAACAAACTGCTTTTCAATTAATATGAAAAGATTACTTTCAATGAAGAAGAATACCTACAAGCAACATGAGCACATGTCTAGTTTCTCCCTGTAGGGTCCCCCAAGTTCCTCTACTTTCTTTCTGTGTTCTGGCCAAAAATCACAGAGTACCTTGCCTGCTCTGTGACCCAGCCAGCTGAGGGTTTTATCTAGCAGGCTTGAACCAATACCAGGGGCTCGAACATTTCCAGGCACTGATAAACGTATCTAAGTTCTTGCCCAAAGCATTGAAATAAACTGGTCCCAGCCGTGAGCCAAATTCCTTAAACCCTCATAAAAACTTCGTACCTCAACACCCTTGCTATAAATATAGCTAGATAGAGCAATACTTTTGTGTCTGCAGTGAGGATTGATGCAGCACTCTGTGAGTTCGTTCCCCTAATAAATGTTTGGACTGACCACTCTGACCTTTAGTGCTTCTTCCTTTGGAATCCCAGTCAGCCCCATCTCAGGAAGGTTTGGGGCAGTCCCTTGTGAGAACTCTCTGCCACTGGCTTTTGGTGGCAATGCCAGCCAAAGGTTCCTCCAAATTTGTTCTATCTGAAACAATGAAATCTCTGGACCATATTTATCTATAAAGGAAATTCACGAAAGAAGTCCATGCCAAAAATCATGGACAGATGCTATCCCCATACCATGTTTAGGAAGTTCAGTGACTTACAGCACAGGTGGACAAAATGGAAGTGATTTACAATGTTTTTCACTCTGAAATATCTCAACTTTCAATATGAATTAAGTTAAAAAGAAACAAACAGAACAGGATCCCTCCCACAGACACATACCCCACACACCATTTGGAGTACAGCCTGGGCCTTACAGGCACTGAGAAGCTCTTTATGTAAAATGGCATTTATGAGTGTGTATCAGCGGCATTCCAAAATAGCTCCTTTGTGATGGCCCTGACAATTATGTCTACTAGAGGCTTCTCCTCGATACAGTGAGCAGAACTCCAACCAGTACGTAGCCACAGTGTGTCCAGAAGAGAAGTCAGACTAAGCAGCAAAATCAAAACAGAAAGCTGCTTCCACCTCCACAACTACCTCCTCCTTCTCTGAAACATAGTGGCTTCACCAAAGCTAGAGGGAAGACAGCTAGAGATGTGGATACAATAGGCATACGGGTACAGGTTGGTATATGACATTTTTCTTTTATAAACAGAATTGTCCTTTTAAAGTTGTTAGTCATTTGGATTTTCAAATTTGTACAACAGTTTACTTTCAAAACAGATCCCCTAATTTTGAAAATACTTTCAAAATGAAATATTTTCTAAGAGAAGAAATATAAAAATGACCTCACAGTGTTCTTGGGGAAAAAACAGCAACAACAACACACTCTGTGGTGTCATTATATATCTAAATACAGATGCTGAAAACTAAAATGCTAAGTATTCTCTTTAATTATTATTTATAAATTTAGCAGGCTCATCCCCTTGAGAAATAATATTTTTATCCACAAACGAGAATTATATAGATAGAAGAAAGGACTGGTTTCTAATTCAGCTACTATGGGCAGCAGCAGTTGGATGGAGTAATTGGGCTGTTTGCAGAGGCTGTGTAGGAAAATATGTAGCACAGTAAATGCTCTACATGTCCTTGCTAACATGTGTGTGGAGATTTGTGTAAAGAAATCTTCCAAACTGTAACTAAATGACCTGGGGCTGAGGTGGGCTGAGGATCTGAGGCAGAATAACCAGTTCACTCAGAAGCCTGAAGTCAGGGTGAGAATAATGTAGAGAAGACCAAGAACATTTATCTACAGTACAATCTCCCTTTCATTTAATTGGTGCACTCCACACTCTGTGCAGAGCTGCTTGTACTCCCAGGGTACCTACATACAAAATATATACATGTCTGAGACAACCTTTGCCCTGAGTGAGGGTGGCGAGCATGTATTAGCAGGAATCAGATCTCTCCAATTGTTATACAGCTAATAAATTAATAATTATACTGATTTGTAAAGCTAAAGCTGAAATAACCATTTTAAAAATAAAAAGCATTTTTTGAGCATGAACACTAGACTAGACTGAACATTGAAATTTTATATATAATATATAAATAATATATTTTATAATATATTTATTGTATATATTAATAAATAATGTATGCATATATATATATAGAGAGAGAGAGAGAATGAAACCCACAGACAATATTAGCATATAGGTAAACCTCCCTGCCTCCCTTGTAGAACTCTCCATATTTTATTCTGCTTCATTTCTCTTAGGGAGAAGAATTTATGAACTGACCATTTAAGTTTACAAAAAGAATCGGGAAGCCCAACAACCAGGAGGCAAACGAATGGGGTTGAGAATCCAAGGACAGTCTACAAACCCAGTTTGCCTCTTTCATGCAATGGAACAAAACAAAACCATAAACAAATTCAAAATCTAGAAAAAATATCAAACATAATGGAAGACTATAATATGAATGTTTAAAAAAAAGCTTTAAGAAATTATCTATTTTTCCCCTTAGTTTAAGTAAAAATAACATAAGCCCTCTGAGAAAAACAAGATAATTCTACAGATACAAAAATAGAGATGAATGTGATTAAGACAGATTGTAAGGAACCCAGAAAGACAACATAATTAAAATTTATAACACATTAGTAGGGATAATAAAATGTGCAGTGCAGAAAATAAACTTAAAGATTGTTCTCAGTTTATACAGGGAAAAATAGAGAAATATAGCTGAATATAAAAGAAGATTGAGAGAAGGGGAAGAATAGACATCTAAATCAGAATTGCACACAACTAACTTTTATTATGCATGTTTGAAATGTAAGAAAGATATAAATTTGAAATTCTAATTTTCTCTTGCAAATAGCTTCTGAATGCCAACATTTATTTTTTAGAATGTTTTAATATGCAAATCATATTTAGGAAATGCCTTTAATTTGTTTTATTGCCAGTAGGTTCCAAGCAAATAATGAAACAGACTAGTCATTGCTAAGTATTGTCTTTTTCTTATTATTGTTACTTACTACTTACTATTGTTTGGCTTATGGCTGCCTCCATAAACAGTGAATTGTTACCTAACAATGTGTAAACAAACTTCAACCTAACCTGAGAGTATACTCTTGGAACAAATAGCCTGGTCTCAACCAATCCTAGTAGCCAAACCTTCAGCCAAGCATAGGCTGAAAGCTGCCAAATCATGTCCACATGAGGCAAATGTGGAAGTTCACCAAATCAGCTTTTTCGTATGTCATTTCTGGATTTCTGGCTACAAGTATTGCCTGCACTCCTTGGGGCACGGGGCTCTTCGAACTGCTTATGATTCTGAGTTCTACCTGGTTCATGAACCTTTTTTCTGCTCAATTAAACTCTGTTAAATTTAACTTGTCTCAGGTTTTAACTTTAACACTATTAACTATTCTCTGGGATTAAAATGTGTGCATGTTAATTTCAATTTTTACAAGTGGGTTCTTATTCTCTTACGTAGCTTCTATGAGTTAAAGATTCCAGAATATCTCATTCCCTTCAAAAGCTGCTTTTTCTGAATCTAATTAACCAAATACTTCCTTTCTGTTCTAATGTATCTCAAAAAAAAAGTATTTCAACTATATTGAAAGAAAATCTACCATCCCCCACTACATCTACAGCCCTCTCAGATTTGCTCACTACTTTCATTAATATAACATATTGAATGAATTTTGCAATGAGAAAACTTTCCAAAGCCACACTTTTTAATGGAAAATTGTTGCAAATTATAGAAAATTGGTATAATGGTATTTCATCAAGAGCTTTAGGTTTTAAATTGTTGTTTCTTCTATATTTTTATCTTTATTAGAAGATGGAATTGATCAGCAATGACTACGGAAAAAAGTGAACAAAGGGAGGTATTTGTATTATACTTTCATGTTTAAACAACTAACTGACATCACTACGCACATGCAGAAAGGGAAAGGAGAGATTTGATTAAGAATGCAAATACAAACAAGGTCTTTATAATCTATATGTCTGTCCTAATTACTTTACTTCTAATAAAAACATTTTCCCCTGAAAAATAATTAATTCCCAAAGGAAAATTGTTCCTTTATTCACAACACTATTGATACCAAATGTGTGTGTGTGTGTGTGTGTGTGTGTATTTCCCAAACTGACTAATTTTCCAAATCCTCAGACATTAACTTGGTGCCCTATAATTTAATTCAATTCTGACACTATCTGGAGTTAGTGTCCAGGTAGTTAGTGCCAGATATCACAGGTTAAAGGCTTAGTCTCACAAGACTGCCCTCATAACACATGCCAGTCACAAATAATGAGTTTCCACATAGCTACAAAGTCAGGAGTTCCCACAACTCCTCTCTCAGTTTGATAATTTGATAGGACAGCTCACAAAACTCAGGGGCACGTTTGCTTTCATTTACCACTTTGTTATAAACAATATTATAAAAGGCACAAATGAACAGACAGACGAAGAGGAACATAGGGTGAGGTCTAAAGGCTCTGGAGCTCAGGAGCTTCTGTCCCCATGCAGTTGGGGTGCACTATAGTCTTGGCAGGTGGATGCATTCACCAACCTGGAAGCTCTTTGAACTCTACAGCTTATGGATTTTTATGGGGGCTTCCTCTATAGGAACAATTGTTTATTAACTCAATCTTCAGCCTCTCTCTCCTTCCTGGAAGATGGAGGTTGGAATTAACATTTCAAGCTTCTAATCACAACTTGGTTTTTCTGGTGACCAGCCCCAATCCTGAAGCTATCCAGGAGCCCACCAAGAATAAAAGATACTCCTAGCATCCAGAAAATTTCAGGGTGTTTAGGAGCTCTGTGTAAGATGTTCCTTACTCTCATCACTCGGGAAATTACAAGAGTTTTAGGGGAACTGTGTCAGGAACCTTGGACGAAGACCAAATATAATTTTTTATTATGTCACATCTCCTCATGAGAGGCAATGAAAACATTGAACTAAACTAATTTATATATTTAAACTTACTTTTATCTAGAGAATGATCTTTTGGAGATTATTTTTGTTCCATTTTACTAGACATATTTCCTTTAGAATATGTCTGCATAAAAATCTTAATTCTCGGAGACATGCCCAAAGATTGTAGGTGTCAGTGGCATGGAAATTATGGACATGATAATCAATGCATATTTCTTGAGAAGGTTTTTTTTTTTTTTTTTTTACTGATTTGTGAAAACTGCAATGATGTAATGTTACCACTGTCAACTGTAAAAATAAGAGTTAATAAATTTGGAGAGGAGAGCTTTATTTCTTAAAAAGGAGATCACAACCTGCAAGTGGAATGGCAGCCTCCAGCTGAAACCAAAACAAACACTGAAGGAGGAGGCATTGAAGTAGGAGTTTTATGCTGATTAAGTTGGCTAAATATACATATTTAACAGGTTACAGAAGGAGTTATGAATATTCATGAAGAGGAATGTGTGCATGCATAGTAAGCAAACATGCATGTTACATATGTCCCATGCTCACTTTGGGGTAGAGACTTAACATTTAAGCATATTTTAATTAAAAGATAAAGCAGAGAAATGAAAGCATTCAGCACATAGTCTCTGTAAACCAACCAGAACTAGTCCATGGTAGGTGTTCTTTTATCAAGAGAAAATTATTGAAATCAGTCCCTTGTCCAATCAAACTTGTAGTTATAGCTTGTTGAATGGGGTAGGGGATCAGTTAATCAGGATCTGGTAGTCAGTGAGCTGCAATTGTTTTAATATTGCTTATTTTGAGGCCAGTACTTGTTTAGCTGCTAGGGAAAAAGAAAAAGTTTGTGGCAGTTAGAACATAATTTAGTCTTTAAGTATGGAGTACATGATTTAACTCTTGCCTGGAATGGATGGCCTTAGGTGCTGTTTATAATTTGGTATCTTATTGTCACAGTGAGTCTGTTCTGTCAGTCTTAGGATCTTTGTATTAACATCATTAATATTGAAAATGTCCAAATTATTTCATTAGTGCCTGATAAACATTTTTGAAAAAAAAAAATATTTTCTTTGCAGATTAATCAGTGACTTAATCCTGGATTTAAAAAAGCTGTTTAAAACATTTGGCAAAATATGTCATCACAGTTTTTATTCTAAATATCCATTGCCTGATAGCCTATAAATTTATTTATAGTAGAGAAGCCTTCTCATTTGTCTCAACTTATACATTACTAGCACATCATAAATGCTAAATAACTATTGAATGAAATAAAATGTTGAATGAAACAATGAACTAACTTATGTCTTACTATCTACAGTTTCTCTCCTGCCCCCCTTTTCTCTCTCCAGAGGAACAAAACATTGTTGGAAAAATAGGAAGAGACATAAAACTTGATAAATTACAGATTCATGATCTCTAATTTAAACCTGATTTTTGTTGTGGGTCATTGATATTTTGATTAGTCCCTCATTGTTCCTCTTAAACTCTCATTTCTTCTCATGCCAAAATCTTCACCCTCATTAAGCTGAGGTCATTTCCTAGTTTATTGAGAAAAGATTGAGATAATCTGTCATTAAATAGCTCATTAACCCCATAATATTTTCCTCAATATATAAGTAACCTTTACTATTTCTTTCATTCTTACCTACTATATTAGTGAGAGAGAGAAAGAGAGTGCTCTTCAAATAAATACATAATTTTCTGTCTTTCAAGAAGAAACAGAATTTTTTCTCTTCATTTTCAAACACATTTAACTTTATCACTACTGTATTTACATCTTTAATACTTTAATTTTTTTATGAAGCTAGAAAATTCAGTCATTGTTTATTATTTCATGTTTTAGACCCCACATCAAATGTTTCCATGACTTATTGTTTCTTTTTTTTTTTTTTTTTTTTGAAATTTCAGTCTTCCCATAATCTTTCATTTAGAATGATAGCAAAGGCTTCAAAGAAATAGATCCACTACAGTGCTAAAATCTAGAAAGGGAGTCATTAACAAACCAGTCATTTTAAAGAATTTCTTAGGAAATGTAGAAAGAAGTTGTAATTGAAATAAATGAGAAATCAGGTTAGAGGGAAAACTACAATCTCGATCATGCACAGCAGAAGTTATTTTGCACATTATAGATGTTTCTTGAATGGTATTAATAGAGAATTAACTATTTTGAAGAACAAGTGTGTTCACTTTCTTTTAATGGCACTTAGAAGACAAGGAACTTTGTGTTGGCCTGTGCCTCACCTTCCTTGCAATTTTAAGGGAAAAGTACCTAGTATGTCCATGTTTTATAAAGTACTCTGAACTTGACATTTCAAGTTATCTCATTTATACAGGGCATGAACTATTTTAATAATTAAGATATGAAAAGTCTGCAAGACTGGAATTGCTTCACAAAAGGTTTGGGAACATTCAGAGATGACCACTCATTCTTTTTCTTTCTTTTTTTTCCATTTTTTAAATTGTAGTAAAATACACATAACATAGAATTTACGATCTTAATCATTTAAAAATATACAGTTCATGGTATTAAATACATTCACAATGTTGTACAACCGTCAGCCACCCCCAGAACTCTTTTCACTTGTAAAACCGAAACTCTACACAGTAACTCCCTATTCCCACAGCCCCCACCCGAACCCCAGGCAAGCACCATTCTGCCTCTGTCTCTATGATTTTGACTATTCTATATACCTCATATTAGTGGAATTATATAGTATATGTCTTTTTGTGATTATTTTACTTTACTTAGCATAATGTTTTCAAGGATCATCCATGTTGCAGCATATGTCAGAATTTCCTTCCATTTTAAGGCTGAAAAATATTACATTGTATATATATATGTCACATTTTGCTTAACCATTCATTCATCAGTGGATACCTGGATTGGTTCCACATGTTATCTATTGTGAAAAATGTGGCTACCAACATGGGTATCCATTCTCAAATTCAAAAATTTAAGACTGACTGTGAAGGTTAACAAAATTATCCTAACTTTCTCCCTCACCCAGTGTTAGAGAATCAGACTGGAGTTTCTTAGCACCAATGGTACATTAGACTCCAGAGGAAAGTTAAAAACAAAACATAACAGAAGAAATAAAGTAAGAATCAGAAGAACTAATCCATGGGCACAATCTGTGACAAATTAAAGAGGAATTTCTAGGAAAATTGCTCAGTCCTCAGTATGTTTTAAACTTTCCCAAGTCATTCTAATGTTTGGTTGGGCTTCAGAACCACTGATTTAGGTAATTCAGTGGTTTCATCCATGGTCTTAGCAGAAGAACTTCATACATGAATTTCTCCTCAGGAGCACAGTCCAAGATTTGAATGTGTTTGTCCAGGGATAAAAATTTCTCATTTGCAAACAATGCATCCTTACATACTGGGAATTATGTGGATTATTTAAATGGGGTATTTTAGCTGCTCATCATTGTTCTTGGCACACTTGGATATGTACTAAATATTAATATCCATCTTTTCTAAGTATGGGGTCTGTTTACTATTTTCTACAAGGCATATTCCCTATTTATATATATGGCATAAAAATATATGTATATATTTTTTAAATAATTAAATCTGTGATGTTTTTATTTAAACTATCACTAAATATTTAGAGACAACGGTTTTCAAAATTAACATCGCAAAACTACCATTCCATAGATTTCTTCCCTGGGATTCTCTCAGAAGTGGCTTGTTATGAAAAAGGTACTTATGGAGAGCTTGGAAAAACTTGAGGGTCTTTAGTGATATAGCAGAAAATTGTACAATAATGAAAATGTGAGTGACAATAAAAAGGTTCAACAAACCACAGGGCATAGGCTCTGTAAAATTTTAATGCCCACTAAATGTGAACAACTAGTTAAGGTGTATGTAATGGCCGGGCATCAGCCCTGAGTAAAAGACAACTTTTAGAATGTAGAAATTATTCTCCCAGAATGGTTTTGTCAATTAGGGATACATTTGACAGCACATGACAGAAATCTTAAATAACACAAGCTTTTAAAAAGGAGGATTCTTTTTCTCATATACCAAGAAATCTTAAGATAAGCAGGTGCTGGTGTTCATTCAGCTCAGCTCAGTGATGTTAGGGTCAGACTCTCTTCGACTATGTTTATGGTTTCAAGAAGGCTTCTGGGTCTACAGGAAGTAAAACACAAAGAAAAACGATGTGGTAGAACTTGCCCTGACAATTATTATACCTCATTATACAGCATTATTAAATAACACAGTGGAGACTGGGAACAAAAAATAGAACATTAGACTGTTGGTGTGGAATATAGAATAAAAAATAATCTAAACTTGATTGTGTCAGAGTAGATATTGATAATCAGTGTAACATGGACTTCATAAAAAATGATTCTAGGCTTGTATTGACACCTTAAGCCACAGGCAAAAAGTCAACTGCAGGTGGATTAAATACATAAATGTGAAGAGTAAATTATAAAACCTTTAGAAGACAATAATGAATAATATCTTCACTGTTTTGGAATAGCAGAGGATTTCTTAAGAGAGATAAAGAGCATAAAAAATTTAAAGAAATACATTGATAAATCTACTATGATTAAAACTACAAATTTTTGTTTTAGTATATCCCATAAATAGAGTAAAAATACAGTTGTTTCTCATTATCCATAAAATACTGTTTCCAGGACTGCCCTCAGATACCAAAATCTATGGCTGCTCAAGTCCCTGATATAAAATGGTATAGTATTTGTGTATAACCTAGGCATATTCTCTTGTGTACTTTAAATCATCTTTAGATTGCTTGTAATACCTAATACAATGCCTACACATGTCTTCATTCATGTGGATTAAATGTAGTACTCAGCACATGGCAAATTCAAGTTTTAATTTTTGGAATTTTATGCCTTTTTTTCCCTGAATATATTTGATTCAGGGTTGGCTGAATCCACAGATGTGAAACTCACATATACAGAGAGCTGACTGTACAAATCATAAATCAGAATAAGCTATATTAATCACATAACTGATGAAGCACTAATATCTATATTATATAAATATGAAGAACTCATGCAAATAAAAAGAACAACAGCAAAAACACAAACAGACAATTAGCCAAAGAGGAAAAGAGGCAAGCATCACAAACTAATATCAGGTACACAAGACAGGAATGGTCTATAAACTTTTGACACTAGTAATACTTAGAAAAATGCAATAAAAATTGAAATTAAATGCCATATTTTACCCTTGATGTTGGCAGAAAACTGGAAGTCAGATAATGGAAAGTGTTAATGAGATAATGGAGGAATAGTTCTGATGTACACTGCTGGTTCATGGGAAACGTGGAACATTTACTTCAGAGGGAATTTGCATAGCTAAAGTCCTAGGTCAATATATAATAGAATGGAAGGACAAGAGTTGTGAGGAAGAAAAAGAAGAAAGCAAATTTAGAGTAGCACCCCAACCTCCCAGGAACTACAGCTGTTTGCTTGGTCAAGTTTCTCTGTAGAGATTTTATGAGACCTCTGTGCTAAAGAGCAGACTGTTAGGAGAGACAAAGTGTGAATACTGTGTTATAGAATCTCTGTATCCTGTATTTTCTTAATTAAAATTCATTTCTTTCTGTGCTAAATCTGGGGAACTCTAGACAGTTTGAAGCTTCTCAGAGCTTTTGTGATCTGGCTGAATTGGACCTAGAACCTGAAGCTAAAGTGACTGCCACCAAGTTGAACACAATGGAGGGTTTGGAGATGAGATGATGGCTAAAGCTATTGATTGAACAAGTAGCCGAGATTCTGACATCAGTAAATCTGGGAAGGCACACAGTAATATTTTTGCCTAGTTAACCTAATAAAGCTTTTTGCTTTATTTGCAAACAATGGCAGCTCAGCAACTCCACTCCTGGAGAAACTTGTGCATATATAATCGAGGAGACATACACAAAGGAGCTTTACTCATAATAGAAAGAGCTGGGGTAAATTTAAAAAGGGAGAGGACAAAACCAAGTGAAAACCCCTTATATGAGTGTCAAGAGTAGATGGAATATGAAATCCAGAAAAAATCTAAAAAGAATAAACTATGGCTACAACCTGGAAGAATATAATAAAACTAATGTTAGGCAAAATAGTGCATACAACATGATTGTATTTAAATATAAAGTTCAAAATTAGGAAATAATAAATAGCATTTATTATTACTATTATTGTTTTAGTTACAAGATCATGCCCTGTTGCCCAGGCTGGAATACAATGGTGCAATCATAGCTCACTATAATCTTGATTTCCTGTATTAAAGCGATCCTCCTGTCTCAGACTCCTAAGTACCTAGGAGTACAAGTGTGCGCCACCACAACTGGTTAACTTTGTTAATTTTTTGTAGAGGTGGGATCTAACAATATTGCCCAGGCTGGTCTCATACTCTTTGCATCAAGCGATCTTCCCACCTCAGTCTCCCAAAATATTGAATGTTTAGTAATGTTAGAAAAATAATGACAACCTAAACCTAGACTATTGTAACTTTCTTCTTAATTATTTTTTCTATTAGATTGAACTCTTAATAAAAGTAATTATAATGCTTAGGACAAACATTGGAAAACTAATAGCATAATAGAATACTTGGTTACCTTTTGGTTGTTAGAACTTTTGGAAATAGCTTGATTCTCCAAATACATTTATGAACTAATGTTTTGTTATACCAATAAATTCTTCAGATATTCTATTTGGTATGAGTTACATTGTTTGTCTCTTAGCCAATAAAATAAATATAATTGCATACCCCAAATTGAATAGTTGGAAAACTTGCATAAAAGTAATTTGAATTAGCCTATTTGAGACTGAAATAGAATACTGTGTCCTGTCGTGTTCATTAGCTCTCTGAGATTATACATTTCACCTGCTCCCTGGACACACAATAAAGATTGGGAAGAGACAAACAGAATGCTTTTAGATATATTGTAACCGATCGATTTGACAACCCATTGAATGTATAACAGCTCTATTAAAGTTTGTATTTTAAATAAAATTATTGACAAAAATATTGGAGAGGCTCTTCTAGTTGCGTGAAAATCACTTAAAAGAAAATAAGACATAATATGATAAAGTAATAAAAGAGAGTGGCATCATTTATACAATAGATCAATATGTGTCACAGATACTCAGTATAAGAGTATGAGTGAATGAGTGTTGGATTTACAGAATATGGGAAAATCTTACAATAATTTTGCAATTTTTCCTATTCATCCAATGTGGAAAATTGTATTTATCTTTCAAGATTAAATAAATAATATACATGATAACTCTGATACATAGTTCAGGTTTATAAGCATCATATTCCTAATATTAAATAAAATATCATGGCAATAATTATAAACAGTAGTACATTATTTTCAAACTAAATTATGAATTTTTGTTTCTCTAAAACATTAGGATTATGTTTATTTAGAGCTCAAATTAATTTAAAAATTATGTAGAAAGTGACAATCTTCTAGTTTAAGATGAAGTCATGTTTTTCTCATTTAACATACTAAGCTACTAAAGCTTTTTGAACAAAGGGAATACATAGAAAACTTGAATCTATGAAAACAGAGACAAGACAAATCAAATTTATTTCATTTTTTAATCTTTATCTTCTGTTACTGCATTTTTAGTGGAGCTCATGTATCCTTTATTTAACAAGAAATAAAATAAAATATCAAAATAAAACTAGAAAAATAATTTTTTCACACTGGTTATTATTTTCAGCTATATGGGGTGAAGGAAATTAATATTATACAGATATACATGAAAGTTACTACCTTAAATCGACATTTGGTAGTTGTCCAATTTCATATATTACTTTAATTTATAATGATATTTCCATCTTTATTAATGCATTCCTTCATTAATTTATTCAATAACTTTCATTGAATAACGCCTACTTTGTAAAACATTATGAATTTTACCTCTTTCTAGCCATCCCAAATGAATAATATAAATAAAAACAGAGTGTTTAGTAAATAACTGCTGGTTCATAATCATTTCTTACATACTCATTGGTTTTCTGACCCAATTCTGCAAGTTCTATAATGGGGAAATTTTCATAAAGTATTACCTCTCTTTATGAAAAATAGTGGTCAAAAGTAACTTGAGTGTTCCATTTTTTCAGCTGTATATTCAAGTAGTATTTCTACTGTAATACTAAGATGTTTCTGCTGTAATATTAAGATAGAATACAACATATGGAAAAGACACTATAAAGAATTACCTAAAACTGGAAGAAAGACTCCCTATTAAAAATGGTTCTGTGTTTGCTGAAAGCAGGCAAGAAAAATTTCACTGAGGTATAGAATGGTTATTTTTTGTGGTTGAGATGTTATCAGGAGGAAATAGACTTTTTAAGGCAGCTTCCTCAAACCTCATCCTACTGAGAAAACTTGGATTTATTTATTTTCTATCCCAGTGATGTTTCTTTAAAGAACACAAATAGACAAAATTTGCATGATTTCTCTTTCTAGCCAAAAAAATGTCTTGCCATTTTATTTCACTGTTTATGTGTGGCTATTTCTGCCACTTTAATAACATGACAAGGATTAGGGCATACAACACTTCACAGTATGCATTCAGCAATGGAGATCAGTAAATGCTCAGCTTTTTATTCACAATCTGCTATTCCTGTGTTAATGGATTTTTCTCTTATTAATAGCTAGATGTAAATTTTCTGTGAAAAGCTTCAGGAAACACTTTATATTCAAAAGATTCAAGATATAATTTTTAGGCAGAGATCATATATCTCAATTTGAATTTAATTTTACTATTAATACATCTAACTGGTTAAATAATTATACAGTGAAAAGTCAGCCACTCATTCTTGTGTACAACTACCCATTTTTCTAACATTGACAACTCTCCCACTATTACACACTCAGTAGAGCACTGTTTCTTGGAATTTATGTTTTCTTCCACAGATTTCTTTCAAGGTATATGTAATAAAACACAAGCATATATTCTCAGTTGTCCACCATCTTTGCTCAATAGAACTCATAACTCTGCACATTATTCTGTTTATTTCACTCAGCAAAATACTTTTGAGATTTCTCCATATCAGAACAGAAATGGACTCCTCATTGTATTTCATAGGCACACAGTAATTTATTATATGAATGTAGATTAATTTATATAACCAGTACCCAAGCACTGATTACATAGTTGTTTCCAATCTTTTGTTAATACTAGCAATGTTGCAGTGAATCATTTAGTATAAATGTTATATCATCTTTCAAGTAGGTTCTTAGGTATAAAATGATATATCCATTAGGATGTATTTTGTTTCAGATATTTCCAAACGTCTATAGATATTTCCAGTCTTAAGAATGGTACCAATTTGTACACCCACCAGTAATACATTAATGTGCCTGTTTCCCTCGAGCCTTGCAAAGTAAGTGCATTATTAAACATTTACTTTTTTGTCAATGGAATACATCAGTCATTCTCCATCCTATTAAAACCAATGGTAAATATATATAAATAAATATATATTATATATATATATATGTTGTAATGTTTCCCTGTACTATGCTGCAGTAAATTTCACTCTCTGCAGACTTACATAAGTTTAAAAATAAATCAATATAATGTTATAACTCTAATCTAAGGAGGAAATAAAAGAAACAAACCTTTAAGAATATATGTGTTTCGATATATTATTACACAGATATGCCTACACAAGAAGTTATAATTAAGTAGTCAGATGTGTGTAGTAAGTTGAATTAATGTCCTGACAGAGATGAGTTGGGTTGGTAGCTCAGATACCTCCCATGGAGTTAGCATGGTTGACATGACATTGCAAATTGTGGGCAACTCTTGATAAAGTTGCAAAAATAAATTAGATACTTCTAATTTTCATAAGTTAGTTATGTCACAGGGAAATTGAATGTCATTTGAATCCTCTTCTCTAAGTATTTTGTGAAATTATATAAACCCGATAGAGGTTCTAGGCTCAGATGATTACAAACAACTCTTTTTAATACATGAATTCTTGGTAAGACATTTGAAAATTGTGTGAGACACCAGCTTTTCTTTTCCTATTATGCATCTATTACACCAGTTACAGGGACACTACATCTATGTCTCTTTTCTTTTAAATATCTATAGTCCTCTAAATATACTCCTCCAAACTTCCTATATTTTCCATTGGTAACTAGAGCTGATATGACAGATAAAAATTATATCTTAGTGGAACTTTATTTTTTTATCTTATTATGAGTGAATTTTTATCTTATTATGAGTGATGTCTTTTCATAGGTTTAAAAGCTATTTATGTTTCCTTTCTTGTGACTTGTTCATTTACTACCTTTATCCATATTTATTGCATAGTTGGTATTTGTCTAATCAATTTCTGTATAATTTCTCTATTTAATGGATATCAGATCTTTGTGGTTAGAAATGCAAATCTCCCTCAGTTTTCCTTTGTTTTCAACTGTGACTAGTTTTGTTGCTTTCTTTTAGCAACTTCATATGGATGTTTGTTTTCTCTTCTGCTTATTCTCTAATTATCTTGATATTGTTAACATTTTCAGTCAGCTGATATTTGTTTTCATTTTTAACTGACTACCAGTAAGAGTGTTACATTTTATAAATTTTCCTTCAGCACAGTTTAAACTATATCTAGGTACTGTGTTTACTTTTGACGTATGCTAGAAGTCTGGAATCTCAATTTTTAGATCATCTCTGACTCTAGAATTGCTTAGAAAACATTTTGAAATTTCTGTATAAAAGAGCTGTTTTCTATTTGTACTTTGTTATAAATCTCTAATTTCATGTTGTGCAATGAAAAAATATTTTCTGTGCTACTTTTGCCTTTTTGAAAATTATTCAAAATTTTCTTCATGCCTAGTACATATAAATATGCCTCACAGCTTTCTCTCAATAGATAAAGAGATAGATACTAACAGACAAATAGACATCTAATTAGTCATATTATTTAGGTATGCATCATTGTAAGTGTATCTCCTCAGTTCAACATGTATTTATATTATATGCATCAGTCATTGTAAGCAAAATTACTTCCATACCTTTCTCTTCTTTTCTTTAACTGATAATTTTGGTTACTAACATAAGGCTTTAGATGTTTACCTTTATACTGTTGAATATACTTATGTTCTTTTTATCCTATTTAACTCTGCTGTTAGTGACTGAACATTCAGCAAACTTGTATCTGTCTCTTCCTTTCTCCTCTTACCTCACCTAAAGTTATTAAAGTCAAGGCATGTGCCATTTACACTCAAATTTATGTACAATTAAATATACTTTGCAGCTAAATATTCTTGATATTATTCATAATAATATTATTCATTTTTATTATACATAATAATCATTTTGTCATAGTTTTCTTAGTCATATCCCAGCCCTGTCTTGTCACTGTATTACTTTCCTTAAAAAATAACTATAGCAATATAATTTCTTGAGTTTTTGCATATTCATATCTGTTTGTCTTGACATTTTGCTTACCATAAAGCTCAGTAATTCCCTGCTAAGTATTGGTCCTCCTTCAGACAATGGCTAAAAACTCTAGATGTTTTCTTTAAATACCTGAAGACCTTAGATTATGAACAAATGCAAGCAAAATCTGGAAGACAGTCAATACTTGAAAGAAGAAGCTAACAAGAGAAACTTTTTGTACTTTTGTAACTGTTAGCCTGAGAGAAAGCCACAGTCGGTCCTGTGCATAAAGGCTAAAACTCTAATAGAAAACATGCACTCTTTCCAGATTTAAGAATTAGAGGATAGAAATTGAAGCAACCACAACAGCTGGAAATGAGAAAGGGATTCAATGAAAGGATATATTCCTAGTTGAGAAGCTTCAAAAACTCTGTTTAAAATGTGTCTAAAACCCTGTCTGATCACTGACCCAAGTGTGTGTGGGGCAGACTCAATTCAACTCAGATAAAGATAAAATACCTGAATTGAAAATTAAGTTACCTCTAAAGAAACTGAGTTTGCAGTTTGAGTCCAACCAAGCTAAGTACCTGCTAAAAATTCTTCAGCAGAAAATAGCAGAATATAAGTTCCCTATATTCAAGCTAAAATTTAGAAGTAATCAACATGGGAATATAAAAAATATGGAAAATGTGACTCAGTCTAAAGAGGAAATTGAATCAATCAAGAACAAGCAAGAACAATGGCCCAGTTATTAGAATTAGCAAACACAGATATCAAGGAAGCCAGTATTTCTTTCCTCAATAATAAAAGAAAATACACTCACATTGAATGAAAAGATAAGATACTTCACCTGTATTTTGCCAAACAGAAATATAGGTTCTAAAATATATAATATCTGAAATAATTAATCCCCAGGTGAGTTTAACAGCAGAATAGAGATGACAAAAGAAGGAGTCACTAAGTTGAAAAATAGGTCAATATAAATCATATGATCTGAAAAATATTTAAAAAATGGAAAAAATACACAGCTTCATCAAATTCTGAAACTATCACATAGATAAGCATATGCTTTAACTTGGTATCCCAGAAGTAGAGAAGAAAGAAAAAGAATGGGAATGAAAAAAAAAATACATTGGAAAAAATAATAGTGAAATTTTTTTTCCAAATTTCGTAAAAGGCAAATATTTTGTGATTCAATACACCCAATGACTTCCAAGCAAGATAATTACAAGGGAAACAGTTTCTCGGCTCACCATAATCAAATTACTGAAATCACAGATTTTAAAAAATCTTGACTGAAACCTAGTTTATCAGAAAAAATAGAGAGCAGAAGACTGCGAAGCAACATCTCTAAATTGCTGAAGGAAAATAACTCTCTGAAATTGCCCTTTACAAATTAAAAAAGGGGTGAAAGGTGATACCTGTGGTAAGGGCCTAAACTTTGCAAAGTAAATGGCATAGCTAAAAATAATGAAAATAACCAGCCACTGTCCCCTGGTTTGCATTACTATAATTGCTACACAGGAGGCACATAGCTGATGGTCATAAAGATTTTTAACTTTCCCAACAGTAACATCACCCTTGTGAAACCTAAGCCTAATTTTTAAGATATCTTCCAGGCCTTGCATTCCCGTGGAATGGCTGACCCACCCAGACCAGCAGCCTGTACGAAGAAACTGACTCAACTGGGTATTGCAACCCCCACCTAAGAACCTACTCAGCAAAGAAGACAATTTCTACACCCCTATGATTCTGCCCCCCCAATCCAGACAATTAGCAGACCCAACTGAGAGTAGCCTTTTGCCTTCTGAAATATCTTTAAAACCATTTCTCCCAAAGTTGGGGGGAGATGGATTTGAGAAATTCCTCCTATCTCCTCACATGGTGCCTGCAATATTAAACTCTTTCTCTGCTGTAAACCCTGTTATCTCAGTGTGTTGGCTTCTACTTGAGCAATGGGCAATGAGTTTGGTTGAGACGTAAAAAATCATATACATCCAATGAAAATATTCCTCAAAAATGAAGGCAAAAATAAAGAGATTTTTACATAAAAGAAAATTTGTTGCCTAAGGAATTACATTTCAAAAAATAATGCTAAAGTCAATTATTTGGGCTAAAGAAAAATGAATACCATATAGAGACTCTGATCTTTTGGAAAGAAAGAAAAGCATCAGAAATGACAAATATACAGGTTATTTTTTCTGTTAATAGATTTAAAATATATATCATTCTTAAAGCAAAACTCATAGCAATGTCTTGCAGATATTTATAATACATGGACATAACCCTTCTGAAATCTGAAGAACATAAAATGAAGTAGGAAATTAATGGACTTAAATCATTGCAATATTTTACATGTTACTTTTAGTGAAGAATATTCACTCTAAATAGACTGAAAATTTAAGGATGTATAATGTAATTCCTAGAGAAACCAACTTCTACAGTACTCCTTAAAATTATCTTCTTGGACATTGAGGGTTTCTATTTTTTTCCCCAGATTTAGTAGTAATAGAATCAAGTAAACATAAATGGAGAAAAGAATAATATATTACACAGTAGGGTTTTGTAAACTTCAAATTCTTAAAAAGACAGCAAAAATTCGGTTTGTATTTTTACAACTACTTTTCTCTTTGCTGTATGTAGGTTTTATCTCTTCATATTTTGTGATATCTATACTATTGCATAATGCTAGTTTGTGTACCTGATCATATAGTTGAGATTTTCTCTTTCCTACTGACTTCTTTGTGAACATGTGATGTGATGTATATTGGGAACTTCACATTGATCTTTATGAGTCATCTCCAGAACAGGTACTTCCAATTGCTCATTCCCATTTATCCCAGGAACTGGTGCAATTTCTGGATTTTTTTTTTAATGTAGTTGCAGTTGACTTTCATCCTGGGCATTAAAGCACCTTCTATCTTGCTGACATAAAACACTCTCAAGTACCTTTGCCAAAATACAATTGTTTGCTTCTTGGATTGTATTGCTGATCAGCAATATGGCTTCAGGTGCAGTGTTTGGCAAGATTTAAATCAATGGGCTCTGTCACTCTGTCTTCTTCCCCCCTCCCCTCTTTCCCTCTATCCCTCCCTTCCTTTCTTTCTTTCTTTCTTTCTTTCTTTCTTTCTTTCTTTCTTTCTTCCTAACAGATTTATTAAGGTATAATTTGCATGCCTACATTTTTTTTTACCTCTTTGTTGCCATTTTATGTTTCAGTATTTATTCTCTTTATCTGTTTCTAGGTTTTATCCTCAGCATCTTTTTCTTTTTTCACTAATTCATTCCAACTTTGCCTTTATGTGTGATCATTTTATTTCTTCTTCTTCTCTAGGGATAAGTAGCTTGTATATTTCATCTCCTTATTCTTATTCCTATTCTCTCTCTCTTTTGCCTTACTCTCTCAACAATTTTATTGAGATAAAAGCTCCACTCATTTTTTTAATCCATTACAAAATACTTTATCATAGTTTAATTTTCTCTGTGTCAGTGTTTCTATATTTTCCTATTAGTATTCATCTGTTCAGTTTTGGTTCTTTTTTTTATCCTCTATATTACAAATAGTATTGTATCAATGGTTTTTAGTTTCTCTGAATTACTAATCATAATGAATGGGAGCTTCCTGGTTTGACTAGGTGCAAAAATTCCCTGAGTGTGAGTTGGGAAGGTATCTAGATGGCTTTTTCTTTGTCTGCTGTGTCAGAGACTGTGAGGATGATTCTTTACATAAGCATGTTGCACAGGGTTCTCTGAATCCAGCTGGAGCAGGGTGAGGAACAAGATATTTGGTTTTCTACATCAGACAAGACACTCACCTGTAGAACATGAATTTTTGTTGGAGATATCTGAGATGGTCAGCTGCTTGGCCCTTTCACTTCCTCCTACACAGCTTGTGTTCAAATTCAACTTTGAAAAGAGGCACATGCATTTTGGAGTATGTAAATTATACTTTTCTCTCAATTTCACTAAATACGTTGTTAGTCCTGTTTGTTTTCTTATATTTTTGTTGTTGCTTTTATTTTATTATATTTCTAGGAGAGACTGAGGAAAACATAGATTTATGTTTACACTGCAGTTCGATATTATTTTACGTTCATGTAAGTATATTGTACTTTTCTCATCTTGAAATAAAATCAGTATACCATGTTAATTTCCTTTTAAAAATATAGCATTTTAGTCATCTCGCAATCTAGACTATCTCAAAAGAAAACTACCTGTATTATAAAGAAAGACTTGTGTCATAGTTTGAAATACAATATTGGATTTAATCAGGCATTTTCTTTTTCAGAAATATACATTGACCGTATTATCTAAAAAACAGGAAAATATTTATAATGAATTAAATTCTCTTGGATGCTATCTTCCAATTTGAGGTAAGAACCAGTAATACTTTAAACTGTCTGCATTCTATAAGAAAAGGGTTTTTGAGTGATTAATAATGGAAAGATATTTATTTTTCAATTAATGTACTAAATTTTTTCTGATGATACACTAAAGATCAAAATAACTCCTAATTTTGAATCAGTAACCTAAATATGACATTTTGTTTAGTTCACCTCACTTACAAAATAAATAAATCTTATTTTACAGAGAGTGTTTATGTCTTGGAGGTGCATTTCCATAACACATACATAATATTCTAAATATGTACTGCTTGTTCACATTTACAGCTGTCTCTTTGTGGAAGAGAGATCAATAATCATCATATTGATATTTTAAAAGAAAAAGATAAAGAGCAAAACCTAAGAACTTCACACTAACACATAATTGGAAATAGAATTTGAATGTTTTCCAAACAGACTATTGTAGCTTTTCTTACATACAGCAGACATTTTCATTAAATAGGTTCCTCAGTAATAAATTGTATATTTACTACGGCTTTGTTTGCAGTGTCCCTATGAGATGATACATCAAGTTCAAAAGCATCAATAAAAATGACTTTAATACTGGCGGAAAATACTGATGCAGCTGTTTGTTTTCTAGCAGTGCCAGTGACTCATAAATAAAAAAGTAAGGCAGGCATACCTTGGGCAAAGTGGCTGTATTATCCTTTCTATGGCTCTAATACCAGTAAATCAGTTACTGACTTGACATTTCCTAGAAAATCTTGCTGCTAGTTCCAGACAATATTCAAGTCTAAAACAATAACAATGGCAATGAAATCACTTACCAAATAGGTGATAGTTTTAATTGAATGAAGTTTACTTTCTAAGAATTATTATAGAATTTTGGGTAATTTAAGAGTTTTAAGATCTCATTATATAAGGAAAAAGAATATTTTCTTTAATTCTTACCTGGAAGAGTCAACCAAAATAAAAATTCAATCAAGAAAACTATGCTTTAAAAACAAAGAATGATATTTTAAATTTAATCAGTCACTTTTCAAGGAAGTCAACATTTTTATATGTTTATCTTTACAAAATCCCCATATTTATAGAGGAGACATTATTACCCCCAGGGGAAATAGGTACTCTTTTAGTACTCACAGAGTTATAAATGGAGTATAAACTAAAATATAAGATTCTCAATTCCCAGTCTAGTGCTATGTAAAAAATATGCTATTATATTTTTAAATAAGTGAAATTTGTACTCCCAATGTCTATCTCAAGGCTACTTGACTATGCAAAAAAAAAAAAAAGTTGCTCTCCTGTAGGTTTCAGGAGTTGGTTAGTTTTGTTTAACCACTCTCCAACCCATTAAGCGCTTATATTTATGTCCTCAATCCAAAAAGTACATTTCTTAGTTATATTCCTTAGTTTACATGGCCTTTGTAACTTTCCCTCTCTTTATTGCAACTCTATTTCTCTCTTTGTCTCTAAAATATCAGATTAAAACTTTATATTACTCATAACTTTATTATTAGTTTTCCAGAACAAAAATGAATAAACTGCCTAAATATACAAGTCCTTACATTTTAAAAAATAGATAACTTTCAAGGACTGGCTTTGGGTAACACAACATATAAAAGAGAAATTTGTTTTCTGAACTCTCTAACTTTGCTTTTCGTATAATTTTGCCTCTTTTTATGCTGTCCGTAGTGACATCCACTCCTCTACTTTTTATTGTTCTCCTTCGTTTCTTCCTCTCTATAGAATAAAAGGTTGAATAGTAATTTATAGTTTCATGAAAAAATTATTTCTGCACTTCTCATCTTCTAAGGATATGTTTTATTATTATCTTTAATATCTGCTAATAAAGTCTCAATTATATTTCAGCACTTGGGAGAAAGGATTTGGGGATCAAGATGCTTCCCCGGTGATCTTGAAATCAAAACCCTCAGATGCTGCACCATCTTCCTGCATACTAGGACTCTTTTCCTACCACTGCTCTAGTGGTAATGCATTACTCCCTACAAAGGACTTGGAAATCATCATGAGTAAAATCATTATAACGGTGAATATAAGTCTTATTGTAAGAGAAATTACATGGGCATCAAATATTTAATTTTAGATTTGTCTAAATATATCTCATAAGGCAGTACCTTATGTGTAATGGCACCATTTGTTTCATTTATAACAACACATGATATGATAAAAGGAAAAACATCTATGTGTTTTTCTAAGAAGAGTCAGAGCTGATGAGATTATTGGGTTAGAGAGGAGAAGCTGGTTATCGAATTATAAATTCCATAATTTGATCTGCTTGGTTCTCTTTCCTCTGAGTACAATGCAGGGACATTACACATTTCCTTTCACCCTCTGGATCTGAGTGTCCCATATCAGTCACATTATTGGCAAGCTTTTTACTGTTCTGAAACACCGCATTTCTAGGAACATTGTACTTATAAAGAAACATCAAGAAATACTGAATCTTCATGTTTTTCAGTTCAAGAAATTTGTGTCATCAAATGCCCTTTTTTCTGGAAAGCTTAATATAAAGACATCAATATGCACAGCTGTCACCTTTTAAGTTTTATATTTTTTATGTACAAAATGAAAGTGATTTATCCAAGAGCTCATTTCAGAAAGCAGCCATAGAAGATAAATCCACATAAGTAAACGTTTTAAAAAATACAGGCCTTTCATTGTTAAGTTTTCAACAAAGAGAAAGATTATAAGTCTACCATTATACTTAAGCTTTTTCAATACTTAGACATCAAATTTGAAATGATATGATGTTTTACAAAGTGATAAGTATTTAAGGCATTTCGTACAGAGATATAACAGATGTTTTCAAACCTCTCTCTTTTTAATATTTAATTGAATTGAATACTCTGAGAATTTATCTCCATCCATACCAACCTATTTATATCAGTTTCTAATGAAAATGATAATTCCAAACACTTAATTTGTTGCTAATATGTATAACATGCATTTGTTATTTGATCTTGAATTCCATACAACTTAAATGTAAACACTATTATTTCCATTTCATGGACAGAGAAACTGATATTCAGAAAAGCTATGTAAATTGCCAGTGTCACACAATTAGAAAATGGCAACATTTTGTTTGGGTTCAGGTCTATTTGACATTGTTTACTTTTTCCAATACTTAATCTTCCAGTGATAGTTAAACCACAAACATTGGTGTGTTAATGTGTAAATGTCTTAGTAATGCATATAAGATCAATTACTCATTTTGTTGTTCGTGTACTTGAGATAAAAATCTAAAAATGTTACTATATTCTACAAGATCCTACATAATTCTACCTCTGTCTTCTTCAGCTTCATTACCCACATTCTTCTTGCTGTCTGCATTTAAAACACACATTGGTCTTCTTTTAGTTTCTTCAATATTCTCTGCTCTTTGCTCTTTCCCAGACTATTCCCTGAGAGTTAGAATGTCTTTTCCTTTCTCACTCACTCTTTGCCTAGTTATTTCTTACTCATAATTCAGTTCTTTATGCAAACATCTCTCAGCCTAAAGTATTTCTCTACCTCAGATTACATCCCCTGGTGTATGATCACAATGAAAAGTTCTTTGCAACTTTCACAAATGGTAATTATATACTTATTAGAGTAATTATTCTTTTGAATTTTGTTTTCTGTTAGCCTCTCATTTCCTAGTATGAGTCTATGTTGTTTCATCATTGTATCATAAAAGCATAACATTGTTTCTCACACATACCAGATAGTCAGTTACTGAATAGAGAGTGAATGCATTAATAAATAAATGCCTCATATTCCAATTATTTTAAGATACCACACTCCACGTAGATTAGGATTAATTCTAGTGTTTTCAGGGAGTTTACTTTCAAAATATTGTTGAACATACCCAGAGGACTTAAATATGTCCAAAGATTGAAAGAGAAATTGCATGGCTGGATTTACAAATGTCTGGTTTCAATGATACTTGAAAGAGAAATATATTAATGCCACTTATTTGTTTAAACTTGCACCAGACATCCACCCTATATTCTTGGTTCTACCTGTGAGGATGGTTTTGTGCCACTAGTCCTTATCTTTTAGGATAAGGAAATATGTACCTACCTATCAGTACATGAATGAGAGATCTGTTCAAAGCAGCCACTGTGAAAATAATTCCTTTTTTGTGTGAAAATTTAACAATATGCTTCAAAGGAAGACAAAGAAGAATTTTTCTATCTTTGTTATTCTCTACAAGAAACTCAGAGTGAATAAGTAGCCAATAGAATGAAAGCTCAAAAAGTATACTTCATAATAAGTAAACTTTGAAGGATAGGAAGATATTGATCAAGATGCAAGGACAGGATTCTGTAAGAGAGAACATTTAGAGAACAAGAAAAGAGCCTTGGGAATTTGGAATATGATAGCAAAGGGTTGGAAGATAAAAATAAAAAGGACAGCACAGGAAGTAGAATTTTAAAAAGTGGTAGAAAATGGGCTAGAAAGATTTTTGTCTTTTAATAATTTGTGAGCAAATTAAGGAGGCAAAACCTATAAAAAAGTTACAAAGAATAGAAGAAAAAAGAAAGGATAAAATTATAAATTAACAAGAAAGTTTCTCTGAACTAAAAGTCTTTAGTACCCATCTTTAAAGACTTCAAGTGCCTAGCACTTATAAAAAGTGCATTTTTATAAAAATTATTCACATTCAGGAAAAAGAGATGACCAATGACCTAAAATCTTGCAAAGAAAAACACGCAAACAAAACAACAATTTATCAAATACAAAGAATTAAGAATGACAACAGAATCATACTTAATAGCAAAATAGATGAAAGAGAGCACAGACTTCAAAACTCTGAATGAAGCAATTGCTGGCATACAGATTTAAATCTCGGAAACTGTCAAATAAATACTAAGATTCAAAAACACATTCAGATATTCAAATTACAAAAGGAAAAATAACTAAAAGAAGCTACTGGAGGGGATATGTTTTATCAAAACGAGAAAACAGCAACAGAAAACAGATCACATGGAAGGCAGGAAACATGGTGTCCAACCCAAAAGAAGGTAGAGAAAGTTTCAGAATAATATGAAAGACAAACGCAAATCTCAGGATGAGAGTTGCACATCCTGACTACAGAGTAAAGAGTCCAGAGAGCCCCAGATAATGGAGGATTATAGGAAGTACCCCTCTTGAAAGAAAATGCAACAGTTAATTTGTATTCTTTTTGAAAAACAAAGCAAAACAAGTGGATATGTGATGTAGATTACTAGTGTAGATTACTGGTGTAGAGTTGAGACATATTTGTGATAAAAACTCAGAATAATAAATTTAAAAAAAGCAGAGAGTAGTTATTAAATACAATGACAAAATAAAGGAAAATGATTTATATGGCGCTACAGGCTTTAGTTGTGAAAACTGCTGAAAATGTCACATAAGAGTAGCTCCAAATACTGATATAACCAAAAAGCAATAAAATTATACTGGAAGAATTGGAGAGAGCGAGTGAATATTGAAGGTAGGATATTGTATGATATAGATAAATTCTCAATTGAGAAATTTCAATAAATATATCTAATACAGATAATTAAATGAACTATTGAACAAGTGAAATCTGTAGAGAATGAGTATTAATCAAAAGTGAGAAGTCACAGATCAAGAGAGCACTTTTTACTTACAAGCTTTTAAAAAATATTTAACATTACAACCTATATCCTTATAAGTCTATAATACAAATTTAAATTAATCAAGAGATAGTTTAAAAATCCACCATCAACTCACACATGTTTCTCCACTATCCCTTAAATATCCAATGGCCATTTTATAATAATGCAAAAAAGTGGTTTTCCATAGAATTATTGAAGCAGAAAAGTAAATAAATGGAGATAAAGATAAGAAAGTGGAGATCAGACTACTGTCCTGTATTGGTTTTTTTTAAGCAAAATACTTACCTAGAGTATTTATTTTGTTTTGTTTTAGTCTGTAGACTTTATTTTTTAGAATAGTTTTAGATTTACAGAAAAATTGAGTTAATAGGTGGATGGAAAATACAGTGTGCATACATGTCCTTCCCCTAAATATAGCATTTAATGTCACTGACATTTTGCATTATATTTGTTACAATGAATGAACTAATTTTGATTTCAATATTAACTAAAATCTATAGTTTACATATGGTTCCCTCTTGGTGTTGTATTTTCTATGGGTTTTGATTAACACGTGATGTCATATATCCACCATTACAGTATCATACAGAATAGTTTCATCAACCTAAAAATGCCCTGCACTTCACCTGTCAACCCCTCCTCTCCTCGTCTTTAAATATCTGGCACGGACTGATCTTTTTTTGTCTCTATTTATTGCCTTTTACAGAATATCATATAGTTGGAATCATATGATACCTTTTCAGACTGGCTTCTTTCACTTAACAACATTCCTCCTTCTCTTTCAGTAATTTCATAGTTCATTTCCTCTTATTTCTGAATAATGCAGTACTCCATTGTATGGAAATACATGTTCTTCCATGTACCTAATGAAGGTCGTCTTTCTTGGTTGTTTCTGTTGTTTGGCAGTTATGAAAAAAGCTGCTATAGATCTTCATGTTCAGATTTTTGTGCAGTCATAATTTTTATCTCAATTGGAAAAAGACCTAGGAATGTGAATTGTTAGATCATATGGTTAGACAATATTTAGGTTTGCCAAACTGTCTTCCAAACTGGCTGTAATATTTTGCATTCCCACCAGCAAAGGATGAGAGTTCCTATTGCTCTTCATCCTTGCCAATATTTGATAATCTCATTTTTTTAAAAAATAATAACCATTCTAATAGGTGTATAGTGGTATCTCATTGATGTTTTAATTTGTAATTCCCTTATGCCATACGATGTTGCAATTTTTGTATGTCAGTCATTTGTTACCATATTTGTGTGTGTCTGGTTTTTGTGCTCTCTTTTGTGTTCCATTGATCTATTTTTTTGAACTATTTATTTATTACCAATACCACATTGTCCTAATTACTGTAGCTTTACAGTGAGTCCTGAAGTTAGGGAGTGTAAGTCCTCTGGCTTTCTTCTTCAACATTGTATTGGCTATTCTAGGTCTTCTGTTTTTTCCATATAAAATTTTGACTAGTTTGCCAATTATCCTCAAAATAACTTGGTGAGATTTTTACTGGGATATGTGGAGGTTACCGATAATTATGGGAAGAATTTATGTCTAAACATTATTGAATCTTCTATCAATGGTCATGGAATATCTCTCCATTTACTTAGACTTCTTTATTTCTCTCATCAAAGTTTTGTAGTTTTCCTCCCATAGATGTGGTACATATTTTGTTAGATTTACATCTTAGTATTTCATGGTTTGGGTGCTAATGTAAATAGTATTGCATTTAAAATTTCATATTCCAATTGTTCATTGTTGATATATAGGAGTGCAAATGACTTTTATTATATAAACTTTGTATCCTGCAACCATGTAATAATTGCTTATTTTTTCCAGGAGATTTTGTTGGTGCTGTTGATTTTTGAGGATTTTCTATGTAGACAATCATGTCTTTCTCAAACAAAGATTTATTTCCTCCTTTCTACTCTGCATACCTTTTATTTTATTTCTTTATTATCTATTTGTCTTATTGCATTATCTAGGACTTTTCAGTGCTATCCTGAATAAGAGGTGTGGGAGGGGGCATCGTTGCCTTTTTTCCTTTCTTAAGGGATAGGTGTCTCATTTTTTCTTTCTCATTTTTTGTTTACTTGTATGTTTTTTATAGATGTTCTTTGTGACATTGAGGAAGTCTCTCTCTATTCTGAATCTACTGAGAGTTTTTCCCATGAATGAATGTTGAATTTTGTCACGTGCTTTTTCTGCATGATGATATGGTTTCTCTTCTGTAAGCTGTTGGATGTAATGGATTACATTAATTTATTTTCAGATGTTAAACTGGACACTGGGATACATCCTACTAGGTCTTGGTGTATAATTCTGTTTTATACATTGTTGGATCTTATTTTCTGATATTTTCTTGAGGATTTTAGCATCTATGCTTATGAAAGATATTGGTATGTAATTTTCCTTTCTTGTAATAACTTTGTCTGGTTTTAGTATTAGGGTAATGGTGGCTTGGTAGAAGGAGTGTTACATACTGAGTGCTGAGTGTTTGTGTCCCACCAAAATTCATACGCTGAAGCCCTAATGCAAAATGTTATAGTATTGGGAAGTGGGGCCTTTGGAAGGTAATTTGCTTTAGCCCCCCTGATGGAATTATGCCCTTAGAAGAAGAAAAGACACCAAAGCTTTCTCTCTCTACCATGTGAGGATACAGTGAGAAGGCAGCCACTTGCAAGACAGAAATCAGGCCTTCACCAGAACCTGGCATTGCTGGCACGCTGCTCAGCCTTCAGAACTGTAAGAAAGAAATATCTGTGGTTTAAGCCACCCAATCCATTGTATCTTATTGTAGCAGCGCATGCCGATTGAGACAGGGAGCTAGGATGTGTTCCCTCTTAGTCTATTTTCTGAAAGATATTGTAGAGAATTGTTAATAATTCTCCCTTAATATTTGGTAGAATTTACCAGGGAAACAGTCTGGGCCTGATACTTTCTTATTTGTAATGCTATTATATATTTGTTAAAATTCTTTAGGCAATACAGGCTGATTTAGATTATCATATTTATTGTGTGAGTTTCAGTAGTCTTTGTCTTTCAAGGCATTAGTACATTCCATCTAAGTTAGCAAATTTTAGGGCATAGAGTTTTTCATGCTATTTATTTATTTTCCTTGTAATGTCTATAGAATCAGAAGTAATAAACTCTCTTTCATTTTATTTATTAGCAACTCATGTCTTCTCTCTTTTGTTCTTGGTTAGTGTGGCAAGATGTTTATCAATATTATTGATCTTTTCCAAAAACTAGCTTTTGGTTTCAATGATTTTCTCTCTTGATTTCCTGTTTATGATTTTTTAAATTTCTGCTCTAATTTTTAATATTTCTTTTCTTCTGTTTACATTGGGCTTTTATTGCTCTTTATTTCTCTAATTTTCTGAAGTAGAAGCTTCGATTATTGACTTTAAAACTTTCTTTCTTTCTAATATATACATTCAATGCTATAGGCTTCCCCATAAAAACTGTTTTCATAGCATCTCATAAATTCTGGAAATTGTGTTTTTTTCATTTAGTTCAAAACTTCTTATTTGACCTGGGTGTTATTTCAAAATATATATTTAATCTCCAAATTGAAATTTTCCAGGTCTCTTTCAGTAATTGATTTTTTATTTAATTTCATTGTTGACTGAGAGCATACTTTATATGATTTTAACTATATTAAAATTTTAAAGTGTGTTTTATGGCCTAATATTTGCTCTGTCTTGGTAATGTTTCATGTGAATTTGAGAGAAATATATATGTTGCTATTATTGGACGAAGTATTCTACAATTGTCAATTAGATTCTTTCAATTGGTGTTTCTATTTAGTTTAACTCTATCCCTCCTGATTGTTTACCTGCTGTATCTATAAATTATTAATAAAGGGGTTTTGAAATGTTCAACTATAATGTGGATTTATATATTTCTCCTTGTAGTGTTATCATGTTTTGTCTCACATATTTGGATATTCTGTTGTTAGGTACATATCAGTTAAGAATTGTAATGTTT
>VBSM01000272.1:91403343-91440715 GCA_008086735.1 Cheirogaleus medius | reverse complement strand
AATATACATAACCGTTATATTTGTACCCCCATAATATGCTGAAATAAAAAAAAAAAGAAAAAAACTGTTTTTGGACAGCTGTACAATATGTTTGTTGTTAAACTAAGTCTTATTTAAATAGTGTCAAAAAGTTAGAAAAAACATTTAAAGTTTATAAATTAAAAAAGTTACATTAATCTAAGGTTAATTAATTATTGAAGAAAGAAAAATATTCATAAATTTATTGTAGCCTAAGTGTACAGTGTATATAAAGTCTATAATAGTTTACAGTAATGTCCTAGGCCTTCATATTCACTCACTACTTACTTACTGACTCACTCAAAGCTACTTCAAGTCCTACAACCTTCATTCATGATTATGTGCTCCATATACAAGTGTTCCATTTTTTTTATACCTTATTTTTATTGTGCCTCTTCTACATTTTGATACACAAATGCCATTGTGTTACAATTGCATACAGTATTCAGTACAGTAACATCTTGTATAGGTTTGTAGCCCACGGACAATAGATGATAGCATATAGCCTAGGAGTGTACTAGGCTGTACCACCTGGGTTTGTATAAGTACACCTATGCTGTTTGCACAATGATGAAGTCACTTAACAAAGCATTTCTCAGAACGTATCCCCATTGCTAAGCAATGCATCATTGTTTTTTAAGCAAAGTAATGTCATTATATGCTAACAATAACAAAAAAATATTAAGAAATAAAATTTTGAATTTTTTTTGAATTTTGTAGTTGAGGTTTTCTGTTTGATCTTGCTTTTGTTGGTGTATTTCATTCCCATTAATTTGTATATTCCATGAAAGTAGGATTAGATCTTAGTCTTACTTGTTACCCTAACAATAAGTAGCACTGGGTAAAATAAATGTAGGTTAATATGAATAAAATCAAAATAAATTATTTTGAATTGTACAATTTTCTCTGCTTATAACTTTACCATTTCTTATAGAGATGAATATATCAAGTGAATCTTTGCTCATTTGGGACAAATACCAAAAATGATATTTAAGTGACTTTCTTCTGTTACATAGGAAAAGCCATTATAAACCAAACAAGACAATCTTATTATAATTAGCTTATCTATTATTGTACTTACTCCTCCAATAATTTTTAGAATTATATATACTAATAGAAATCATCCAAGTTATTTGTGATATTAACTCTATATAATATTAATGTTAATTAATAGCAACCATAACTGTAAATTATCAAATAGTTTCTTCATATCTTTTTTGCCATTTTATAAGAATGGAAATCTTTACTTTTGTCCATTAAGGGAGCATACATCTGGATGTCCTCAAATCCCATTCTCCACTGCCATTTTCTGGGAAATCAAAGCAAAAATTTCTCATATTTTCTTTTTGACTTCTTTGTCATTGTTGACATTCGCCATCTATTAACAGTGTCAGCTATAAAATTCAGTTTTCCAAAATAATGAAATGTTCCCATATAAAGGAACAAGTATTCTAGAACAAAATAGTGGATATTTGCTTTTTCTATCACTTCTAAAAATTTATAATCTATATATGAATATATATACATGTATTTATGTATATACACATCTCCTAGTTTATGTGACCCTATAGTCGGTGTAAGTGTGCATAAATATATATAATATATACAAACACAGTAAAAGTGTCATATTTACTTATGCCAATATATACCTGTGATTTATAGCTATACTTCTTTGAATATAAGGAAATATGTTAGCTTCAATTATCATAATTTTAAATCACATTTAATCATGCAGCTTATATTTTATTCATACTGATAAGCCTGATAAAAATGAAGGAAATATGTTAAGAAATAACCAGATTCAGTAACTAGCTTTTTTCTAAATTCTGAAGGAGGCGATCATGCTTTGTGAATGAAAAATGTTTTTTTTAAAGCATAGACTGTCATATACACTATGCACCTACTTTCAGTTCATTTCTAATCAGTGCAAGAATAGTATTTTCTTTTTAAAAAAATTAAAGCAGAATTAATTGTATGTAGAACTTTTCTGAATATTACAAAACAGAGAAATTATGCATGTGGCTAATTGTGACAGGTGTGTTTATACAAATACAATCCAAACTCAGCTTTATGAAATCATTTCTTTCTATTAAAATGAAATGCATCAGAGAAGAAAATGAGATATATAAATCCATCGCTTTCCTCACGATTAGTAAACCCAGCCCCATTCTTTCATGAAGCACCATCTGCTCTTTCAAGTACATTCATAGATAAGACTTATCAAGACTGGAGGGGATTATGTGGAAGCCAAAAGAAACAACAATAAAAGTAACTTAATGAAATTCTATGACAAACTAGAAAGGAAGACGACATGCTCTTTCAAAATAAAATCTCTGAGCTCCTGTACACAAAACCATGTATTTCTTATAAACATAGAGCAGTTCCAGAGTTGCTGATGTAAACGTAACTTTGACAAAAAGTTGAATTTACAGGAAAATTGAAAAATGCTTTCTATATTATACCTAATTTCATAAAAACAACTAAATTACTGACAAAGATGAAATATAAGTCACATTATCAAAAGTTTATTATATTGACCTATTGATGTAAGTTACAATTTGCAATACTGTATTTTCTTTTCTGGTGGACAAATTCAAAATTGTTCCTTACACTTTGGCTTTGAGTTTCTTTATACCTTTCCATCTGTAAATTACATTAATACTTTGTGAGGTTAGCATAAGTGTGTGACAAGCTATAATGATTTGTTTTACTTCTGAACACACAACCATCAGATTATTCCTATCCACCTATATTGTGTTCATTCCTGCATGCATAACTGCTCTTTGGAAAAGCAAGTGGTCAAAAGACACTTTATCAGTCAGTACAGGAATTCCCATTTTCTTTTTTTCTAGTCTCTGTGATGGTAGAAGCTAGTATTGAGATAAAGCCTTGGCAGCCTGCGTTTCAAAGCAATAGTAATGAATAAATAAAGCCCTGTGCTAACCCAAAATAGGCATGTAATGTGACTAAGAAATAAACTGTTACTTAAAGCCTGCAGTCCTCAACGTCCTGGCCACAGACCAGTACCAGTCCGTGGCCTGTTAGGAACCAGGCCACACAGCAGGAAGTGAGCAGAGGTGAGCAAGTGGAGCTTCATCTGTATTTACAGCTGCTCCTCATTGCTCACATCAGCACATAAGCTCCACCTTCTGTCAGATCAGCAATAGCATTAGATTCTCATAGTAACGAGAACCCTACTGTAAACTGTTCAGACCAGGGATCTAGGTTGTGTGCTCCTTATGAGGATCTAATGCCTGATGATGTGGGGTGAAGCTGAGGTGGTGATGCCAGGGCTGGGGAGTGGCTGCAAATACAGATAATCATTAGCAGAGAGTTTTGCACAATACATGTAATGCGCTTGAATAATCCCTAAACTATCTGCTGTACCGTAATCTGTGGAAAAAACTGTCTTCCATGAAACCGACCCCTGGTGCCAAAAAGGTTGGGGACCACTGCTTTAAGCTACTGACATTTTCAGAGTTTTATTGTTTTGTTTTTTTTTTGAGCCATTGGTATCCTGGGCTTTCCTAATTGATATAAAAAGTGAGCCTCACATGGAAAGACTTTTAATAGTAATTCTTAAGTTGCACCATTTTCCATATTGCTCACTCAGTTCGCCTGCTCTTGCCTCTTTGTCATGCATGTCATAAATGTTTTGTCTAGTATGTTAAGTTTGTTTTAATTTCAGGGTCCCTGAAGTTCTTATCCTTTGTTCAGAATAATCTTGCTCTAGTTATCAACAATGCTCATTCTCTTATCACAGTTCTCTGTTCAAAGACACCTTTCAAAAGAAGCCTTGGACCACTCTATTAAAAATGAGTCCCCTTACCAGACTTGGTCTATCCCCTCACATAACCTGATTTGTTTAGTTGTTCATGTGTTTCTCAGCCACACTGTGCTGTGAACTTCACAAAAGAAGGAATTCTCTTATTTTGTTTATCATGATGTTGCTGGTAACTGGAAGGGTTTCTGACATGCAGTTGGTGTGTTTGTACATGCACAGGTTTGTGCACACACATTATTGAATAAATAAACAGACTGTATTCAAACTTACCCAGGACATGATGAGAGCATTAATATATCTGGTTCTCATAAATAGGCTACATCGACAGTTTATAATCAGCATTCGTACTCTGCCTTTGCACTGAAAGGAAGGCCCCAAACCCCCCACAGGGAGATATGGAGTGTCAAACCACAGATATGAGGTATGATATGATATCCAAAGTGCTGGATTTGGAGTCAAGTTTGATGTGAAAGAAGAGGGACAAATTAATTGCTGTTTAGGTTTAAGTAACGGGAAATTATAGGAGCACTGTGATCATATAGGAAGAAATCCAGGAATCTTTTTAATAGAAAAAATTGTGAAAGATGTGCTTTAGGTAGGTAAGTAAATTATTAAATTATTTCAAGTTGAAATCAATATTAAAACTGGATAAGTGGAAAGAAAAGTCTATGTTTGGCATGTCAACAGGAATTATGGTTCAACACCAACAACAAATGAAAGAAAAGAAATAATTCAAGAAGCATCCAGGAAATAAATATTAAATGTAAAAGCACAAGTCTAGAGTCAGGAGTCTTACCTGTCTATAAGACCAACATAGGAGACCAAAACAGAAAGACAAAAATCCTGACCAAGGCAATGTTCACAAGGGCATGACCAAAGCAAGGAATTTTTATAGCAAACATCAATGCCGACTATGAAAAAGAGGTCGATTACAGAAGTATCCATCCAAACAACATTGATATAGTTTCTGTTGTTGTTGGGAATTAGGCCTGAATTGTCTAGAGGCTGCAGGTGAGAGGAATTTTAGTGGGAAAATAGCTCAAGAATGCTAGTTGAAGAATAGATTTAGGCAATATTTAATTTATATGAGATTTACTTTCTTCACATTTCAAAATTATTTCTCAAGCCTACATAGAATTATATAAAATAAAACTTTAATCACGTTTACATTAACATGGCTTTGTAGCTTCTGGAGTATAAAGAAAAGCTTACACATAAAGAAGAAAATAAACCATTTAAAGGATTCTAATATAAAATACAATTTCAAAGTGAATCATTATCACCTACTTTTAGTTAATTTATTTTGTGTTTAATCACTAGTTCTTTTGATCGAAAATTCCTATTAATTTCTATTTTACTATAAAAATATAGAAAACCATGATCTATGTCGCCTATGGTATTTTTAGGTGAATATTCATACTATTTAAGAGACTATACAAATGTTCATATGATAAGACTTCCAGGAAGCTCATTATGATATTCTAATTTTTAAGTAGATATGTAAGATAAGTAAACTCTAGTTATCTAGGATAAATAAACCCTTAAATAGAAAAGAAAATTTATAGCTACATATAAGGGAGTGAGAATTAATTATTAAATATATTCTGAATAACATTTATTTTAAAATAAGGGAATGTCCCTCAGTATTATTATAATATCCTCTCTATAAGTAATATTTAGTACAACTGATATAAAAAGTTTGATTGTGGAATACCTATGATAATAACGTATATGCCTATTTCCATCTTCATGCAGCTAAGGGCAGAGAAAATGTCTCTATACTAAAAGAATTCTATAATAAAGCTCATGATTAGATAATTAAGTTATTCTTTTAAAGTTGTTATTAATTGGTCTACCAAGAAGCATGATGAGTTACTCATCTGCTGTGAAGCCAATTATATTTTATTTTTCATTATTTAGTATTAATAATTGTATGGGTATGACAAAATAGGGAGTTAATACTGCATATTAATGGACATTAAAATAAGAAGATATGGCAATATCATAGCAAAGAAAATTAATAAAATTCTTCTGCTAATAAAATTATCCTAAGATATTATCTTATCTAGAAAAAGAATAACTTATCATAACTTTTACATATCAAGCTGAGTGTTAACATTTCCCTGTACAAGTCATTTAAGTCTAAAAATGTATAGTGTTAAGCAATATTTAAATAAATACCCTAAATCTTTTTTAAGCTATCCCATGTTTATTAACATTATAATTTATTGCTTTTCACCTACCTTTGTTGTTTCAATTTAACATTTATATTCTTGGGCTGTATAGGTATAGACATTTTCCAAATGTTATGGCTGCCTTTGAAATTCAAGTGACTGGCTTTTGGAGTTTGAAGACATTCTACATCTGATTTCCATTTGATATTTTCTTTTAAAAAGTGTCCATTATTTGGTTGTTTTTTATTAGATAAAAATTGGCAGTCCCTTTCCTATCCTCCTTACTATTATATATCACATCTAATTTCATATTGACACCCAACACTCTACTGAATCATTCTTCACTCTGCTTAAAAAAAAAATGGTTTTTGAAGTTTTCCCAGGAAATTGGTATTGTCCTTCAAAGTTCCTGTCCTGTGCAGTGTGAATTAGATATGCCAAGAACTTTTCACAACCTTTTTTCCTTTCTTAAATGCAAAAACACAGCCAAACTAAGAGAAAATGGTTTACCCTCTCTCTTCTGCCTTCTTCCTGCATGACACACAGACATGCTATCTGGGAATGCAGTAATTTTGAGACCAGAAGGAGAAAACTGTACAGGATAGCAAAGGAGAGAAGCGGAGAGAATTGTCTGTGCCCGGACGTGTTGTTACATATGGTAAGTAAACCTTGATCTGTTTAAGTTTTTTTTGGTTGGGCTTTCTGAATTTTGTAGTAGACACTAGTAACTGACACACCCCATTCTCCAACCCAGCATTTCATTTTTTTGACTGTTGGTCATTTTGTTTTGAATATGTTCTAGCACCAAGTCTGGTAAAGAAAAAGACGATGTTGACGTGGGTTGATTATCCCCTTAGTTAGAAAATACGAAGCCTTATCTGTTTCCTCCTTAGGAATTCTCTGCCCCAGCATTGACTTGAGACTTCTTCCTTGCCATTCCTTAAAGAAAACATTTAAGACTATTTTAAAGAGGATTATTGCTGCTGGTCTTAGATGTTTTAGATTGCCACTATGTAACTGAACTTTAGAGAGTAAAGAAGTGGCAATAAATATTTACTAATTTTTAGCTATGCATCAGAATCTCTGTTGAATCATTTACGTATTGTCTTACAATTCTCAAAACAATGTCTTGAGGTAATTATACTTTTAAAGACTAGAAAAGTGGGAAATGAATCTCAGAGATTTCAAGTGTCTGTTTTGATATCACACCACTACTATAAGGTCAAAAGGCTTTATAGAAATTGTTCTCAAAGTGTATTTTCACCAGCATCAGTTTTGCCTGAGAACTTAATAGTGGTGCAAATTTTGAACTCTGACTCAAACTTACTAAATCAGAAACTTGGTGCTGGAGGCTTAGTAACCGGCGTTTAACAAGCCCACTAGATAATGCTGATAGAAATTAAAGTTGGAGAATCACAGTTTTAAAGAAACAGATCATAAAAAGAAACAAATCCTAAAATTTAAACACTAAAATAACTTGACAATTTAGACAATAAGGCTTTAATAATTTTTTAAATATTTAGAAAAGTTATTCTATACTGCAGTTTCCAAAATAGGGGACATGAATTTATGACAACTCTGTAGCTTCAGATATTACTTAATGGGCTACCAGTTTCAAATTAGGCCAATAACAATTCAGTAAATTTAAAGAATTATTTAAATAAAGTCCTGTAGTTTCAACAGTTTGTAGTAAGAGGCATGAGGTGAGCCAAAGGACCAAGAGCTAAGGGAATTATGCTACTGGAACTAATTTACCATCAAGATGTGACATTAAAAGCCAGCAGGTATTTTGAGGAGCTTGTTGTAGTTAAGAGCTTCTATATTAGCCCTACTGAGAAGATGCTAGTCTTTAGCTTAAAGCTTGGTTGCATGCTGGAAAGAAACAGTTTAATTGGATTTTTAAAATCCCAGAACAGGTAATATGTTAATTTGAGATTGTCAAACTATCATCTAGGTTTTATCATTCACTTTCAATTGTAAGCACGAAGACTGGATCTGTTCGGTGGACATGTGATTTTAATTAGTTTTTAAGAAAGTAGAGCTTTAGGCTCAGACCTACAAAAATATATCTTTTTCTCTCTAAGAGTTATTAATAACTTTTTATTTATTTCTCTGATTTAAAGACTTTTGTTTCAGGTAATCTTCAAGCAATCCTCAGGCTGTACCCCTATATCTGTTTTTTATGACTGTCTTATGTGAACTGTCGTAGGCAAAATTAGGCTTTTCAATGTATATGAAGCCTTGCAACACAAAAACATCTCTTTACTCATTTTTATCCTTCTTTCCTCTTGACTAATCATAACTTTTTGACATAACAATAGTTAGCACCATTGTTCGGTCGTCACTTTCCCTGATGTGAAAAGCACCTGCCATTTGGAAATTATCATTAACATTTATGTGTTATATGTTTATAATTCTCTATAGAATTCAATAGCTCTGAACTTTCAAGTTACTTTCTGTGTATATTTTTGTTTATATTGATTATAAGGACTTTGCTGTCAAGTGTTTATATATCTTTAAATATTTATATATCTTTATAAATGTTTATATATCTTTAAATATTAAGTGGTATATTCTGTTTGAACTAAAGAACTCGTGATTATTGTACATAAATTATAGCCTGTTATTCTTTTCCAAAAATAATTTTTATGTGATACACTATAATTCTTTGTGAGAAACTATGCCATTGTCTCATGATTGAGCATTCTTAGCTTCTGGCCTGTGGGAGCTCCTTACTTCCTAAAAATTAAAAACAATTAGTATGACTATTTAAACATTTAAGTCACAAGTTTTCTCATAGAAAATTCACTTTAATAAGTGATGGGATATTATATTTAACAATGTAAATGCATATTTATTTTAATTAGTTTGTGTATTTGACTAACTGTATTTCCATGTTATGTGTTGGGGAATTAAATGCACATACATCAGAAATGAGAAACAAACAGAAGTTTTATTGAATTAATTAGTACTCTTTTACTGTGGTTTTTATTGCAGCCATTTTTTGTTATTTTTATGTAAGCTAATTATTTCTAAGCATAAAGTAGCATGTATAAGGAAATAAGTAGAAATACTTTATATTTTTTGGATATATTTCTTTCTTTTTCCTTCCTTCTGTCCCATTCTCTTTCCTAGTTTATGCCAAGAGAATCAAATGAAACCTTATTTGAGGTATATGAGTCCTCTTTTTTAAACAGACGCAGGCTTATTTATATTTTCAAAATGCCTAGACACAATATTCACTTATAAAATGAACTAATAAAACTGTGATTTTTTTCACAAAAATAATGCTAAATTTCTTTTCCCAATAATATGAGTTATATAGAACAACTTTTGTTTTCAGTATACAGATAAGAAAAGTAATGTCACATGATCTTATTTCCTTTCTCCTAGAGCTAGAAAACCGGTACATGATCCAAAATCTTCTGACTACAAACTTAATGTACCTTCACTTTAAAGCATGCTGTTTCTCTCATCAGTGTGTATGACACTAAAGAATGCATTAGAGGAAGAATGCAAAAATATGAACACAAGACCAAAGTCTTCCTTTTTAATTCATGCTGACTTTTGACTGTTAATGTCCAGTCAGATCTACAAACAAATTATATCTGATATGCAGATTTGTTTATGTTTATGTGCTGATGTTTGGCACCATATCTGAGATATATTTTTCTGTGAGTGGATCAGACAGCAGAATTTCTTTTAGTTTATTTTAATTCTAACTCTTACAAGGAAAGTCAAGATCACAATGTCATACCGACTTGAACCTAATGGCTGATTGGCCAAATACTTTCCTTTAACTCCAGCAAGTCAATTTTCTTAAGTGACCAATTCAAATAATGATAAACTAATATTGAAAAGAAGTAGTTTAATTTTTATTTTTATTTTTTATTTTTAATCAATATAAATAATGCTCTAAATCCTATGGTATTTCTACATTTGAAAAATATAGGATGATGCTAACACTTTCACTATGCGACTGAGTAATCTATTTAGTTTATCTTCAAGTCCAAGAAATAGCTACGGCATGTAGTAATGTGTGATAATCTTTGCCAGACTTATCAAAGTTGTAGGTTCTGGGTGAGCTAATTTCTATTCTGTTGTATATAAATTTCATCTTAACACTGTGGTTGCTAATGAATTTATCTTCTTTGCCTTTATTTTTAAAGGCTCATTTTCCACACTGTTGAGAATAAAGTATTAATAGAACAGGTGAGGGGAAAAATAAAATAAAGACTTTGTTGAAGGCTATTGCTGTCATCAAAGTAAGAAATGACTACCTGAATGATATTAGAATTGGTCATGTTTTGGATATATTCTGAAGGAAGGGTCAAGATAATTCCTGAGGAATGTGACGTAGCATGTTGGAGGAAGAGAAGAATAAGAGAAGACTCCAAGTTTCTGCCTTGAGTGATGAAATCACCAATGAATAAAGCAGACTTTGTGAGAGTGAGAAGATTATGAGGTTAGTTTTGCATATGAGTTTAGTTTGTTCACCTTGAGATGCTTAATAATCATCAAAGGATGGGTATTAGGCTGTCGGATGTGGGGCTGCAGTTCAGAATGGAGCCATGGACTGGATATATAAATTTGAGAATTGTTAGCAAAGATGATATATAAGGCTATGAGATTGAGTGAGATCATCAAGTGTATGAGGCTACCTAGAAGAGAGAGAGGCCAAAAGATGAATCCTAACCTTAACCTTAACCTTACCCCTCTCTCTGATATTGATGTTTAGAGGTTGGAGGAAGGGGAGAAACCAATAAAAGAAAGTTAAGAGTAGTACTAGCATTGCAGGTGTGGAGTGTTGAAAGCCAAGTGAAGGAAACACATTCAAGGATTGAGTGGGTGTTGTTGACTGTATGTTAACTCATACATAAGAAGCAATGGGAGGGGCTAATTTAGCAAAATGAAGGTATAGCAGTTTCCATGGACTGGTGAATACATATTGACCGCTTTTACAAGGAGTTGTGCTGCGAAAGGGAGCAAATAAGAAACGCACGATGATAAAAGCAGGGTAAGAGAAGAGAATATATTTTTAAGATGAGAAAATAATAAGCATCATGCTGCATGCAATTAGAAGTGATTAATTATAGAGTGAAATAAGTTATGATAGAATAGAAAGAAGGAAGAATTTGTGGAATGCCAAAAATAGTAATACTGGAAATTGTCAACCATTTTGTAGATATGAAGTGGATTTTTTTTAATATCCCTTTTTTTCTTTTTCAAGTCTCTTACCATAGATTAAGAAAATAATTCTAAAAGACCATTCTTTTCTCCCAAACAAATAATGTACTTCAAATTGTTCCAACCATGTCCTTCACAAGCTATTGTCTCCTTTTTATATAGTTAGTTTGTTTGTTCTTTTATAAGCAAAGCTATTTAAAGCATTTTCAATCCTTTAATTTTTCTTATCAAAGTGTCTCTTTTGACTTTCCTATACAAAGACTCTGTAGTGGTGCTATTATTGTGATATAAACTTTAATTATGTCTATTGACATATTTGAGCCAGCTAACAAAATGAAAGAATAGGTAAAATAAATTGTGAAAATATACTTTTCATTGGAGCGAAGCATGCATAATATACTTTCCCCAAGCCCCTCATTTGTTTTAGACACTGGATTAAAATTATAGTTTGAATTAGCAAATGCTTACTAATTTTTAAGTAAATACAAACTAAGAAAATGTCTTGTTTATATTAATTTCTTTCAACATAAATATTATAAGTATTTTTTTGTACATAAAAGCACTCAATGTTTATTTAAAATTGATTTCAATGTTTTATATTTTTAATATCTAGTATAATAACCAATATATTTAGTACACATGGAATGCTATGGACTACTTCTATGAAGGAAAGCTGAGTTTTATACACATATTATCTCCACAAATCCATAAACTTAGTTTATACAAAGGTATTTGTTTATTTTCTATTAGATGCAAGTGATTGAACTCCATGCCAGAGGTACCAGGTGAACATCATTGTTTCAACAGAGTGTCACTATACACCATTGCTTTCAGAACCATTGCGCTTTGTAAAGTTTTATGTGATGAGAATAGGAAGAAATTGTTTTTATTATACATAACATATATCTTTTAATTCTTATTTTAAATTTTTATTGTTTGTTTTTCTTTTTATTAGCTGAAAGAACAGTAATGCAAAAATTTTCCTGGTGAAGATGGCAGATGTGGAAGAGAAATAAATGAAGCTGGAGTAGGGAAATCTTATTATCAAAATGTTTAGAAAGAATGTACCTACATGGAGCTGGAAATTCTGATGAAAAATAAGTGAATATCAATTTTGTTACAAAAAATGCTGCTAATAATTTATTATCTTATTCTTGAGACAAATTAGGGAAATGTACCTGATGTGCATTTATAAAAATGTTTTCTTTTTTTAAAACAATGGAAGTTACCATTAAATTAACATAATAAGGCTATGGCAACTATGAATGAAGGCAAATTTTTAATTGTTAGAAACTAGGACAAAAGATAAGTGGAATAATATTTTTGTCTTTAATATCATGAATCATAAACTAGTAAATAGATTCTAATTAAAATAACAAGCTTATTAAATAATAAACAATTGATCTCTTTATCAATATATAATGTCTGTTTTTGTCCTGTTTTACTGTTTTTGATTTAAAGTCTATTTTAGCTGATATGAGTATAGCTACTCCTGCTTACTTTTGGATTCTCTTTGCATGGAATATCTTTTTCTATTCCTTTACTTTCAGTCTATATGTGTCTTTAGGGGTAAGGTGAATTTCTTATAAGCAGTATATTACTGGATTTTTTTTTATTCATTCAGTCAATTTATCTTTTAAGTAGTGCATTTAATCTGTTTACATTGAAGTTTAATATTGATATATGAGGCTTTGTTCATGTCTTGTTGTTAGCTGATTTCTAGTTGTTTTATAACTTCTTTGTTTCCTTCTTTTTCTCTGTCTTTTTGTCTTTGTGGCTTCCTGACCTTCTGTCATGTTGTCATTTAATTCCTTTCTCTTCCTCCTTTGTGTGATTGTGTTGAGGGTTAGGATTGAGACATGAGAACCCTAGGAGTGGGACGGGATTTTGGCAAAGAACAAAACCTGTGAACATGTCAGTTCACTGAGCAAAAGCTGCTCAACTTTGAGGGGGACATTCCACTGATCAGGGATGTCTGCAAACAGACCCTGTCTTGAAGCCTGAGGGCTACAGCCTGGATGTCTGTAACCAGCAAATAATCAGGGTTTGTAATCCATGGGTGGAGAGAATGATCAAAGGATGTCAGCCCAGCAGATAAGAGAAGTTTGAAATTCTAAGCCTGAGGCAATGTTGCTATCTCTCTTCTAAATTCATGTCTCAGTAAATAAGGAATTAGATAAAGAAGAGAAAAGTGTGTGGTCTCTGTGTTCCCCTTTGGATTATACGCCTTACTGATGACTCACGATTTTATCTTTAACTTGTGTATACTTAGCTAGTTTATTGTTACTTTGGGAGATCTTGAAACTTAAACTCATGACATGTACATGTAAATCGGTGACTGATGATAATTGGCTCTTGAAAGAATAAATACCGATGTGGGACTTCACTCATGGCCTCCTGGCTCACGGGAATGCTGGAGGACCCCTGATTTCCCCATCTATACATTGTCTTTGTCTCCTTTATTTCCAATCTCTTGTGACGTTCCTGCATGGGACCCGATTTGTTGGGAGAGTCATGAACTCCTGGCATGATTATTTTGTAAGACTTGTGCATTTTATATTTTTGTGTGTTTCCATGATGGTGAATATTGTACTTTTGTTTCCATGTTTAAGACTCCTTTGAGTATTTCCTGTAGGACCACTTAAGTGGTGATAAATTCTCTCAGCACTTGCTTGTCAGGAAAGGATTTTATTTCTTCTTCATTTATAAAGCTTGGTCTGGCAAGATATAAAATTCTTTTCTGTCTGTTTTTTCCTTCCAGCACTTTAAAAATGACATCTCATTCTTTTCTGGCCTATAAAGTTTCCGCTGAAAAGTTCTCTATTAGTCTGATTGGATTCATTTTATAGCTGACTAGATTCTTTTCTCTTGCTAATTTTAGAATGCTTTCTTTCACTTTGACTTTAATCATTCTGATCATAATATGCAAAGGTGAAGTCATTTTTGCAATGTATTTGCCTAAGGATCATTGGGTCACCTGTATCTGAATGTCCAACTCTCTCGGTAGTCCTGAGACATTTTCATCAATTATTTCTTTTTTGATAATAATTACTTACTAATCAATTTTGGTAAATAATTATTACCAAACTTTTTGATCTTTGTTCCCCTTTGGGAATACTGCAAATTCATATGTTCAATCGCTTTGTAGTCTCAGACATCTCAAAGATTTTGCCTATTCTTTTTTTTATTCTTTTTTACTTATTTTTGTCTGATTGGATTCCAAAGATCTCTTTTCAAGTTCTGAGATTCTTTCTTCTGCTTGGTCTAGTCTATCCTTGATTCATTTAAATGTGTTTTGTATTTCCTTCAATGAATTTTCAGCTCCAGAATTTCTGTTTCTTTGTTTGTTTGTTTCGATGATATCTATCTCCCTGATAATTTTTTCATTCATAACCTGAATTGATTTTATGATTTCTTTTTATTGGTTTTCATGTCTCTTCCATCTTGTTGAGCTTCTTGAGAATCAATATTTGGAATTCTTTCTCTGGAATTACAAGTAATTCTTTTTGATTGGGATCCATTGCTGGATAATTGTTGTGCTCCTTTTGTTGTGTCATATTTTTGGGCTTTTTCATGTTTCCTGTGTATTTCAATTGATATCTGGGCATTTGATGTAATGGTGGCCTGTTCCACTTTTTCCATGATCCTACATATATATGCACCCAACATTAGAGCACTCAGATACTCAAAACAAATATTACTAGACCTAAATAAAGAGATATACAGCAACACAATAATAGTAGAGGACCTCAATACCCCAATCACAGCACAAGACAGATCATGAAGACAGACAACCAACAAAGAAACATTGGACTTAAATTGGACTTTGAACAAATGGACTTAACAGACATTTGTAAAACATCCTACCAAACAACTACAGAATATACACTCTTCATCAGCACATGGAACACTCTGTGTGATAGATTACATTTTAGACCACAAAACACATCTTAATAAATTTTAAGAAATTGAAATCATATTAAGTATCTTCTTAGACCACAGTGAAATAAATCTAGAAACCAAGATGAAGAGAAACTTCAGAAACTATACAAACACATGTAGTTCAAACAACATGCTCCTAAATGATCACTGGATCAACAAAGAAATCAAGATGGAAATTTTAAAAATTACTGAAATGAATGAAAATTAAAACACAACATACTAAAACTTGTTGGACATATGAAAGTCAGTGCTAAGAGAAAAGCTTATAGTAATAAATGCCTACATCAAAAAGTCAAAGATCAAGAAATTAACAACCTAGCATTGAATCTCAATGGACTAGAAAAACAAGAACAAAGCAAAACCATACTTAGCATGAAAAAGAAATAACTAAGATCAGAGCAGAACTAAATGAAATTGAAACAAGAAAACAATACAAAGCATCAATGAAACTAAAAGTTGGTTCTTCAAAAAATAAACAAAACTGATAAACAACTACCTAGACTAACAAAGAAAAGGAGAGAGAAGATTCATATAAACACAATCAGAAATGAAAAGGAAGACATAACAACTGATATCACAGAAATATAGAAGATCATCAGCAACTATGATAAACAACTATGCACTCACAAACCAGAAAAGATAGAGGAATTTAATGAATTCATAAACACTTGCAACCCTTGAGACCGGACCAGGAAGAAATAGAATTCCTGATTAGACCGATAACAAGCAGCAGGATGGAATCAGTAATAAAAAGTCTCCCAATCAAAAAAAGCCCAGGACCAGATGGATTCACAGCCAAATTCTACCAGACCTAGAAAGAAAAACTGGTGCCAATCTTACTAAAACTATTCTAAAAGAGCAAGAAGGAGGGAATCCTCCCTAACTCGTTCTTCAAAGTGCAAAGTCAGTATTACCCTGATACCAAAGCCAGGAAAGCGTGACCCTAGTAAGAGGCAATGTTGTAAGTTCAAGCCCGAGGCCACCTGCTGGCAGAATTGTTTCTTGTGCAGGGAAGGTCAGTCTTGTTTTATGCCAACCCTCAATTGACTGATTGAGGCCTCACATACATTGTGGAGGACAATTTGCTTTACTCAAAGTTGTGATCATCAGTTTAAATATTAATCTCATCAAAAATATCCTCACAGAAACATATCTGGGCACTGTGGTCTAGCCAAGTTGACACATAAAATTGACCATCACATATGTAATTTAAAAATGATCCTAGAAATTAGATGTGACCATAATTACGTTAAAGTCAGCTTTGTATATGATCATTAGCTACTACTTTAAGATGAAACTTATAATAATACTTTATCAGGGGGAATCATAAAGGATTCTGAGGTTAAATCAAAGTCCTCATGGTGAATTCTATTTCTTTTCTTTATCTGTGTGTAGACTTTGGCCTTCTACTGGAGAAAATATAAGAAAATATCTTGTTGGAAACTCAAATCTCATTAATTGTGAGTTCTCAAAATTGCCCAGTAAGTCCTTCTCTCAGTCTACTTATCTCTGTTAGCAACATTTTCAGAGTAATTCCTCCTCAAGCCACTATCCTATCAGCGTACATTCAGTCTTTCCTCCTAGTCACGGAGAAAATGTGTACCATCAGCATCTTCCTCTTCCTTACATTGATCTAAGACTGCATCTAATAACACACATTCCTGATACTTCCTTTTTTTATTTCTTAGAATGAGAGAAATTCTCTCCTTCTATTAAAAGCTGAGTTCCACAGGGGCCTCCTGGACTGCTTTGCCTCCTACCTTTGCAAAACAATTATTATTTATATAAAATCTGCTTGCTTTTCCTGAATCTTCAATTGCTCCCTTTGTTCTGTTTTCTTTCCATCTATGTTGAAACATGTTTATGGCTTTCATATTATTATAAATATAATCATCTCTTGAACATACATCTTGTAGCCATGGACATCACTTTTTGCCCAATTTCATCTTAAAACTCCCTGAAAAAAATCTGCAATTTTTTTAACTTTCTCCCCTTTATCTTATTTCTCTAAAGTCAGCTGTCTAGCTTTCTAATGGACATACACACATGTCTGTTTTGCAGACACCTAAAAGCTAACTGTATTGAACAAATAAAATCACTTTCCTGCAAAATCCATTCATCTTCTCATGTTCCCCTAACTCAGAACAAGACAACACCATTTACCAGAGTTAATTTCCCAGTGTCAACCTGAACTCTTTCTCCTTTCTTATTCTCAAATCTGTTTAGATGCTACATCCTACTGATTCTGCTCATTAAATATAATACATCTCCTCAATCCTCATTTTCATTATCCTGATGCATCACCTTTTGCATGTGCTATTAAATAACTTCCTAAAGAACCTTAGCATCTAATGGGGAATAATTTATTATTGGAAAAACAATGAGTAGTATTCCCTTCAAATCCTTTCTTCACAATACTTTTCTATGAGAGAAATTTTTGATGCAGAAGAAAGTTGACGCAATGAAATGAACTATTCTTATACCTTTAGACCACCATTTTATCTTCAAGCTTATTCATGAAGAAAACTATTAAATAACAATATAGGTTATCATCTAGTGTTCCTTGAAATAGCAGAAAACACCCACCAGTATTTCAGGGCATGACGACTTTGTGCTTCCAATTAGCTGCTTCTCAATGTTAAAAATGTCAGTTAAAGAAAGCTCAAATCCTTGCCACAATCAGTTTCAGATTAAGCAGTTCCAGAACAAACCAGTAGTTCCAGACAAAGCAGACAGTGAAACTTCTGGTTCTCTAACTTTTGAATTTACTCTTGATTTTTTGTGCTTGCACATAAAATCACTTTGTTCTTAATTTTGCCAATGGATAATCTTAGTATCTTTTTGACAATTTCTTATAAAATATTTGAAAAATATGAAACTTTATATTATGGAATATTGAAAAATGGGAATGTTTGTGGCCTTTTTCATACATGCTTGGCACAGGGGGTTAGATTTTACAATATTTACTTAATGTGTTGACAACATTATTCAAAGTTTTAATCTATTTTTAATAAGTAATAGCAAATATCATTACAGGGCAAAAATATTACATGCATTGAATGCAGCTCTAAAGTCAATTCTCCATTATACATGGTTTACATAGCCTTTTATCATCATCTGCATGCTGATTTTTCTGCCCTATCTCATCATCCTCACCCTGGAGGTTTTCCTGCCACATACATCTACTTTTAGTTCTATAAGTACCCACAGCTCTGTCTCACTTTCAGACTTTTGTTTCTGCTGGTTCTTCTACTTTGAGGATTCTTTCTTTTATTCACGTGATTACACATCCAACCAGCCTCAGCCTAAATACAATGTCTCTTAGGTGGCAGAGCTTAAATGTTTTTCTTTTGTTCCCACAATATCCTATATATTGGCTATCATTATGCTGATTGCCCCTGATTTTAATTTCTTATTTATTGGCAGTCCCACCTTACAGCAAATGCCCTTAAAATAAGAAACTTTGTCTTTTTTGTTCATCATATTATCTCCAGTACCTAGCACAATGCCTGACACCAAATAGCTATTCAACAAACATCTCTTGAATACCTGCACAATATTTTTAGAATGTGAAGTATAAGATGGAAGAGGTTAATGGTGAGGTAAGAAAAATATGAATTACTTTGCATGTTCATATACTTTCCTTTGTGTTATAGACAGTTTATTTTATTTGATACTTATGCAATAAATTTAGTGCTCTGATATATTTCCATTTTTGTTAGTGCTTTCTTTTTCCTGTTGTCAAGGATCCAGTAAGGTCAGTTCATTTGAAATTTAATTCATGAGATGCCTAATTTCCATATGTTCAGGTATTCAGTGAAATATGATTTGTTTGTTTTGCACAGACACACTGATAGATTTATCTTTCTAAAAAATACTGAAACAACAAATTTTCATTTTTAGGTATTAATGTAGAAAGTTAGATAATACAATTTTAAATATGAAGATAAGTAGTGTGTATTTTGTAACTCTAAATATAAATGCTCTCCAGCAAATACATATCTTTGTGCCTCAATGCCTTATTCAAGAAATTGCCTAGATTTTCTGATGTTTAAATTCATCATTAAATAAAAAACAGTGAAGAGTACTTCTGCTATGAATATTAATATTAAACTGTTAACTCTCTAGGAGCAGTAATCAAATAATATCTTGTAGAGTACATTGAAAAAAACCCTAGGAGCTTTTAGTGAACTATGAAATGGGAATGAAAACTTGCCACCAAATTTGAAACTGATTGGAAGATCAGTTCCAAATATCAGTTTCGGCAAATATTTATTGGGCATATTTCTTGCATAATTTTTTAACTTGATCTTGAAAAACAAAAATTTGGGGGAAGGATCAGCATATAGAGTTGCTTATATAAGAAATACTGATTATTTTCTTCCTAAGCAATTGCACAGATTGTATATTTCTCCTATTAGCACAAATGTAACATTTAAAACAAAAACACTGTTAAATATGCAGATTTAAAATTGTACATGTTTATCCATACTTTTGCCCCAGTATCATTCCACCACATATTATTACATGTAATTTTAAGCTATGCCAACCTAATGGTCTGCTGCAAGGACATATGGATTCAGTCTGCAAAATTTTCTAGCAAAAAGTTCCACACTTAAAATGTTGCTTCACCTGACAGACTGCATCCCATCTGGTTTTTAAAGTAGGAATTGTGGAAAAATGCCAGTGCACACTGCTTCTGTCCAAGCAATTCATTGATTTCTTTCATCTTCAGCTAGTTTTGGTAACTTGATGTGGTCCCATGGCAATGAGTTGTGCTTTCATTCTCCCAAGTGATTCCAATTAAAAGGAAAGCTGTTTCTCTCACATGGCATCCCTAAAAAATTAATTAAGGCAATAAGTGTCATGCCATCTGTACCTTATGTGTGAAAGACATTAATCAGCACATACCTCCCAGCTGGGTGCATCTTTAGTGTGTAGCCACCTAGAACACAAACAGTGCTATGGATCAGTGGAGGCTATCAACACAGTCAGGGCAAGATAGAAGTGTGCTAGCCATTCTGCATTAGACTGATCTATAGAGATTTCTGTTCACCACTAGGTTCTGTTTCTATCATCTTAAATATCTATCTGCAAAAAAGTTCATATTTAAATTTGTAGCAGATGATGTTTTAAAAGTTTTAATTAACTATATAAGAAATCTGAAAATTAATAAGAATGGAAATATAAGAAATAAAAGTAAATGTTTCATGCTGTGAAAAAAAAGTATAACAAAGTGAACTTGTGAAAAGCTATTCATTAAGACTTTGTTTCCAAGAATCTGGCTAGATATTCTGAGCAACGATTCTGATGAGGAATGCTGAAATTTCTAGTGTAAGCATTTAGTACTATACATTTCCATCTTGGTACTGCTTTACCTGCATCTCACAAATTTCTTTTCTTTTCTTTTTATTTTGCTTGGCTTTTTCAATGAGTATAAAGTTTCAGAATTACAATTTTTGAAACAAATCAACTTTGAGTAACAAAAACTGGTTCCTGGTAATATGACAAACCTAGTATAACCTAGGGACATTTTCTATTTATCCATTTATATAACAAAAAGGTAAACACATCTGCTCAGATACAACTGATTGTGGGAAAATAAAAGGAATGCATCCTCAGTTTTTGAATTTAGTAAACATTTCCATATCACTATAGTTCCCACTTTAAGTAAAATCAGGATTTAGACATTTTACATTTCAAAGAAAGGACAAAAAAATTCACAATTCTTTATCAGTTAAATAGAAGCAGAAAACAGAAACTCAATCCATTAAGTACATCAAATATAATTTTAAAAACATTAATATGTCTACTCTGCTGAGAGAAGAAGTGGTATTACCTGAGGATGGGTAGGCCAGAGGACAGGTACATTGGAGCATAAATGTTTTTCCTGTCGATTTACTTATATACTTTTTTTAAATGGAAGAGAATTGTGAATGCTGAGGAGAAAGAGCTAGTAGAATGAAGGCAGAATGTAACCAACCAAGATGTCCCCACAGGAGACAGGAGGAAACGGGCTGTGCTGGAGTCTTGGCAGTGTCAGGGGACAGGCAGCAAAGGGGGAATAGAAGATGGTACTAGTAACCTTCATGGGTAAAAGGTATATATTTGCATGTGCTGAGTGAAATTATATTGTGAATCAACCAGAAATACCACTCGAAGAGCTCATCCTGTCAAGGGAATCGTATTAATTTGTGTATATGTAAGACAAGCACATTCTCTGTCTAAGGTTTGCTTGTGTACAATCTGCATGAACCATACACAAAACAGAAGGAAAATAGATGTAAAGAAATCGTGACAGTGTAAAGGAAGCCAGTCCTCCCATGATGTAGTTTATATGCCACCAAAATGTTTGTACTCCCATGATATCCTGAAATAAAAAAAATAAGGCCAGATTAAAAGTAAATATTGTTTACTCTTTATTGTGTAATGAAGGCATTATAATTTAAAATTTGTATGTGAATTCTACTGGGAAGAGATTTAAATAGATGCAGTTTTTGGTCAATATACATAGAAGATATGATGTTTGAATCCCAAGACATCTCAGGAGAAATAATTTAAAGATGATACTATTTGCAAAAGTTGATTATTGATAGATTTTTTTCACAAATTTCTTATATTATACTTTCACTTTTAATTCAGTTCAATGTATTTCTTTAATTCCCTTTGAGGCACTATTCTCTGACCTATGGATTATTTGGAATTCATATTTTTTTAATATCCAAGTGTTTAGAAATTTTCCTATTATTTTTCTGTTATTGATTTCCAGTTTGATTTCATTAGAGTCAGAAAACACAGTCTATGATTTCAATTTTTTTAGTTTGTTGAGAATGAAATAGTTTTGTTGCCCAGAATATGGTATATCTTGGTTTATGTTTACAGGCATTTAAGAAGAATGTACTTTCTGTTGTTTGGGGTAGAATGTTGGATAAATGTTTAGAAGATCCTGTTTATTAATGGCACTTCTGACTTCTTATAGCCTTCCTGATTTTTTTTGTCTTATTCATTCAATTGTTGGGAGAGGGGAATCAAAGTCTCTAACTAAAGTTATGGATTTGTCTATTTCACTTTTAATTTGTATGAGGTTTTGCTTCACATAGTTTGGTTCTTCTATTATTATATCTTATATTACTTTGTTGAGACTGTATGTTTTCATTGGTTTCTATCATGTGTATAATTGCTCTTTGAATCATCCTTTGATCACTGCTTTAAAATATTTGTCAGATAATTCTAACATCTCTGTCATCTCATTTGTTGCCCTTTCTCATTTGAGTTAAGATATTACCGGTTCTTATGTTTATTGGCCATTTGTCTATCTTCTTTTGAAAAGCTTGTGTTCATTTCCTTTGTTCAATTCTTGATAGGCTTGTTTTATTTTTTGCTTGCTGATTTCCTTGAGTTCTTTGTAGAGTCTGGTTCTTAGCCCTTTATGGGATGTGTAGCATGTGAATATTTTCTCCCATTGTATAGGTTGTATGTTTGCTGAGTTTATTATTTCCTTGGCTGTGTACGGACTTTAATTGTAATTAAGTCCTATTTATTTATTTTTGTTGTTCCTGTGGCTGCCTTTGGCATCTTCTTCATAAATTCTTTGCCTAGCATATCTAGAAGAGTTTTTCCAGCATTTTCCTCTAGGGTTCTTATGGTTTCATGCCTTACATTTAAGTCTTTTATCCATCTTGAATTAATTTTTGTGAGTGGTGATAGATATTGATCCTGTTTCATTCCTCCAAATGTGGCTATCCAATTTTCCCAGCATCATTTATTGAATAGGGCTTATTTTCTTCAGTGTATATTATTGTTCACTTTGTCAAAGATCAGTAGGCTGTATGTGGATAGTTTTACAGCTTAGTTTTCTACTCTGTTCCATGGGTCTGTGTGTGTATTTTGTGCCAATACCATGCTATTTTGGTTACTATAGCCTCGTGATATAGTCAAAGCCTGGTAATGTGATGCTTCCAGATTTGTTCCTTTTTCTTAACATTACTTTGGCTATTCAGGTTCTTTTCTGGTTGCAAACATCACTAATCATCAAGTAAATGCAAATTAAAATGATGATGAAATATTACCTTACTCCTATTAGAATGGCTTTTATTAAAAAGTCCAAAATTAATAGATGCTGGCACAGATGCAGAGATAAAGGAATGCTTCTACACTGCTGATGGGACTGCAAGTTAGTATAACCTCTATGGAAAACAGTATGGAGATTCCTCAAAGACCTGAAAGTTTACCTACCATTTTACCCAGCAATCTAACTATTGGGTGTTTACCCAAAGGAAAAGAAGTCATTTTATCAAGAAGACACCTGTACTCAAATGTTTATTGCAGCGCAATTCACAATTGCAAAGGTGAAATGCCTATTACTTCATGAGTGGATTAACTCAACCCAAGTGCCCATCAATTCATGAGTGGATTAACAAAATGTGGTATATGTATGGCATGGAATACTATTCAGCCATGAAGAAGGATGACTTAATGCCCTTTGCCACACCATGTGTACTCACTATTAGATGAGCTCACTAACTGATGTACTCACTAACCCCATGAGCACATATGTGCATAGAGAGAAGAAAAACTCAATGGAAATCAGGCAAGGGAAAGATGGGAGGAGGGGATGGGTAATAACCTTTTTAATGGCTACAATGAACACTATTTGGGTGACAGACACACTTATAACCATGACTCAAGCATCATAAAAGTGATCTATATAACCAAAAATATTTATACCCCAGTAATATTTTGAAATTTGAAAAAAATACATTCCTGATTTTTGATATGATTAATAATTTATTGAAAGAAACCTGGACATTTTGAGCTTTGTGAATCATATTTAAATATTTTATTATAACTAACCTCCTCTGACACCATTCTGGCACATGCCTGAATACTCTGCCTCTTACTTCCAGGTGGTGGTGGAAGTCCAGACTTCCTACATGGTCTTTAGTGACATTGCTGGGGATAGGGGGCTCATTATCCCCTAAAGGTGATGAAAGTCACAGTTTTGTATTTGAACTTCTCTGTCACCACTCCAACAGGGCAGTTGAGGGTTCTTCATTTTAGCCTCTTGAGGGTAAAAGTTTTGACTCGCCACTGAGCATTTGCTGGTGCATTGGGAATGGGGGCTGTATAAAATACATGTTGTAAAAGAAAACCCAGAATCCTCACTTCTGTGTAATTCCTTAGGCTTTTCTATCTTTTAGAGTCATCTTGTCTTCATTTGATATATAATAGCCGAAATTTTTAGTTGGTTTTAGTAGGAGGAATAGGGAAAATTACTTCTACTCCAACTTCATAGAAGCATATCCCACTATATTTTTTAAGTTTCATTATGTAATAAAATATATCCTTGAAATGGAGAATGCAATCATATTTTATGACGATTTTAATGTTTGTTGTTGACAATTATGGGGAAGATAGTGAGGCAGATTTTCATCTTCTATTATGTCATATCAAAAATGTCTCCTGGAATGTATGAATAGTTTAATATAACATGCTACTAAAATGGTACTGCCTTCAATTAGTTGTCAAATGCAATGTATGTAAAATGAATTATAAAGTATAATGTAATAATATAAAATAATTTACAATCAGACAATATCATGAAACAAATGGAAGGGGAGTCAAGATAAACTCCATTTCTGGATAGAAACAAGTCTCTCAAAAACAGAGAAAGATTAGTTTGAAATGATAATCTATATCCAGACATTTCACATTCATAATCCAGTTACCAATGATTTTGAATAGTTAGAAAAAAGTAGTTACATTTATACATCTTAAGGTGGAAAAAACTCTGAACATTTTTACCCTTTCAAGTCCATATTAGCAATATGCTACCATATTTATCTTTTATATATAAAAAATAGTTGGATTATCAGTCATATTCCTAGCCATGCAGGCATTTCAAGTTCCCTCAGGTTGTACATTTAAGGTGAAAGCTTTCTGTCTTTTCAAGGAAATGCCAAAGTTTTCATAACAAGAACTTTTTTTATTTATTTACTTTTTTAAAGTCCTTAAAAATGATCAAAGAGCAATTATGATTTACTTAACAATGTATTTCACACAATTTTATTTGAGAATGTTTGGTTTCAAGACATGTTATTACCTCTGTATAAGTATCAATGATTCAAAATCATGCATTCAATATGTAAAGCTCCTGTCTTTTTAAACTTGCTTCTTCACAGACATAAAAGTAATAACCAATATATCAGGGCATAGTTATAGATTGGTTTTATATCAATTTAGGCCATTCAGTATTTCTTTCTCAGATAAATACTAGAGAATTTTTAGAATAAATGACCAAGCATCTTTTAAATTGAAACATATATGGAAAGTAATTTTTATGAAAAATAGAAGTGATAAACTTGGATAATTCAATTAGAGTTCTGCCACTCTCATCATTTATATTAATAATAATGGCTGCTAAAATAGCAAGGAGGAAAAAAGTCATCATTATTTTAACAGTACATTGAAGGTAGATGGAACCTACAGAAAATTTGAGTTTTAGCTCTTAAATACTGATTCAGTACTGATTTCTTCTTATGGGTAGTATGTAGGAAAGAAAATAAAGGTGCTCTTTCTTTAAAAAACTTAGCTATAAAGTCTGTTACAAGACCTATAAACATTTGAAAAACAATTTTTAATAACATAGGAAAGAACAATTTTTTCAAGCACTATTTTTGGGAAAAATGTTTCATTTTATGTAATTCCATGTTGTTATTGATAAAAATATAAAACCATTTTGCTTTAAATAAAATTTCTTGTTGTTAATATTTAAAAATTCTGCTTTTGATTCACTATAGTGAAACTCTTTGACTCCTCAGTGTTTTTATTTCAAAATTCACAATTCTTTTCAAACAAATTTGATTTAGTGAAATTGAGGGTAGATATTTCATCTGGTATCTAAACCATGTAATTAATCATTTTAATATTTTTACTTATCTAAATATATTGGTGTCTCAAAAAGTTACCAAACCATGAAATTGAAGACATTTAGAAGTGCAATAACTGTCCAGAAAATTCTTTTGAAATATAGAAGGTTTTTAGCAGCCACTGATTGAAATAAGCATGAATATTTATGGATTTCTTTCTCTTAATTGGTAAAATAATTTGATGCTCTGAGATAAAAGGTGGAGATTTTAAATAATTTATGTCCGATAATTTTATATTTATATAAAAGAAATACAAGTCTTAGCTATTTCTTTCACTACTGAAATTTGCAGATATTTTTCATTTGTTTATTTCTGTGTCTTTATTTTTAGTGGAGAGACTCTTTTTGTGTAGGCACACTACCAGGTTCTATTCTTAACAATATTTCTTCTCTTTCCTTCTACACAGTTATCATGTACATCATATCACTTGTCATAGCTTCAGCTGTCACTAATATCCTGATGGATTCCAGCTATTTAGTACCTCCTTAGACTTCTCAGAGGCTAAGAGCTGTGCTTTCAGCTAGCTACAAGAGAATTCCATTTGGATTTGATAAGTACAGCAAGCTCTTACCCAAATACCATAATCGCATTACAAATTCCTATTGACTTCTCTCATTAATGTTATCACACTCACATAATTGTCTTGTAGTTCCACCTGTCTTAGTTCAAACCATCACCACATATACATTTGATGCTTGAACAACATTGGTATGAATTGTGCAGATCCACTTATATTCAAATTTTCTTCTGCCTCTGCCAATACTGAGACAGCAAAACTAACCCCTCTTTTTCTTCCTCATCCCATTCTACTCAATGTGAAGATGATGAAAATGAAGACTTTTATCATGATCCACTTCCACTTAATGTGTAGTAAATATATATTTTTTCTTATAATTTTCTTAACAACATTTTCTTTTTGCTAGCTTACTTTACTGTAAAAATATAGTATATAATATCTATACAAAATATGTATTAATAGATTGTTTATGTTATAGCTAAGCTTCCAGTCAACAGTAGGCTATTAGTAGTTAATTTTGGGGGGGAGTCAAAGGTTATACATGGATATTTGACTGTGTAAGGGATTCCCCTATAGAGGGGAAGAGAAATGATTCTAAAGCTGTACCACTGGCTTAAGTCCTGGCTCCACCATGCTTTAATCACATGACCTTAGGCAATGAACTGAACCTTTTGGCAATTCAACTTTCTCATGTTTAAAATGAGGTAATAGATATAAATGTGTTACCCACATCATAGTATTTTAAATATTAATAACAGATTATATTAATGTATTTAAGACAATGTTATATATGTCAGCTATTATTCATTGTCCAGATGATGACAATATTCATATTCTTACCTGTTGGTACTTTGATATTTAAAATCCATATTTCTAGGATGATCATTCCACTTTTCTACTTAAAATACTTCTATGACATCCATCTATGATAAAATTATTTGAGAAGCCTAAAATCTCGTGGATGAACTGGCTTATGAATGTTTATTAGAGTCAACTTCCATCAGTCCTTGGATATTCTGGGAAACACACTTAGAGGTGAAGATTAGTGTGTAAGAGATTCATTAGGAATGGCTCATGAGACCAATACCAGTGAGGTAAGGGACAGAAATAGGGATTAAGCAGAAAACTGTTGAGCTGTAATACAGTAAAAAAAGAGGCATCAGCTGACTTACTCTGAAGCTGAAATGAGCTTTAGAGTTTCCCATGATAACTGGGAGGGGAGAATGGGCACTTATATCCTTATGTCAATGAACTGAAGGATGTAGAGCATGACTTCTGTTGCTGTCACTAAATATTGTAGTCATTGGTTCTTCATGTGCAGCATTACGTTTTATGTTTGCTGATGCAAAGATGATCCTTCCTGATAATCAGCTTCCCCAGGTATAATACAAAACAGAGAAAAATGTTCCCATCATCTCCCCTACATCACTTTTAGGGGGATAGAAAAGAATATATTCATCTGTGAGTAGCTTCCTGGTGCATAACCTGGTTAAATCTCTTCTCTTTTGGGGTGGCCTGAATGTCTTGTTTGCACACAAGATAATTGCAGAGAAGATGCCAATTACATATTTTACTTTATGAATATGAGAAATTGAGAGCCAAGATTCTTTACTTTTGTCATACATATTATGAAACATACACACACTCTCGTAATGTAGGACAAGATATAAAGGATAAAAGAAAAGATGTGTATATTTTCCTATATATAACACATATAGTCATTTGTGAAAAAAAAAGTTTAAGCTTTCTTATTGAAAATTTATAAGGCTTATTTGTCATATATAAAGAAAGTAATAATACTTTCAACTAGTCACAAAAGACTGCATTTAAAGGAAAACACTAAGAGTCCTACTTAAATTATGAGTTCATTGCAACAAGTGATTCACATTCTCCAAACCTGCTTTATATAATATTTGGCGACCAATGAAGTCATGAATCCTTCAAAACTGCTTCTCCTCATGGAGAGCAAGCACCCTGCATTAAAAGACAAGCCTTTGGAGTTTTTTCAAAAGCTAAAAATGTGAACACAAAGAATGGAAGCAATTATTGAAGGCCACCACTTCATCAAATGTGTCTGCACTGAGAGCATCACTCTTAGTGGCTAAGCACATTGCTAAAGCTGAGAAGCTCTTTACTATTGGTGAAGAATTAATCCTGTCTGCTGCTAAGGACATTTGCCATGAACTTTTAGGAGAGGCTGAAGTTCAAATGGTGGCACATGTTCCTCTTTCAGCTAGCATCATAACTAGATGAAGTGATGAAATAGCAGAGGATATTGAGGCACAATTGTTAGAGAGGACTAATGAGTCATTGTGCTATGCAATTCAGGATGATGAATCTACCAATGTTGACAACAAGGCAACAATGCCTGTTTTTGTGCAATATATTCATATTTTTCAGGATTATGTGCAGGAGGATATGTTATGTGCACTTTTGTTGCCAACCAATACCACAGCTACAGAACTATTCAAGTCTTTGAGTGATTACATATCAAGAATACTGAATTGGTCATTTTGTGTCAGTATATGCACAGACGGAGCAGCTGCCATGACTGGACGGCTTTCTGGTTTCACTACTCAGGTCAAGGAGGTCGCTTGTGAATGTGAGTCTACTCACTATGTCTACTCAGCATTGATTAATGCTGGCTAGCCAAAAAATGTCACCTTAGCTAAACAGCATTTTGCAGGATGTGATTAAATTTATCAACCACATTACAGTACATGCCCTTAACTGACATCTGTTTGTGCAGTTCTGTGAGGGGATGGACGCAGAGCACACACATCTTCGCTTATATACAGAAGTGAGGTGGCTTTCTAAAGGTAGGTCACTGGCAGAGCCACTCCAGAGATTTCTTTTAGTAAAACAGTCACCATAAGTAGCACATTTCAGTGACACAGTATGGGTTGCAAAACTTGCTTTCTTGTGTGACTTATTCAACCTGCTCAATGAACTTCAAGGGAGAACAACAACTGTGTTCAAGTTGGCAGATTAAGTGTTTGCATTCAAAGCCAAACTGGAATTATGGAGGCAATGAGTGAACATTGGGATTTCTGACATATTAAAACATTAGCAGAGATTTTGAAAGAGACTAACCTTTCTCCCAGCTGGTGCAGGATCACCTATTTCAGCTTTTAAAAGAGTTTGAGCATTATTTTCCAACCACAAAAGACCCTCAAACTGAGAAAGAATGGATCTGTGGCCCGTTTATGAATGAGCCAGGTGAATCAACTTTGTGCTAGAAGAGGATCGACTGCTTGAAATTGCAAATGATGGTCGCCTTAAGGTATGTTTGAGACAACTTCAAATTTCCATACATTCTGGATTAAAGTCAAGGCAGAATATTCCGAGATTGCCACAAAAGCATTGAAAAGCCTACTTCCATTTCCAACATTCTATCTGTGTGAAGAGAGCTGCTCTAAAGAACAGGGTTTTTTGCAGTGACAGCAACTTAAAGGAGAGTATGGAGTACATTGGACATAAGGAACACACTTTGGGTGTCACTGTCTCCCATTACCCCCAGAGGGGATATCTAGTTGCAGGAGAACAAACTCGGGGCTCCCACTGATTCTGCATTATGGTAAATTGTATAATTATTTCATTATATATTATAATGTAATAATAATAGAAATAAAATGCACAATAAATGTTACCTGCTTGAATCATCTCCAAACCATGCTCCCCCACCCCACCCCCAGTGTGTGGAAAAATTGTCTTCCATGAAACTGGTCCCTAATGCCAAAAGGGCCAGGGACTGTTGTATTAGATCACAGACAACTTGTTAGTAAATCATTTCAGTAACCATTGTACAAATAATAAAATTACTTGCATAATGCCACCATCAATTATATACTGTAACACTTAGTCCGACTAAAATAGTTTTTGGGTAAATTATATTAATTTTCATAAATATTCACCCCTCTCCTTCACTTTCAAGCAGAGAAATATAGATCTTGTGTCTTTTGTAGCTGGGCTTAGCCACAAACTTGCTTTAGTATCAGAGTGGTTGGGGTATTCCCATGCCCTTGAAGCTGGGCTCAGCCATATGATTTCTTTTGGCCAATGGTATTTTAGCAGACATAATACCATTTAAAAATATATTTTGATCATTATATTTGAATGTTTTTTTTCTTTTCCATCATAATGAGAAGGATATGCCTGGGGTAGCTTGCTGTTCCAAAAATAGAATGAGAGACACCTGGAACAGAACCACAATCAAGAGAACTCAGTCTAGGTCAGTCTCCCCATAGCAGATTTGTGAGCTAAATAAATGGTTGTTATTACATTCCACTGAGATTTTGTGGTTGTTAGGATATTGTTATAATGATGCAACATTTTGGTGACAATAACTAACTCAAAGAGAGAGCTGTTTTTAGACCAATCTTCATTTTGTACGTCTCTCCCAATGATTTTTTAAAATTTTTCACTACTTATGAGTTAATCTCAATATATTTATAAACTACAAGCATTTGGCATATATTACCATCAATTTCATGTCAATCTTTTTATTCTGAGTCAAGTACTACTAATGATCACCAAGATGTCACTGCTTTCAGTACAATCAGATAACAAATGTATACATACTAGATAAAATAATTTTTAATAAAAGTGGAAGTGCTGTTTTCTGATCCATAAATTATTTACTTTCTATTAGAAATACTCTAGGCTATGAGAACACATATTTTTCTGTCCCCTCCTATTTACATTGAAGTAAAGTGTCATTTGCTTCAATGTTACTTGAATTTACTCAATGTAATTTTATTTTAAAAATTTAAAATTTGAATTAGTATATTGTAAGAAAGAATGAAGTGATTGAATATTCTGCATATTTAAATTAAAAAAATAATCCATGAGTTTAAAAGAGGATTCAATAGGAATTCTAATAGCAATAGCATAAAGCTCTGGAGGATATAACACAAGCTTATCTTCAGCTTTGGGCCAGCTTTGTAGTTTAATCAATAGGTGAACATTTTAATTGTTAATGCTATTAATATATCCATCATATTATACGCTGAGAAGAATGTCATTTAAGCTTAGTTTTGTAGCTTTGTACTAAACAACGCTTAAACAAATAATAGTATTGTTCAATAAAATACATATATGTAGCTCAATGTTGTTTCTTTTAAAAATAGTCATAATATAGTTTATATCAACTCTATCAAGTCTAGTAAATCTAAACCTTTTATTTCAAGCAAACAATGAGATTAAAACACTATTCGAGGCTATGTCAAATAGGATATATTTTAAAGTAGGATTCTATTTTAAAATTAGAAGTTTTGAATTATGGACATCAAAATATTAATATATAGCTGTGTCAAAACTCTTTTATTGTTCAATGGCTCCTTTAGATATATGAAAATAATGCTTAATTATCGTGCATTATCTAGTTGTATATAAGAATATAATAATATCATAAATACTCATGTCTTCCAACTGTCTGAATATTGACCCTTGTTGATTATACTAAGCCCTGTTTTTCTTTGAAAAATGAGTTACTCATAAAACATTGTAAAAAAATCGCAATAAGATATATTTCTGCCATTTTTCAATATCCAGGGAATGATAATAATTATGTGAACATGGTACTGAAGTATTGGTTGCAGAATTACTTCAACGAGAATGAAAATCCAATGACTTCATTTTAGCAGACTGAAATACAGAGCAAATGGTGATATAATGCAATGTTCTAATCAATCAAATATTCTTCACATTCATTTTATATCTTCTTATATGAAATAAATACTATTTTTATTTGAAATTTTTTCATCAGCTTAAGTTGGTTTTGTCTCAAGTCTTCTGGGTTTGATATGAAATAGCCCATTTTATCATCAACACAACTGAGGAAATACCAGGAGTGAGAAGGGAGAGAGGGATTAGAAGATATAAAATGTGTTAGTTATGACACCATGCATACTGATGTAATTCTTTCTGTTTTCCATACAACCACCACCAATAATGCAGGAGAGGACATGAAAGACTGGTAGGCCAGGCACGGTGGCTCACACCTATAATTCTAGCACTCTGGGAGGCAGAGGAGGGAGGGCACTTGAGGTCAGAAGCTTGAGACCAGCCTGAGCAAGAGTGAGACCCCGTTTCTACTAAAAATAGAAAAATTATCTGGAAGTGGTGGCAAGCACCTGTAATCCCAGCTACTTCGAAGGCTGAGGCAATAGAGTCACTTGAGCCAAAGACTTTGAGGTTGCTGTGAGCTAGGCTGATGCCAAAGCACTTTAGCCCAGGTGACAAAGCAAAGCTCCATCTCAAAAAAAAAAAAAAAGACTGATAATATTTTCACTGTCTGGTGTGTGTGCGCAGTTAATTTGTCAATTTTCTTAATAAATTTGTGAAGTTGGATATTTAATTACCTAGACTGAGAGTTAAATAAGAATGAGTAATACAAATTAATATTTGATTAAACAATGAACTTTTTGTAGGCAGTAAATTTATCTTGTTGGTGTTAAAAGATAAGAATTATATTAAGAAACTCCAGTTTGTGTTTCAGTGCTTATTGCTAGATATCTTACAAACCTAGTAATAATTCATTGAGCTTCAAAATTAACCATCAAACTTTCAAAAAATTAAATTAAAATAATCAGGATATTGTTTAAGGAAATAAGTCTAGAACTGTGTTTCAGAACATTTTGTTAAAGTTGATCTTATAAGACTGTACAGTATCCATGAATCAAAAGTGGTATTATGTCTTTCCTACTACTTCTTATTCCTGATTCCATCCTACATGCTCTCCTCCACTGTAAGAGAGAGTAGGGGAAGAGAATGAGGTAAATATATATTAAACTCATTCAAGGCCTACTGCCTTAGTATATGGAAAAGTATCATTGCATCAAACAAAAATAAAATATGTCTACAATAATACATAAATGTGATATATGATTTGGAATATCTCTTAAGTTTTCAGAATTTAAAGGATTGCAGTATTCCATGCTCTGCTGTGCATGCTCAACTTGGATCTGCTGATCACTTATAATGCAAAGGCCAACTGACCTTGGCCATCACAGCTTCTTGGAGTTGTTCCCCTTACAGATTCTCATCCAACATTCACTGCAAAGGATTAGGAATCCTTCCTTAGGGAAAACCATGAAACCTCTCTGCTTGAACTCATTATTCTTTGTCATAACTCTGGGCATACTGGTTTGTTTCCCCCTCTAGACTCAAAGCACTTTGTAGGCAGGGACTGAATCTTATTCACCATCAGATGCCCAGTGCCGGCAAGTTATCCAATGAACAGTACATGCTCCATAAATATTTGGCATGTGAATGAAAGTCTTGACAAGACAGGGAGTTGTTGACAATTAGAAATTAAAAATCACTTTTGTATTATAAGTAAATTGCATAAATTTGCTACCTTTTCCCCCTGAAGATTATTTCAGCTCCACTTTTCTCTTCCCTTTTTCTAATTTAATGTATTATACTCTAACTTCTATTGGATCCAAAAAGAAAAACAAACAGAAATCTCAGTAACTTAAAAGCAACAACTAAAACTTTTTGAAAGTAACACCTTTTGACTTTTGATTAGTGCACCAAATACTGTCTGAAAACTATCAGAACAGCTAACTAAGCAACATATGTAGAGGCTGTATCTTCAAGGAGAAGGTGTTGTATTAGTATTTATTTATGTACTTTCAATGTAGTGTGGTTAGAAGGAATGTTGTTCATGGAATCAAGAAAAAGTTGGAGGGAAAGTTGTTCTCATAAAGTTAAGTAAGAGAAACAAATTTTATGACACACTATGAGCTCAGTATAATTTATATTTAAGTCACAGTAATTTTTTTTACATGATCTAATTGAAGAGAAAGATGAAAAGCATAAATTTGACTGGGGGCCAGCCAGGTGGTTGGGTACAATGCCTAGAAATAAAAACTAATCACTAAAAATTAGCCATTGATAATGTGTAGACAACTTATATTCCTCTCTACAGATTAAAATAAACTAATTAGAGCAATTTTTCATCCATTCTTTATGAACTGAAAGGGTCTTTGTTCTGATCTTTCAAAAGATAATACAGTCTAGCCTTTAGAGCTGTCTAAAATATAGTTGAAGGTTATTTTTAGTCAAAACATTAGACACATTGCTGTAGTCGGCATTTCTCATCAAAGAATATGAATAGGCAGTAAATTCAAAGTACAAAAACTGCCATGAAAAAGAAGATTAATAAGGAAGGATTGTCATTTACTTTCAAATACACATGGTTTATTTTAAATGGTGCTAAAAAGTATTAGTGTCACAGGATTTGAATCAGGCAATAAAATACATATCCTTTATGCTGCCATTTGTAAAAATTCTTTTCTATTTGATCATATATTTTCTTTCATTTTAATGTGTATACTGAATAAAAATAAATAAGTACAAGCCATAATAAGCATTTGCAACGAATTTGTTCTGAACTTTCTATTTTGTAAAGCATCTAAAATTATTTTAGCAATATCTACTTATGAAATTTAAGGTACTATCACATCAAGATTACATGATTCTTTGAAATGAGATTGTGAAAATTTCTAGACTTTATTCCTTTACCAGAATGATTGCAGGCAACAGTGACTTGAGGAATAGGATTGGTTATCAAACCTGCTTAGGGCAAGGGGTGGAGGGATCCATTTATTAATTTATTAATTTCCAGGATGGGTACTGAATATGGTAATAATACTGTTTATCAACTTATCTTCTGTGTTCAGGTAAAATGCAATGGCAATTAGGATAACTCTTTGGGAAACTAAGCGGCTACTTCCATAAAAATATATGAAAAGTGTATCAGTCTCAGGTTTTTCACCACACATCTATTCCCTTGCTTTGCTTTCTGGACAGAGCAACCTTAGCAAAGATTGCATCATACCCAGGCCAATAGAACCAGGCAATTCATTTCTACTGCCACCTCAGCTTTGCATCTCAGGTCCCTGAGAATTGCATTGACTGGTGCTGAGGCTGCACACCTGCACCCTTGCTCTGCTGGGTTCCCAATGACTTTGGAGAGGCTAAGTAAGGTAAGCCAGACTTGTGAGGCAAGAATGCTCTATGTGATTCTGGAGAGAGCCAAAGGATGAATTCTTTTTCTTTATTCCATCCAGATTTATTGTTCTGAAATACAGTAATTCAGATGCCCCTATTAAGGTTCATCCCACTGAGAACAAACAGTTACATTTGCTATAAATCTTCCATGGGCACAGTAACACTCCCAGACATATTTTCTCTCCTTTCTTTCCTACATCACTCCCCTCCTGGGACTGTGCTCCCCAATAAAGTTTTAACACATAAGCTTTGCTTCAGGATTTGTTTTCTAGGGAACCCTGACAAAGACAAAGAGGTTGAGAAATTCACGTACTCTAGGGTGGGGTATTCACTTCTGATACCACACATAGCTTCGAGCTGTACTCGACTTCTGAGCTGAAGACAGGGACATTCTATGGTGTGCTCATATATTAATAATTTTTATTCTCCTGCAGCTTTTAGGCTTAGATGGGCTGAAAACCAAACACCATAACTTTTAGAATGTCAGATTTCAGCATCAGTTGAATTCACAGCTTCCCCAAGTCTCATGTAAAATTTAGGCTATTGATTCAGAGAAGAGGGAGAAATGGAATATGTGTGTTTAGAAATAACAGAAAGATGCACAGAACATTGAACAGATCACCTGCAGCGGGCCTCTCTTGCCAGCTGATGCAGCCTATATCCTTGGTCTAGGGAGTATGGACCTAGGGAGTTAGGGAATATTGACTGTCCCTCCTTTGCCTTCACAATCTTTAGTAACTTCACAAGTGCAAGTTGAGGAAGTTTCTTTTCAAGGAGAAACCAGAATGTAAGAAATTATGTGACCCATGTGAAGGTTCATTAAAATTTTCACATAGCTCTGTTCCCATAGGATTATTGTTTGATCCATCATTGGAATAAAACCACCCTCCAAATGAAGAGCTCAGGGAAGGTGTTGGAAACATGAACTGAGTCATGGAAAGAGAAAAGAGACAATTTATTCTTCAAACTTAAACACTTTCAAGAGTTTAAGGAGATACCCAAAATAATTCAAATTACAGCATTTCTGAAATACTTGTTAGTTGTAATTTTGTTTGTGGTAATGGACCTTTAGACAAACACTGTTCAAAAATAGTTTTAAATATAAAATTCTACATATAAATATATGTGTGCACACCCACACATACATTCTTTTAAAATAACATTAAAAACTTTTATATTGAGTATATAAACATAAAAAATAGCATTTTAGTACATGCTCTTGGTATCTATTATGTAATTTAATATTTTTTCATAATATGCTACTGGTGTTATTTCTAGAGGTTGCTTTTTCAATATATCATAATTGTTAATGTTTTCATAAAATAACCAGCTACCAATCCTCTTGAAAGTTGCATTATATAGTTGATGAATTTGAAACTTCATTCTCTATATACCATCTATTGTTAGCCAAGAAAATGCTTACTCCACAAGTGCTGAGATATGGCAAACGCAGGGAAAGTTCTACTAAATGGAGGATATTTTCAATTCTTTCTTTCTTTTTGCACAGAAATGGATAGATATATCGACTTAAATATTTTTAATCAATGTCATCTTTTTATCTTTGTTCAAATATAAATGTATTGCCTAATTTAGATACTGTAAACTTATAGCTTTCTCAATTTCATTCCATTATATTACTGAATATATTTATGTCCTGTTAAAATAAGAGCTCTTTCAAAAAGTCCTCTCCTTATGATACATTCTCATGTAGAATGTATTATAAAAACAATTACAGAATTTCAAAAGAAGTCCTTTACATAGTATGAACACTTCTCATTGTTTTATTGCTTTTTTTTTTGATTTT
>VBSM01000272.1:91373269-91403243 GCA_008086735.1 Cheirogaleus medius | reverse complement strand
TCTTTGCCTCTCCCTAAGGAGGGTTAGAGGTAATCCCTTTCCCCCGACAATGTATGTCACATCCCTAAGAGGAGGGTCTCCCCCACTCCACTCCTTGTTGTACATTACAACTATTTGAGAATCATAGTTTAACTCAGTCAGTACCAATTTGATGGTGAGTAGATGTGTAGCCCATTTTCCAGATCTTGTGTCGCCTCACTTTGTATAACAGGCTTAACCTTTATCCAGGATAGCATAAACGGTGCTAGCTCTCTGTTGTTTCTTAGAATTGAGTAATATTCCGTTTTGAGCATATACCAAATTTTTTTTAAGGGGAAATTTTTCAGTGTCTTCCTGTTTGCAATCTCTGTTTTAAATAATTGGCATTTCTACAAGTTTCAAAAGCTCCGTGTTTGAATTGCTCTATTTTATTTTCTAATTTGATTAGAGATTTACAAATGGTGTTTTAAAAATCATGATAAATATGAAGAAATTTATCTAGAAAATAGTTCAGTAACATTATAGGACCCTTAGGTTGATACACAGAGTATCCTTCAAGTTCTCAAACCTGTCTAAGATTGTGTATTGCCATGCTAAGATTATGTATTGCCATGTATTGTTACCTACTTTATCACAAAAATGTTGTAATTCAATTACTTTTATCATGTATATATGTTTGTGTGTGTGTATTGTATATATATGAAGGAATGATATTTGTAGCACTATTTCAAGTAACTTTCTTCTTTTGCTTCTTAATTTACTATAGATGATCTGAGCATTATGAATACTAAATTTTGTTTTTCACCTATAAATCCAGAAATAATTACATGTTTAATACTGTATTGGACTTACAATATAACTTACAAAAAATCAGAGATTTTTTCCTAAATCTATTTTGATTCCATAAATTGGCTGTTTTATTGTAATTAATACAATTGATTTCCAACTTGAAGCATCTGATGTCACTGCTCAAAAAGCTGGTATCGTTTAACTATTTGTAAATTCTGTTTTTGCATTTAATGAGGCCAACACATTAAACATTATTTACTAACATTTATACAGGCTTAAGGAAAACTTTGTATCAAAAACTACTAACATTTAGAAAACTGTCTCTTTATAGAAAAAAATATCTTGCTTCTAATGTCATATGTAAATGTATCTTCAGCAACTACACATGTCTAATCATCTATTTGGGCACAGATTTTATTTCCTTTTTTGTCTTTCTTTTCTACTTTTTTCTTTTTTTGTTTAGTGGCTCATTCATGTTTTTAATAGAATCTTGAACTAAATGTGTTAAATTATCAAATGTGTGAGATATAAGCTAATATAAACATTTATATTTGATAATGTCTTCTCTTATAAATAACACATTTTTCCTAGACTTGTAAGTACATTCAAATATATACTTTCAAATATATTGGAATATAATTTTTTAAAATATCCTAATCTGTAGTCATGTCCGCTATCTTATTTATGATACTGACATTGTGCCATCATCCTTCTTTCTTCCCTTTCTTCATCCATCCTTCTTATCCTCTCTTTCCCTCCTTTTGCTCTTATTTCTATCTTTCTTTTCTCTTTCTCTTCTTCTTAAAAAAATTATCAAAATCTAGTTTATATTTATGGTCTTATTCAGAAAAAGCCTAGATAAACTTTATTATATAATTTTATAATTAGTAAATATCTATATTTAATTGTGGAAATGGTTTTGTTTTTTGACTAAGAATTTGTTTGCTTATTTTCTAGCTACTTATGCTGAATACTTACCATATTTTTAAAAGTTTTATCAAATATATGTTACATGACAAACAGGCCCTGGGGAGATCATAGACTTTGATGCTTAAAAATATATTTTCAAGTAGGTGCTGAAGTTTTTTCTGCAGATTTGTGTCTTCTCATGCACTTAAATTACATGACCTTGGCCCACTGGTGAATATTGTATGCAAAGTCCATGTTTATTCTCATTCCCTGAAAAGTAGAAAAATCAGTCCTTAATATTTCATTAAATATGTACCTTTAAGCTTCTTGCTATCAAGTTATTTTGTTACAAAATAAAATGAATTTAGGATAATAAAATAAATAGCTGCAGATGCATATTCTATAATAAATAACAAATCCAGAGTAGCGATATCATTCACACTACTCACTGTAAGTTGTACTGCAAAACTGCTCATACACTCTTCTCTGCTGACACATACATTTGAATGATTTCCCATATTTCCTGTTCATCCTGCTCATAGGCAGACTGGTGGTTTGTGACTAAGCCATGGTACACCAAGTGCCTGACAGGGGTGGCAATATCAAGTAAGTCTTCCATAACCACCTACGTCCTAAGAAGGTAGCTTTTCTTGATTTTTCCTGAGCATAATTTATTAATTATGTTCTTCATAGTAACCTTGATAGAGAGGTGTTAGTTACTTTGTATCTAAGAAGTTATTACTGGAAATCTTTCATATTAAACATTCTATTAATAAAGTGCTTCACATAGCACTTGTCAAAACCATCACAGAGGTTGGATACAATGGAACCTCAATAACTTACTAATGTTCTTAATGTTTCATTAAATATGCACTTATAAACTTATTGCTATCAAGTTGTTTTGTCAAGTAATATAATATTTAATATCAATACTATTTTAAAAATCTGGAATAAATGTGTCAGAAGGAGACCAGGATGACAGGTGTAAACAATGATATTACTAAGAAGCCTGTCTGGCAACCAGCTGTGGAAATGAGATATTCACCTTCTTCATGTATTTCTACATATTGCTTCATGAACCACTGCATTGTGTATACATTTTTATAATGCAATTTCCTCTTTTCTCCATGCTTTTTGTTCCCAATTTTATATAGGTAAAGATTTGTCTTGGTAGAGATTAATTTTTTATTTAACTGATTGGCTAGAGAATATCAAAATGAGAATTGATGTCACTCAGATATTCTGCAACCTGGGATAATCCCTAAGGAGATAGATGAGAATTTTAGTTGTTCCATGCTTGAGATAAGAACTTTTTTTTATTCAAATGAGAGTTGCATATGTGTATGTGTATGTGTAGGAAGGATTTATGTGATATTGTATTGTCAAACAGATGGACTCGAGATCATTTATTTTTTTTGTCACTGAAGCTTTCAGTACCTTATCTTCTATTTTAGTAATATCCAACTTATGAGACTTGGGTAGGTGGGGAGTCAGTAAACTTGCCACTTTGGACATGAAAAATAGATGTTTCCTTACCAGGCTTCCTTGGAGCTAGGGTGTATATACAGATTCTAGACTTCGGTAATGAGATGTACCTCTAGATCTTAAAACAGTACAGGTGATTTAAAGGTACTGGAAAAATAAAGATTTGTCCCTTGCAACAATGGTCACTGCAGTAATCTGGATTTTCTGATAAGTACTGGCCAGGACCAAACATACTGGGGAGGTGAGTTGGAGTGTCTAACATTCAGTGTTAGTAGCAGGTGAATCCTGTATCTATTAGTTCTGCAGTGAATTTTGGTCAATGTTCCCAACTAAACATGCTCCATGTCTGCCTCTCTTGCCCACATTCCTATAGGTGATATATTCAGTGCTAATTTAGCACATTGTTTCCTTTTTGAATAACAGAGTTGATTCCCATTGCATTTAAGAATCTAGACACTGCATACTCTATTAGTGGTTCTTAGAAATAAGACTCAGGAATACATGAAGACATTTGTCCATAACATTTTTCCATGCACAAACAATACCACAAAATCTTTAGATAACTCATTTATAATGTTTTTATCTCAATGCAGGCTTAGAACAAAAAGCAGTACCTCTTGCCTAGCAAAAAGAATAGTGTTGATCTTTTCTGTAAGTCATTCTTAAGAGTGTACAATCAGGAATTTCACTTTGCATATCACGAATAATTTTCCCCCTAAATCTTCCCTAGTCACTGTTTCTTCTCCTCAAAGTTTCACGCTAGGGCCACTCTCAGAAATCTCACAACTCCCTCAGACTGGTGGTTGCTTTTCCATGGGCACGCTACCTACGTCAGATGCTCTAGAACAATTTAAAACAGGTGCTTTGGATGACTTGGCACATGGATTCCCTTAAGAAGTGTTGTTTTCATTCTCATGTGAGAATATCTGGTGAACAACATTTTCCATATCTTTATATAAAAAGATATAAGTTCACTCTAAGCTCTGGGTAGCATTGGCACTAGGGGTTTTCCCAATCCAGATCACAAAATGTGGATTGTTTTATCAACCATGATCACTAGAGTCATTTTGATTTGCAAGTTTACATGAACTAGACTACATCTGTCTTTCATATCTAGGGAATTAAGGGGTTTATCTTAATCCCTTGCAGAGGCAGAGATGCCAACTGCAAATAAATTTTGAATATCAATAAAATTATATCTAGTGTTGGTTGTTTTTTTCTCAGCTTCTCTAACTGCTCAGATTAGTTCATAAAAGTATTGCATAATCTATCTCTTCTTCATAAGAAATGAAAATATCTTGCTAAGAATCAGCCTCTATTAGAAGAGCTAACTCTATCGTCAAGACAAGAACCTCATAATAAAATCTGTTATTTATTTGTTCTATGTATGAGATTGATTTGGAACAAGTGGCAAGCTCCATATAGGTATATCTATCTATATATATATATATAGTTCCTTTTTCCTTGATTGTACTGATTTCAGTGATTAAAGTGTTTGCTAACCAAATTCCCTGTTCACTCTACACTGGTTTTTCCACTCTGCATAATGTTCATGAGTTTTAAGAACAAATGTCACTTTCAGATATTCTTGGATTAGAATGGATTAGAGTACTGGCACCTTTATAAAAGAATTTCTGTTGGACCATGGCCAGTCTGATCATGTCAATTTGTGTGACATTTTGTGAAGTAAATCTGTCATTAACTTTCCAGTCCAGCCTACTCTGTTAGGTAACATGTAATAACCCTTTACAAACATAAAATATAATAATGGAATTTTTAAGACCCAGTATAGCCATATCTAGATGGGTTAGTTACGTAAGAATATGAAAGTCAAATTCAAATCAAGTGATGTTAAATTTGATGTTGTAATGTTCATGTTTATAGCAACTATTTATTATTCAGTGTTCCCATAACACTGGAAATGTTATGTCATGTGTTTCTGTGGGTACAAGCCTGCAAGTGGAATGCAAAATAGAAAAGAAAATTTAAGGGATTTTACTGCAAAACTAATGCTGTTAGTATATAATAACCATGAATAAACAAGACAAAATAAGGAACTAGAGGCAGTGAATTAATTTAAATTTAGTTATATGACTAAGGATGCATGTACATATTTTCAAATACTGATCTTTTTAGTGGATTAGAAAGGATTCTTATAATCTGATTTGAGAGGATCTTATATTTTTATAGCTGTTGTACATTAACTTTTAATATTTTCATGCTCTTCATATATCTCTCCTTCTTTGAAAATCTATTTTAGAATATTTTAATTGTTCATTAAATCTTCAGTATAAATACTTCAGTGTTCTACTTCTCTCAGAACTTTATTGTTTTTTCTCACTTATGTACTAAAAAATAATTCAATATGAACTGAATTGTCTTCTGCTATCATCTTTTTTTCCTATATCATGCCAATGAAAAATCACGAACTGTGTCATTTGCATGTATTTTCCTTTTGATGACATTTTAAAAACATTTTATTAAGATTATTTTTAAATAAGTACAAAGTATATAAAAGAGTATAATGACCTCACATAGCCAGCACTCTGTTTTAACAATTGCCAATATCTTGATGTTTTGTTGTATCACATATACCTTTAAGGAATATTTAACATTTAGAAATAAACCAAAATGCACTTGAGTACCAAATTTTATGATTCCTCATATATATATATATATATATATATACATATATATATAAAAGCAATAATCCCTAATGAACATAAATTTAGCATTAACTACATACATATTACAATAACTCTTTATTACTATACTTATCTCAAGAAACAAGTGATTTATGTGTGGAGAACTGATGTATGTATATCCGTGCATACTTTATGCCACACACCTATATCTGTATATATGTTTAAATCACAAAATGAGACTGAAATGTCACAAGTGGGTATATATAGACCATAAAGTATGCATAAAGAATGATATGATGTTTGATGGGATTTTCTGTCTCTTGCTTTTGAAGAAGGATGGGGGTATCTTCATTTGTATGATTTATAATAGCTTCAAATTATAGGTTAATTATTAAATAATTAATTAAAATAATATAGCATGGAATTATTCTATGAAAGCTACATCAGGGAGTCAGGGTAAGCATGTTGCTGAGTCACAGATAAGATCAACTGCGCTGCCCCTGTGCCTGATAGGCTCAGGGGAGCTAATGCCAGAAGACTCCATTTCTGCAGTTCTTACTTCAGCAGCTTTCATTACAGGGAAGAGGAGAAGGGAACACACAGTTTTTTCTCCCCCTTCTTCTCTGACTTGGATAGCAGCTACATCTACTTTAGCTTTCTGGAGAAAAACACCCTGTGTATCCAGACACTGCGAGGAAACCCGGGCTCCTGAGTGTCAGTTACACAACCTCATCCCTTTGTTTCTCTATTCCTGAGCTCATAATGACTTCCTCTGCCTATTTACCTCTGCCTTGCCTTGCCAAATTCTATTGTTCTCTTAGCTCTTGAATCACCTGTGTAGACCAGGTGCTCTGGACCCAGGAACTCAGTTGTACTGATTCAGGACCGAAGGCAGTAGGTCCCGGCTGTGTCTTCTCTCCAGAGCAACGTCACTGTGCAGTCTCTAAGCACCTCCCTGATCATGGAGATCTAAATGAACGCAAACCAATGAGCAGATAAAAAACAAACAAACCAGATAAACCAACAACATTTTAAAACTCTAATTTGAATAAATTTGTTGGTTACCTGAATATTTGCATTTTTTAAACTACAGATCCAAAATAATTAAATATGATAAATTCATCAGAAAAAAATTATTTTTCTAAGCCTAATGAAATAATTTATGTTCAAGTTAATCAAATATACTATTACTGGTTTTATTCAATGCAGTGTTTTAAAATCATGTTTTTCGGAACCCAATTCTGGCAAGATGCTTCAAGAAATATGAATTATATGAGCAAATAAATTTCAGCTGTACCATGGAATATATTTTATACTGAATAGTCACTGAGCATGTCTGTGCTATAAAGATTATTCTAAGTCCTATACTAAGGAAAACTATTTTTGCTTAACCCAGTGATATCCAACTTTATTTGAAATAAAACCTTGTTTTTATCACTTACTGCTGTTACATAATTAGTTTATTAAATATTTATTTATAAAGCCTCATGTACTATATTTTGCTCATGATTTACTTTTTCCAAATAGTAAATTCATATTCCTCCTATAAGAATGAAAGTAAGGGTTAGTTTGCAGTATCTATAAGTAAGTGTAAAAAAAGCAAATTTATCTTTCCTGAAACAAAGATTTGGAGCTGGTGTTGAAAACTAATATATGAAATTATTTTTTGGCTGGGATACTTGAAGTCTAATGTATAAAAATGCATAAAATCTTGAGAAACCATGATATGCAAGCAGCCTTTTGCAAATCTGTGGTGGTTTATAAAGATGAAGCCCCTCATTTCAGCTCAGCTGAGATGCTGTCTTACACACATGATATTGAAATTACATAATTGAATGGAGTAGAATACTTTGGCTAGGGTAAATTTCATAAGAGTTGAATAAGATATCTCATCTTGCTTTCAGATTCATCATTAGTATTGCAATTTTATGTTATGCTCAGATGAAAATGTTAACTTAAAAAAACCTGGTGGGTTTTCATTACTTCCATGAAAACTGAGTGCGTGTAACATATACTCAATCTATTATTTGAGATAAAACTTGGAATTGGAAAAAAAAACAACAACATATCAAGTTTTAGTTAAAGAAAACTTATCCAAAAATAATATTAAAAATTGCCTTGGTTTGCCCATCACTGGTAGAAGACCAAAGATAGAATCAAAATGGAGAAATTTAGTTTCAGTATAAGAGAACTTTATAACTTTTTGAATTACGAGGAATAAAATAGCTTTAAGAGTTTATCCCTGCTCTCATCCCTTTTCTATTTTTATTTTTATTTTTCGCTTTGTTCCTGGTATTGTACCTTGCAAAGAATTGAGGCTCTGTCAACAGTGTTGAATTAGGGATCTCAGAAGCAGGAGCATGATTCTACGAAAACAGCCCTTTAGAAATGTCAGTTTTATTAGGGCAAACCTATTTCCAAGTAATAGACCCAGCAACCTAAAATTCAGGAGTGCCACATAGCAAATAGATGAGAGAAAATAAAATAGTAGTAGATTAAGATTTATAGGCAAATAATTTTCTACCTGATTTGTGTTGTATTGTCTTGAGCTATAGTATTGTCAGTGTATTTGCAGGTAATTTCAGGAACAGATTTATATCTTCATCTAATTTAAACATATGCCTTCATAAAATGTCCACTTTCTTTATCTTCCTATAAATAGTGGCATTTTCTCCATTTCTTTATGAAGGAGTGGATCAAAAAAATAGCTTTTTTTTCACAAAATATATGTCTATTTAAGAGCACTGCAGTCCAGCCAAGACAAAAAAATATTATAATAAAATCATGGCTATAACATTCAGTCAATCACCAACCAGGAGCTATGTCTTTCCCTTTGGATTATTTTAAGCAATATGAGACAGTTGAAAGAGTTCTGGACCAGAGGTCTAGATACTGCCATCTGGGTAGGTTCTGCCCCACCATGAGACTTCATTCTCTTCTGTATAAAATACAAAAAACAGTGGCCATAGCCAAAGGTTCTATAGGCTTCTTCTACCTCTACTATCCCATGGCTCTTATACTGGCTGTGTGCTGGCCAATTAATTAGGCTAGGGATATTTTACTTATAGGAAATATTTCCGATGTATGATTAATAGTTCATGAAAAAGCATGGATTTTCAGATGAGTTGAAAAACAAGACTGCTTATATACATTTGTCTCTCTTTGACCCCAAGCATGCATATACACACACAGTCATGCTAACGTATGCAAGCAGAAAGAATTCATAGAAATGAAACAAAGAATTTTGAAAAATTAGAACCACACAACACACTGTTGGACATTGGAAGCCAAAGATAATTAGTGGTGACATCTCTTTGAAAAGCGGACCTCGGGAGGCCAGCAAAAAGAAAAAAAAGATAACTTCCCAAAGTGTGAATTTTTCTGGGAGTGTCATAAAAGCTACTTTAAACTCTTCATCTTTAATCTTGATTTTTCAGCATTTTCAATATGCCATTTTAAACTTGGCATTTCAAACTCACCTTACAAAACATTTTAATATGCACTTTTCGTTGCACTAGAATCTACCGATTACCTCTGGTTTTGTACAGTGAACTCTCAAAACTTCACCAAATATGAAGTGTTAGGACTGCCTGGCACTTAAGATGAGCTCTTGATTAAACTATAATCTGCCTGCTAACTACATGGTGTTGTTGTATCCACCCCCAACATTGTCTTGCTAATAATATATACAAAGAGGGATATGCAAGCCCAGGTAGCCATTTGGAGGCTACTTAAAATAATATGTATAATAATATTAATAATTATTATGATGTGATTATCATTTATTGCTTGCTATGCATCAGGTAATATTTTAAACTTTGTATATTTATTAATTTATTTCGCCCATGTGGTCCTAAAATGTAGGTGTCCCTATTTTAACAATGAAGAAACTTCTAAGGCACAGAGGTGTTAAATAACTTGCATGCCATCAGACAACTAGAACAAATATATTTTAGGACACAGTCTTGGTGTTCAGACACTCAGTTGTCACATCTTCTGTCCATGGAAGAATGGATTGGAAGTTAGTCATAATCAAAAGTGCACAATTTAATAAACTCAGCTTTTTGAACTGAAATATAATGGCTATTCTTCTTTACCAATTTTCAACCTGCTACCAAAGGCAATTACAACACTGGAAAAAAGAGCGTAGGACTCTCCAAAGTCAAAAGGTATCTGATATCAACCCTGTTGAACTACAGGGCCTTCAAGTTCTAGCTTCTTCAGAAGGGTGCTTTTTTGGTGGCAAGAGAAAACTTGAATCACACAGTATTAAATGGCAGAAATGCCAGTAAAATGCATTATTACACTCAAACTGGTTTTTTACAATAACATGCTTTTAATGTTATAGAGTCATGGTTTGAAAAGATCAAACAATGTTAAAAGGACATAACCAAAAAGAAGTGCTCTGTGCACTCTCTCATGCCAACACCTTCCCTAAAGGCAAACGCTTTGGATAATTATATGTGTTCCTTCTGTAATTTAACTTTAATTAACCGAGGACTCTGCTTATACACGTCTCTTAAATAAGCAACTTGCACACCACTTATTATTCATTTCCTATTATAGTGCATGGAGATTTAGCTCTGCTACACACCCCTCTTTCTTCTCTCTTCTTCCCCCAGTAATCATTCATTCATTCATTCACTAATTTATATAGTCATTCATTTATTCAAAGTAGTTACTTATTGACCAACAGTCACTTATCTAGGACCTGAGAATAGTGTCATAGAAATATACTTCTTTTGGGAAAAGGCAAGCAATAAATAAACAAATTAATATGTCCAATAATAATAGGTACTAACAAGAAAAATAAAGTGGCATAAAGGAATAGGGAGTAACGAGATGGTTGATTAGGAAAGTTCTCACATTTGAATGGAGGCCTGATAAAGTGAGTAAGTGTCTATGTGGATATCAGGAGAAAGTATACCAGGAGGAAGGGGCAAAGATTAAAATTTCTAAGGTAGGAATGAGGTTGGCATTTTCTATAATGACCAGGAAAACAAGGGAACCAAGCCTACACCATGAGAGGGCAGGTCATAGAGTTATAGAGGTAACAGATACCAGACTGTGTCAGGCTTTCAGGGCTCTCAATACTGCCGGGCAAACACAGCAGTCTATTTAATCATCCGATCACTCTCAACCCTTCCTCTACCATTCTAATACCAGATGGCCTTGCTTCCTATTTTACTAAAATTGAAATCAATCAGAAGCTACTCTCACATACTTTTTCTTCTTCCTTGCTACTATAGAAGAAATGTCCTTGTTCCGACATAAAGTGAATCTCTGCACTTGTATACTAATTTATCACTTCTTACTTCTTCAGGGACACTTCTTCAACAACACTTTCCTTTCTATTCTAAATCAGAAATTTTCACACTGTACTAAATTATTTCCATAAGTATCCAGGTAAGCTCTTAATACTTCTGTTTTAAAAATGAAAAAATACCAGCCACAGTAATTGCACTTCTGTTGATCCCAATCTCCTCCTAGGAACAGCCCTGGTCCTTGCCTTCTTTGTAGTAAAGCCCTTTGGAATATCCATTTATGATTCCTGTTTATAACTCCTCTCTTGTAACTTATCTTTACATTATCCCATTCAGGATCAATTTTCCTTGATATAGTAAGATCAGATAACACAGTTGATTGCTCTCTTCCCTTTGTTACATTTTGTTTACTTGGCTTGGAGAGGACCATGATTAGATAATGTCTCCATTTTCTCCCAACACGACTGGTCACCCCTTCTTAGCCTCCCCTCTGATTTCTGCTTCACTTCCCCTAGTCCTGACCACTTACTGTTGGCAATACTTTCTCAGTACTATTCAGTCTGTTTGCTTCTCTTTCTCTTCCATTTTTAATCAATACTTATACCCTTGCTAATGTAATCTATCTTTATAATTTTGAATACTGGCCATATGTGGAAAAATCCTGAATTAATATATAGCTTTGAACTTTTTATTGATTTCTAAATATATGTACAACTGCCTCCTCAATATGAATGTCTAACAGAAATTTCAAACTCACATATCCAGCTGTCTACTTAAATTTAAATGCGAAATAGGCATTTCACACTCAACCAAAACTGATTACTAATTTCCCCTCACAGAGCTGCTTCGCCTGCATCCTCTTTCTGCCAATGGATGGCAACTTTATTCTTCAGTTGCTGAGGCCAATATCTTTGGAACCATAACTTGATGTGCTCTTTCTATCACCTCCAGCATCCAGTCTGTCAGAACATGTATCCAACGTGTAAGCCCTTCTCAATTCCTCAGTTAGCACCTTTTTTTAAGTCGCCAGTCATCTTGAGGCCAGATTCCTGCAATAGACTCCCAACTAATCTTTCTTCATTTAACTTCTCCACGACATAGTCTACCTGCAACAAAGCATCCAGAGTGATTGATTCAGAACTAAATTTAAATTGGGCCTCTCTTTACTCAGAATCCTTCAATCTTTTCCAATTTTACTCAGGACAAGAGTCAATTTTCTTACTGTGGCCTAAATTATAGAAGTAATTATATAATAATTGTGGCATCAAATGTGGATTAAATAAATAATTGAGTGCTCTTTTATGTTGGACATTCTCACCTAGCAATGTCCCCCTCTCTGACTCCATTCCAGTTACACTATTTTCCTATTTTAACTTGCATCTACCTGGAAGATTTTCCACTCTCTTGCCAAGGACTATCTTGGCCACTCTCCACTACAACTTTACATAAATATATACCAACACAATCCAGCTCTCAGCACCACTTTTCCTTACTTTATTCTTTTTTCCCTTCTTCTTTTCCTATAGCAACAATCAACTTGTAATCAAATATGTACTTATTTAGTGTATTTAGTGTTTGTCTCTAAGGAGGTAGCAGAAATGCCAGTTACAAGGATAATGAATTAGTCCAGTTGAGAGATGCTGATAGCTTGGCCCAGGGAGACACTGGTGAAGAACAGAGGGTGATCATGTCAGACTTGGGATATGCTTAAAAATAGAGCATAGATAGATCCCCTTAACACTTGCATTAAATAAATTTAGCACACTGAAATTGAGAAGAATGGGAAGAGATACCAGGGGCGGGAGGGTGTACGATAAGCTTATTTTGGACATGTTAGTTTTTATATGATCTTTAGACATTCAAGTAGAAATAACAAGCGAACAATCGGCTTTTTTAGGTCCAATATTCAGAAGAGTGAAGCTATGAAAATTATGTGTGTGTGTGTGTATGTGTGTGTAGTGTTAGATGTGACCACCTAACAAGTGAGATAAAAAGAGAAAGGGGTCAGAACTGATTGATCTCTGGCATATTCCCCAAATATTGAGCTATAATACATAATAATTTAACAAAAGAAAAAATGACCATCATATTAATAGGAAAAACAGTTATGATAACATAGAAAAAATGAAGGAAAGAAGACAAGATTAACTATATCAAAGGCTCATGATAGATCAGCGGAGATGGAAATAATTAACTTGACAATGTGAAAGACATTGTAAGCTTCGATAAAAACTTTTCTGTTGAACAATGGAGACAAAGGCTTTATTCTAGTGGACTAATAATGGTGATAGACTAGGATGAGAAGATTGGGACCATATATTCTTATGACGTTCTCAATGAAAAGTACAGAAATGAGACAGTAGCTGGAGGATGTAAATTTGAGGAAAATTTTCTTTTGTTTTTGTTTTGTTTTAAGATGGAAGGTATTGCTTCATATATGTATCTTGGAAAGAAAATGACTTACTATGGAAGCGAACAGTGTTATAGAGAAAGATGAGGCAATTTCTGGGTCAAAGTACAATAGGCATGGGCAGGATAGGACAGCAAGAATGTAAAAATGGATACAGACCATCATAGGTATTCAATTTTTGTATGAAAAAGGAAAGTAAATGTGAGGGAGGAGTTCTCTTAATATAGTGATATCACAATAATCACAAGCATTGTTTAATTAAAAGTCAGTGCTTATATTTGTAGCAGGATGTTTATTGGAAATACTTATTAAGAAACCAGCATAATATCAACATGTAATTACACATTGAGCTGATAGAAAATAATACAAAAATGTAAACGTTAATGAGCCAGAACTTATTAGTGTGGTTTAAAATTCACAAGTGGAATACAAGGTAATCAAAATAATTGAGATTTGGGGGAGAATTTTGGTACTATAAGGAATTATAATTATGATTCTTACCATGACCAAAGGAGTCATGGGATTGCCTAACTTTTCACTCTGAAGACAAGGGAAGAACTTGTCCCAATGAATAAATTTACAGAAATTGTTATAGACAAAATAAAATAGTTGGAATGAAATGATTATGTATCATGAGATTTCCTTCTCTGATACAGGTATCATTTTCGTAAGTACAAAAAATTGGTCATTGCTTTCCTCATACAACTTTGGTTTTTAGTATTAATAATAGACTCAGGGTTTTTTTTTTTTTTTTTGGCTTTGTCTTTGTGCATAGATCTTTTACCATGCTCCAACAAGTATCTCAATAAAATTTTCCAGAGATCAAATGTTTCATATATACACAGTCTTGAGGTCTCAATCCTCTGGCTCCAGAAGACATTGTTTTCTTGGTATCTGCTATCCTGGGATTTTTCTTTACTTTTATTCTGTGAATTCCTGTTGCTCCTTATCTGTGTGGCACATTCTGTTTCCCCAATCAAGTTCTTTATTCTTTTTAAATTTAGTCCCTTTTTTTTGATTGAACATATCCTCTAATAATATTATTCTGAGTTTGAATGTATTATGGATAAATTATTTGAAACATAATGTTTGAAAATATCTATATCCTCCCTTCCACAACTGTGTTATGATGGTGTGTAAAATTCTGGTTGAAAATTCTTTTTCCTCAGGAAGGCATTGCTCCGTTGTCTCCTAGCTGCTGTTGAGAAGTCTGAGGCCAATCTTATTCCAAAACGTGAATATAATCCATGTATTTTTAATCTTTCTCTTGGAAACTCTTTGTATATTTTCTTTATCTTAAGTATTATGAAAGTTTGTGACAATGTGCCTGAAATTTTGTTGAGGAAACTTGATTTCCATCCTGTGGATTACCCCTTCATGGGTATAGTGATTTGGTTTTTCTTTAACCTGCAATGTGTTATCAATTTATTAATGTATTGGTATTGAAGACTATAGTTATCTTCAAGTTTTATTAAAAATTGCTATGTTTTCTCAAATACTTGCTTTTGACTTATTTCTTTGAACATGCATTGAGCTGAAAGCACATCAAATAGAATATGAGATCAAGAAATTAGACATGAGAAGAAGTTTTTCAAAAGAAGATAGGCAAATAGTCACAAAAAAGAAAAGAAAAAATTCTCAGCTGTTGAGAAATATGATTGAGGAATTAATGAGATGTAGCTCATAAGATCATTATTTTATTGTATCTCCCAATATTGCTATATTAAAGACAGAAACAGGAGTTTGCAGGGTTTTGCCCTGAAGAAATCTGTGAACTCAATGGTTCGCTTATCAGAGGATGCTATCAAGGCAGGGCTCTCATGGCTCCAGTAGGGATGTTTTCTAGGAAGGCTTCCCAGTATCTCAGAATCTGTGAACCTCCCTGTTTCTTGAAAGGCAAGGCAGGGTAGATATGGCCCACAGGATGGGAGCCGGAGACAATGAGTGCCCTTTGCCCAGAGACATGCCCCTGTTGTTATAAACAACCTGTTTTGTAGAGATGGGTTTCCTGCTCTCTCCTGACTGTCTGCCTTTAAGTGCACAATAATTAGATCAAAGAAATATAGAGTCACTAGACCTCTTTTGTTATACCTCTGTTAATTGATAACTACCTTTTAGACCTTAGAAGTTAGTCCCTGAAAGACTTTGCACCTGTTTATTCACCTAGATAGGTACGAATTTGTTAGAAGCCCTTTGAGAGGACTTTTGACCCTAACCCACTATCTGTGTAATCCTGTTCCCATAGCAACCACACTATCTGCTATGTAAATATGTCACTATGGCAACTGGTAATTGATATCTGTGATTATAAAAACTATGTGAATGTAACCATATTACTGGACATTCACAGAGATATGTACAGACTCCTGACTAACCACACTGTTATCTGATATTTTTATATAAAACTATAAACTAGACCTTAGTCTCTGTGTATTCTTTTATTCTCTCTATTTTCTATCAATTTTCTTATCCTCTGTGACGACCACTATCTAAGGGACCTGGCTTTGCAGGGAGAAGCAGCTGATCTCCTCCTGGGCTTGCCTCACTCCCCCACATTCAGCATCACTATTCATCAAGGAAATACAAATTAAAACTACAATGACATACCACCTTACCCCTATCAGAATGGCCATTATTCAAAAGTAAAAAAAGGTTGGTGTGGGTATGGTGAAAAGCAAACACTTTTACACTGTTGGTTGAAATGCAAACTAGGACAACCTCTCTGGAAAATAGTATGGAGATTCCTCAAAGAAATAAGTGTAGACCTACCATTCATTCCAGCAATACCACTTCTGGGTATCTACCCAGGGGAAAATAAGTCATTTTATCAAATAGACACCTGTACTTGAATGTTTATGACAGCACAGTTCATAACTGCAAAGATGTGGAATCAACCTAAGTGCCTATCAGTTCATGAGTAAATAAAGAAAATGTGGTGTGTGTGTGTATTATATAATTGTAATATAATATATATTATAGTATTATATAATTATAATACATTATATATTATAATATTACATATGTCATATATTATAATACAACATATATGCTATAGTATATGTTAAATATTATAATACAATGTATTATATATAATTATATATATATATATAATGGAATACTTCTCAGCCATATAAAAGAATGAAATAATGTAAATAATGTCTTTTGCAGCAACTTAGATGAAACTGGAGACTATTATCCTAGGTGAAATTTCTCAGGAATGGAAAACCACATATCACATGTTCTTACTTATAAGTGGGAGTTAAACAGTAGGTACAAATAGGCACAAAGAGATATAAAGGACATTGGAAATCAAGAAGTGGAGAGGGTTGGCAGGGTCAGGGATTAAAACTTAACTATTGGATGCAATGAACACTATTCTGATGACAGACATACCAAAAGCCCTGACGTAAGCACTATACAAAGTATTCATGTAACAAAACATTTGTACTTTCTTAGTATTTTGAAATAAAATAAAATAGTCTCTGGAAAGATCTCTTCCAGGTCAAAGAGAATCCAAGGCAATTCATATACAGTGCCAAGTTAGCATGCCATCACTATGCCAAGTTTAGCATTTCCCTTTTTTTCTGTGGTGGGATTCTGCTTATCCTTATCTTCTCTTATCTTTCCAAAATAAATGGTCCCAGTTGACACAGAACATTTGACTATCCTATTAATGTGCATTATTCTAATGAGTGCATACCTTGAAAATCTAAGTGTCCAAATATTTGACTTTAAACTAATTTTTATTTTTATGCAATATATAATGTGTATATCTGTTTACTCTTTCATGTATTTCACTACAATAATATTTCTCTCTAAAAATCGTTACTTCTTAAACTTTTAATAATCTTTTTTTTTCATTATTTTCTAAGCCCCTTCACAACTACTAAATGCACTTATCTTCTCTCAAATTATGAGCCCTGAAGGAAGTAAGTTGCTATTATGATAATTCTTTTGTCTTTGTTCCATTGAAGAACATATGAGAGTCTCTGGTTTTAAACACACTATTTCCATTTTATGCACTATGTTGCCCAAATAAATCTTTATTTACCAATTTTCCATATAGTAGTTGGCTTTATAATTAATGGATCTTACTCTGTGGGCAACTTTGGACATCTGTAGAATAATAATTATAATTTTAAAAAGCAACATTTTGATACAAAATATATTGTAGAAACAGAGGCAAATTATACATTAATGTGCTTTATATTCCCACAAGCTAAGAATACATGTTATAAACCTCAACAATTTATTTTCTTCCCCAGAGGCCATGTAATAGCCTATAATAGCAATACTCTCAACTATTATTATTAAATCTGTTTTTCACTCATTCTTTCTCTGCTCATTAGTTCGTATGTTTACTTTTAGGTACACTGAAATTAAATAAAATAAATTTACCTCTGAATATACAAATATTTAGAGGAGGCTGGGTTGGTAATTCAAAGTTAAAGTCTCTGATATAAATACAAGTAAAAGCGAATGATGCAGCTTTGTTTCTTAAAGGGATATTATCAAATCAATCACAGAATAAAACCAACATTTCTAATATTGTGTCATCATCAGCGAACAAATGATCAGGACTTTTAAGGTCCAATCGCAAAACTTACTGTTAGACAATAAATTTTTTAATAACACAAAGAACGTAGAATATATAAATGTATGCTTTTATTTATTTATTTATTTATTTTAGCTCAGCATATTATGGGATACAAATGTTTAGGTTACGTATATTGCCCTCGCCCCCACCCTCGAGTCAGAGTTTCAAGTGTGTCCATCCCCCAGATGGTGCACCTCGCACTCATTAAGAACGGGGACATCGACCAGTGGAACAGAACTGAGAACCCAGATATAAAACCATTCTCATATAGCCATCTAATGAATTCATATTCAATAAATGGTGCTGGGAAAACTGGATAGCCACATGTAGAAGACTGAAACAGGATCTACACCTTTCATCCTTCACAAAAATCAACTTAAATAGACTTAAACAGACTTAAAGCTAAGGTGTGAAACTATTAAATGTACACTTTTTATATTTTTCTTTGATTTGATAGAATGCTAAATACAGAATTTATATTCAGCTACCGTATAACCAAAGTCTTAACTACAATGACCTTTTCTATTCCAAGGTGTTCCTTGCTACCTAGGGCAGCACTAGCTTTTCTATTTACCTCTTTACCTCAACTATTTACCAGTGGAGGGAGAGTAATATCTGATCTGCTTATCTCAATCACCTTAGGCATCTGACCGTACTATGCCCTGAATCTCTTTTTTTCTTCAACATCTGAGTACATTATATATCTTCTCATACTCACATCTCAACTTTGCTCTGTGTTGATCTATCCTGAAAATATGTATTCTTCCTCTCACTCCTAAAGCTATCTTCCCCAATAGAATTCCTACACCATAACTAATACATTTCCTAATATTAGTACAATTTTTAGCAATTATCTCTTATAACTATAAATTTCTCTAAAATCTGTATTTCTTTTTCTTCAGAAGAAGTTATTTCTAATCCTGATGGAGTTTCAAATGAAAACTGCTCATTTTTCCATTATCCCATCAACCTCAAAGTCATTCAAGTCTCATTAATTTGTGTCACATTCTATTTTTTAAAAGTTAATGCTATTTGCTATACTACTGCTGATACCTTACTGTTTCTAACTATTCACCTCTTTGGCACTCCCATATATTTATTGGAAACTATGGCACTTGCCTAACTGGATTACTTAGTATTCAAGTACTAGTGTCCAATATCTTGGGTGAATTTAATGTCAATATATTTGAAAATAATTTTAATTCACTAAATTCTCAATGCTTTGGTGTTGTTATTATAATGGCAATATTTTATATTCCCCTTACAATTCTACTCCTTTAACACAACAAGGAGTTTCCTATCTTTAACACATTCACCTTTTTAATGATAAATTCTAAAAAACAACTTAACCATATCATCCTTTCTTATAGTTTATTTGGTTAATTTTTCTCAAGTTGCAGGTTTTTCTTCTCAAATTCATAAATCCCTGCCATTTATCCCTATCATTCAGATAATTCCTACCCTTATTTTCCTATGTATAGATAGTATGCCCTTTCAAATAGAATAATTTTCCTAATATTGAATGAATCCAATGGTTTCCTTCTCTGTTGACACACATAAGATATGAGTGGTGCTGAAGACAAACAATAAGTCGCTTAAATTAAAGCCATATTTGCCAATTTCAAATGGACACTCAATAATTTTGATCAGTCCTACTAATATGTTTCTTCCAATCAGTGCTCTCCATTCTCAATGACTCTTTCAAACTTCTATACTCACCATATAAGTCAAGACTCTCAAATTTCAATACTATTGAGAGATGACTTTGCGTCCACTAAAAGAGATTGAAATAATTGGGAAGAAATTCTCTTACTTTTCCATTAGCAAAACCAAAAATCTATCTCCATATGATCTATACATTACCTATAAGACTATTTTCCCACTGATTCTCTATATCCAATCTACTGCAAGCTTAACTATTACTTCATTCATTACTTTCTCTCCTTCCAGTATCTTCAATATTTCCTAATCCACAAACTTATTGCACAAGAGTCCAAAAATACTAAAGTCTCTCTGAAACTACTTCACCACCAAACTCTCTTCCATCTACTGGCATGGATGGGATCTCTCATCCCCCTCAAAGCCAAGCTTTATGAAAATGCTGTCAATAAGAACTCGTTTCTATTTTCTTAGCTAATTCCCATTTATATTCTGATCCAATCATTCTACTGAAATTGTATTAGGATTTCAAAAAATCCTAATACAATTTCAGTATCTCTGTAATATTTTTCATTCTTTATCTTATTTAAAGTATTGTAGGAGTTGAAACAATTTGCCACTTCTTTTCTGAAAACATATCCACCTTTGCTGTCATGTTACCACCGCAATATCCTGGTCTTCATCCTGTATTGGGTCACTCCATTTCATTGATATCCGCCAGCCTTTGTCTTCAGCCCTTACCTTCATTGATGTCCCTCAGGGCTTAGTGCTAGTCTCTTTTTATTATTTTTGGTTTCCCGACTAGAATCTAAGTATATAGGCAGTGGTTATTTTCCCATCTCTAGTCCAGCCTTGCCAATTTCTTATTGCATATCTATAATTTACAGTAACCTAAAACATTTCCCTAAACAGAGTTAATTATTTTTTCACCACTCCATTCTTTCTATTTATCTTGTGTTTCTAGTCCTTCAGTGAATGGCATCACAGTGCAAACAGTTACCCAGTCAGAATTCTGGCTGTCAGATATTTTCTTCTCTCTTCCTCAGACCTACTTCCAATCAACCACTAAATTATAATCCTTCTGTTTTTAAAAGTATCTAAAATGTGCATCATTTCCCTCAATTTACTGTCAGCATTGATTTTTTTTTTTTTTTTTTTTTGAGGAGTATTGCCCTGGTTCTTTGGCTCCTGTCTTTGGAAGAATCACAAGTTTGGACAGCGTGACCAAATGATGACAGACAGGAGCAAGTCACATAAGCACCTTTTACTGAAGGCTTTTCAGCATAGAATAGAAAGTGAAAATACATTTCCTGAGGGAAAATGGGTCTATCTCCACTAGTAGTGAAGTTCTTACCACACTTCTACTTTTATGTCTATACACCTTATGATATGCTAAATGGTGGGTGAAATAGTCATTCTTTCTCTGGGAAAAGAGTAGAAAGTTATTAGAGCTAAGGGCCCTCCTCAATTTTATCCTTATCAGTAACTTCCAGAGGTTGCCATGACATTTGTAAACTGTCATGGTGCTGTTGGTTGTGATTTTTACTATGCTAATGTATGTTAGTAGGGAAAAGGTCACCTTTGGACATGAGCCTCTAGTTTCTGTGCATGCTCCTGGCCAGGAAAAGTCCCTAACTGCAAGTTCCTGCCATTGAGAGTTAGGTTCTAAATGCTCATTGGCCTCCTCTTTTTCCTGTGGTTAATGCTTCCCACCTACACCTGTCCCTAACATTCCTGACACTCTCCATATTCTGGGTTACTATCTCCTGAAATTCTGAAACTAATTTTTCAACTATTTTTACCATCCCTCATTCTTCTCTCAATATTACACCAAAATGATCTTTCAAAAAACACAGACATACTCTTATAATTTCTTTGATCAAACTTTTATTGACTTTTCATCATTTCAGGGAAATTATAAATTTCTGATGGCCACAAAGCCCTTTATGATCTGGCCTCCGCTACCTTTCTCATTCTCATCTCTAGCCACTCCGTCCTTGTACCTATAATCCAATTGCACTTGCTTTAGGCTTTCTCTACCTATAATTTATTCTATATCCATTTACTTCTCAGTTTAAACATTGTATTTTTAATGAGAAGTTTGTTGCTATCTAACAAATGATTGGTTTTCCTGTTTTATTTTTCCTCTAATTATCATTTAGTTCCAGGTTTAAACATTGTATTTTGAATGAGACCTTTGTGAATATCTAGTAAATGACTGTTTTTCTGTTTTATTTATCCACTAATCCTTATAATTTCATTTTTCAAAATCACTTATCAAAAGTAATTGTGTCATGGTACATGTAGTATTATGTTGCAAATTAGACAATCTGGATGTTCAAAATCTGAACTCTAATTTTTTAAAGCCCTGAAATATTACATTTTGTGGAGTCAAATAATTGAGATCATTTGGGGGATATATAGTACTTTGTAGGATGTAAAAATTTTAATTTTATCTATGATTTTCATTTTACTAAAAATTGTATGTACATAGATACACAGAAAGTGATTTTTATCATGTAAATAGTTTCCCAGAAAATCTTAACTATGGCCTTTTTGCAAATTAATGTTCATAATTTAGAAATTTAGTAATTAATAAAATTCATATGAAACTTTACCTAGTGTTTATTAGTATATGTACATATCTAAAGGAAATAGAAAATTTTAATTTATAATGAATTATATCTTTACTCTTGTAAAAGCAATAGTTTAAAGTAATTTCTGCTTGTCACTAGAATACTAAACAATATGAGGAAATAAGTGTGCTTTGTTTTTACTCAGTCACCTTGTTTGTCAACTGAGATAAATTTTTTTCTTTAATACCCAAATTTAAAATTCTGCAATATAAGATAGTATTCCTTTCCAAATTACTAAGTATTAAATATCTGCATAGTGCTATGTGCTCTATTAATGAAACATATATATGAAGTGGAGGAATCTCTGTTTGTTTGCAATTTACAAACATGGTTAAAGAAAGAAACAGATGTGGCAGCTGGTCAAAAATCAAATAAAAAGCATAATAACAATTCAGATAAAGGAAAATTCATTGGAAGCTTTATTTTGTCAGGGAATCCCATTGTATCCCATTCTATTTTTCTTGTTGTTGTTTGTTTTATTCTATTCTATTTAGTAAACATTCAAGACTATTCAGTGTTTGTCATCTCATGCTTGGGACATTGAGAGATATAAAATGAATAGAACATTAATCCTTCTCCCAAGAAGCTTCCTATCTAGTACAAAAATCAGTATTTTGAGAGATACTTGTTTTATACACACACACACACACCATATAATAGAGGTGCTAGCAAAGTACAGTGGGAATATTACAGAGTTTGAGCTCAATATTGATTAGGGGAAAAGGTCTTGTATAAGAAGTGGCACTTGAGTTGATACTTAGTAATGTGTAGGATTTCAACAATCAGAGTTAAAGAGACAATTGTTGCATACAGGGAAAATAGCAAGAGTTAGTGACAGATGTAAAAAATGCTAGCAACGTTATAGTTAAAATTTATATTTTGTTGTTATATTGTAGAGCTGTGTCTTAAAAGATCATCTGGTAACAGGTGGTAGAAAATCAATACCACTGTGACTCTCAACTTTTGAAAATAAGCAACTGAAAAATGTTCTTGTGCACTGTAGTTATTTGACTTTGCTATGTTTAGAGACAATATTCTGAGACAGTTAAAGAGGTTAGAGGAATTTATGCATGTTTTTCAGTCATTTATTCAATACTTGTTTATATAGATCCCAAACAATAGATAATTATATAAGCACCTTATTTAGAAGTAACATTTCAGTGGAAAATTTAAAATAAATTGTATAGAATAGCCTGATATAATATAACTTAATACAATGTAAAATGATAAAATATAAAATGATTAATATACTATAACTAATTGCTATAATATAAGAAATGATAATATCAGGTATATAAGCCCTAGGAAGAAAAACAAATAAAAGTAGGTTGAAAATCAGAGCGTGCAGATGCACAACAGCTACATTGGGTAAAGCAGTATCCACTGAAAGAAGAACATTTGAGCAGATGAGTGACTAATATTAGGTACTGAGCCAGGTCTTTAAAATGAGATTTTTCTTGGTACTTGGCACAGAAAAGCCAGTATTGTGAGAGCAAAGTATGATGGTGTTTGCCAACAAGAGCAATGAACTCAATGTAATTGCACAAGTATACATGGGAGATGTTTGGAAGACAATGAGGTTGATGAGAAAGCTCGAGGCCATGTGGGGCCTTATAGATATGGAAAGGACTATTGAGTTCATTTTACTTGGAATAGTAAGGCTTTGAGACTTTTGTCTTAGTTCCTTCAGGCTTTTAAAACAAAGTACCACAGTCTACGTGGTTGATAGAAAACAGTAATTTATTTCTCCTAATTCTGGAGATCAGGATGCTAGCATGATCAGTTTCTGGTGAGAGCCCTCTTCCCGGTTGCAGACTCTAAACTCTCCCTATAATATCACATGGTGGAAAGAGAGTGAGCTGGCTCTCTGGCCCCTTCTTATAAGAGCATTATTTTCATCCATGAAGGCTCTACTCTCATGACCTAACTATGTTTCAAAGGTCCAACCTCCAAATACCATCACATTAGGAATTAGATTTTAACACATGGATTTGGGGGAATATAAACATTCAGACCAAAACAAGTTTTGAGCAAGGAAGTGGCATGATTTTATTTACTTTTAAAATATCACTCTGGGTGGGCAATTTGCTATGAACAAAGGGGCATGGTGGTAAAATAGAAATGAGTATTGGTAAAGTATTAAAGTAATCAAAATGAGAGATAATGGTATTTAGTCAAGGTCATTATGGTACAGAAAGAAGGTGGATACATTTTGGATTTTTTTAAGGTTGAGAAAAAAATGAATATGAATAAAGGAATAATATGTTATTCAAGGAAAATTTAATAAAATTATGAACAAAAGTAGTGGAAATAAGTGAAAATAAGAGATCAGGTATAAAATTCTATTTCAATATAAAATAGTTTGAAGATAGATTTTCAAGATATGGGAGAGAGGCTTACAATTCTCTGAGATTTCAAGCTGACATGATTGAAAGAATGACAGAAACATTAGTCAACATCATGAATTATAGAGAAGAAACAAGCTTTGTAGGTAAACAGCTGGAGACAGTTAAGGATGTATTGGTGCAGTGCTGTGAAGAGAGCCAAAAAATAGTTGTAAACTTGCGTCTGAGGACTGGGGGAGACAGAGAGCTAAGGATTATGATTTGCTCTTTGGTAACATACAAATATCAGTCAAAATTTGATTAAATAAATTAAAAACCACAGCAACAACAAAAATAAATAAATGGGATTTGATTAAATTTAAAAGTTTCTGCACAGCCAAGGAAATAATCAAAACAGCAAATAGAAAACCTACGGAATGGGAGAAAATATTCACACACTATACATCTGATGAAGGGCTAATATAATAACCAGAATCTACAAAGAACTTGAGCAAATCAGCAAGGAAAATATCAAACAACCCCATTAGAAAATGGGAAAAAGACATGAACAGAAGCTTTTCAAAAGAAGATAGACAAATGGACAATAAACATATGAAAAAATGTTCAACATCACTCATCATCAGGGAAATGCAAATTAAACCCACAATAAGATATCATCTAACCCCAGTGAGAATGGCTTTTATCAAAAAGTCCCAAAACAATACATGCTGGTATAGATGAGGAAAGAAAGGGACAGTTATATACTCTTGGTAGGACTGCAAACTAGTACAACTTCTATGGAAAATAGTGTGGAGATTCCTCAAAGAACTAAAAGTAAACTTACCATTTGGTCTAGCAATCCCACTACTGGGTATTTGCTCAAAGGAAAAAAAGTCATTTTATCAAAAAGACACTTGCACTGAAATGTTTATTGCAGCAAAATTCACAATTGCAAGATGTGGAATCAACCCAAATGCCCATCAATTCATGAATGGATTAATAAAATGTGATATATGTACACCATGAAGTACTACTCAACCATAAAAAATGAATTAATACCTTTTGTAACAATCTGGATAGAACTGGAGATCATTCCCCTAAGTGAGGTATCACAAGAAAGGAAAAACAAACACCACACGTACTCATTATTAAATTTTAACTAACTGCACAGCACTCATGTGCACAGTAGGAAGTAAAACTCAATGGAAATCAAGCAGTTGGGAGTGGGGAAAAGGGGATGGGTGAAATCATACCAAACAGTTACAATGTACACTATCTGGGTGATGGGCACACTTGAGACTTGAGACTTTGTCTCAAGCAGTACAAAAGCAACCATGTAAACAAAACATTTGTACCCCTGTGATATTCTGAAATTAAAAAAAAATTACCATGATGAGCTGGAACTGATTCAAAAGAGTATAATGGATAGTTCTTTAATAGAAACAGGTACAATTCTATTTAAGGAAACTATAAAGAATCTTTGTGGGAAAGGGCTGTATCATACTACTGAAGTTCAGAATTCTTTTTAGAAATACCCATTTCTCTGGGTATTTACAACAGTTTGTTTTTAAGAATATTCCTAAATGATGATCTATGAATATATCTATCACACATAAAAGGCTTACAACAACTGTGTTCTTCAAATGTTTCCCCTTTGAATATTGATCCCTTTTGAGATACCAAGTGATCACAGAATGGAGCATCTGGTCTGAATATACAACTTAAAAGTGGGAAGAAAGATTAGTTGCACCTGAGTGTTATGACAGTTATTATACAAAGACGATTTTTGCATTTTGGCTAAACTTGAAACTGAAGACTTCAGTCCTTTTTACTTGTTATGAAGTGGTTATAAAGCTATAAGAACTGCTCTCCTTACATTCCTTGCAGAGAAAATTTCTCTCAAATCTACTTCACTGTTATATGAAGACCATTGTGGCAGAGACAGAGGGAGAGTGCAAATTGTTATTATCTATAGAGGTTTTGTAACTATAATATATTCAAATAATTGATCTTACTTTGATATAGCCACCTGGGAAAGTATGAATTAAAATTGGATAAAAATGGTAATGCCAGAGAAAAACTCTGAAATAGAGTGGAGAGCAAATAGGTGAAAAGTCTATATTCAAATTTTATGTGGTTTATAGCAAATATATTTTTAAGTAAAGAATTTATGTATCTATTCATTTCCAACAAAGTCAAAGGCTTAGTATCTTGCCATCTCTTCAAAAAATGCTAAAAATGCTGGTTAATTTTTGTAAGTTCTATTACAGGCTATTGCCAACCAGCACAACAAACAAAGAAATAATCAAATAAATACTACATATATCAAAAAATAAATGAGGCCTATGATCAAGAAAAGAAAGATAAACTGCAGCTAAAATTTATTTAAGATTATTTACTGAGTCATTGTCGTGGCCCATTTACAGGACGGGGGATGGACACATAACACAAAGAAACACACAAAGAAAGACATGGACACACATAAAGATGGTACAAGACTGCAATGCCGAACGCACCAGTCCTTTTATTCTTATACTCTAAAAATCAAAGTTACTTCCTTATGGGTGACCACCCAGGCATTGCAGCAATGGCCATAAATTCCAGAACACGTAGCCTAAGGGCACAGATGTCTCATGACTCAGGATCTTAATGTGGTTGCTTAAGGCGACGACCATAAGCCAGAGTTTGAGATAAGCACAGAGAGCAATGCAGCCACAAAGGAGAACTTTCTGTTCCCATCCCTTTAGGCCTGGCCTCCTGTGGCTGTGCCTGTCTTAGGTTGTCCCTCCTTGAGAGATCTTACCTGTCCCTGGCTAAACAGCCATCCCATGAGCTCAGGCAGTACCTATAAGGGCAAGATGTTTATCAAGTGGCCTCCAGACCCCCAGGGCTGTGGGGCTGGGCAACATTTGCTTACGTGCAAAAGCTCAAACTCTTTATTATGCCTTCAAGCAGCAACCCTGTTTGTTAGGTGAACCTAAGCCGGAACATATGACTCTTATGCCACTCTGGGCTGGGCATGTATTCCTTCTCCTAAGATTAATTCTTAAGCTGCACAATTATATGGCAAGTCCGCTACAATTCATGGTGTGTTGGAGATTTTAAGGAAAGATCCACCATCAATCAAGCATCCGGAAGAACTCTAGCTTTAGTGAAAAAATGACTAGCATATGTAAATCTTGCTTCCTCACCCCATGTGCAGTGCACTACTGAGAAAACTGCTTATAGTATACGCTGATGCTAAGCAGATGAAAAATTGTGTTTCTGAAAAGTGCTTATGATACACATTACATCCATAATATATCACTAATCATAAGACGTTAATTCTCCAATCCCACCCTCTGCACAGAGGCCTTTGGAATTGCCATTGACTTTGGCCCTGTCATGGGGCTGAATTTGACCAATGGAAAATGAGTAGAGAGGTGACAACTGTGAAGCTTCTTACCTCTAACCTAACTGCATGGTGCAGAGAGTGAATGCACCTTAAGGCCGGGTATAAAAAAAGTAAGACATATCATGCAAACCTGAACCTGACTCACAACCTAGAGCTGAGCAGAACAGAACTCTAAAATTGTGAGGAAGAAATAAATAAATGATTTTTGTTTTAAGTCATTGAGTTGGGGGAATATTTTTAATATTTCATTATAAAAATCTCACTAATGAACATCCTTACTGATTTACAAAATGTTTGTACCCCCATAATATCCGAAGTAAATTTAAAAAATCTCACTTTCTAGGGAATTCACTTTAAGTAACTTATGGTCATCTCTGAACCAAAAATATTCTCACATTAAAATCTCCAAGGAAAATGTGTATCTTAAATGAGAGTGCACAAACAGACACACACGTACACAGAAACAAGATACCATAAGCAGCAAACAGCCCTCAGATACAGAATATTATATAATAATATTTATCTTTCAAATAACTTCAGGTATAATTTACATAAAATAAAATATACCCATTATAATTGTTCAGTTCCATTAGTTTTGGCAGATGTATACAACCATGTTAACATTACCACAAATGAGTTTTTCCTTCACTCAAAAAGTTATATGTGCCACTTCACGCTAATACTAACACTCTTCCCCAGATCTGGTCACATAATCACTACATAATCACTCATCTACTTTCTGTCACTATTTCTCATATGTATTTCTGAAAATACAAACCATAAAGAAAAAATGAATAATTAATCATAGAAACCTATATATGGCACTAATTATTTGCTAGGCTAATGAGCTAATAGGACCATTAAAATACAAGTAGAATGGATATGAACATTAAAATTAGAAATTCTTTACATTAAAATGCACTGGAAATGAATATTTTTAAAAAACAGTAAATTAGGAGAAGATATTTTAAATATAAATCCCAATTTACTTAAATCTAGAATATGTAGTACTACTATGATTAATAACAAAAAGACAACTCAGCTTTAAAAATAGTAAGAATATTAAAAGTTTAGTACATGTGCTTCAGCAAGTGGTAAAAATCAATTTCTAATCAAATAAATATAGTTATAAAGCAGAGAAATCCAAATTAAAATTATGAGATTTAATTTCATAATCATGGTATTTAACATGTTTAAAAGGTCTACAATATCAAATATTTGTAAGTGAGCACAGCACGGAAAGCTTTCATATACATCTAGGTAAAGAGTAAAGTAAGAAATGTGCTTTGAATAACAGTTTGGCAATTCCTAGTAAAGTGGAGCAATTCCACTTAAGAGTATTTGATCTAGACAAATGTATGCATGTGTATAATTTTGGATATAAAATAGGATGGTCATAGGATATCATTGTTTGTATGTGCAAGATACTGGGCACATCCCAATATCCATCAAGACTAGAATGAAAAGGAATTTTTGCTGTATTGATACAATTGAGTAATATTCAGAGTTGAAAATGAATGAAATGCAGTTATAGAAAGCAACAAGATGAAAGGTGTAAATCACAGATGAATACATACAATATGCTTCAACTTGCATAAAGTTTAAAGCCATGCAATACCTAATGATGTGTGCTTCAGAAAAGATAAGTGAAAAGTTATGAAAAAAATCAGAATAATTTAAAGAAAAATAAGGATCATATTTAACTATGGTGGAAAGGTAAAATATATTATTAGGGAAAGGGACTCACATCAGTAGGGGGCTTCTGTATAATGTTGGGTATCTTAATGTTGTATATGTTGTGTATCTTAATTTGGATGAGCCCCTTGGTATTCATTTTATTGTTATTAACTACATTCTAGGTTTTATATAGTTGTATGTATATT